>OY796850.1:14118025-14718025 GCA_963680765.1 Agrochola lychnidis | reverse complement strand
TTGTATGTTGATTAAAATATGATTCGCGACTTTAAAAAATATGGCTTTACAGAATCTAGACACGCGGCAGCGTGTCGAGCCAAGTACTAGGCAAGACACGGCTGCAGTGTGTTATATTACACGAACCATTTGGAGCCACTTTTGACCCCTTAATAACTCAAAATCTATGTAACATAGACTCATGAAATTTGGTTTATTTATAAAAACCCCTTAGATTAACTAGAACTCCAAATTTCATAAATAAAACTCAAACGGTTATTGAGATATTAACGTATAAAAATCGGCATTTTTATCAACGACCCGTCACTAGACATCAAAAACATTTAACCCATTTCCGGGTGACCTAGAAAGTTGAAAAGAGATTTCCCGAAAGCAGGCCCATGGTATGATACTGTGTCAAAGCTTATTTATCAAAAATTATGTCGTATTTTTTTCAAGTCGTTTTATGAAAATTTATTTCTTCTAGCATTAGAGAACCTAATAAATATTTATTTTGTTGATACTTAAAGAACTACATCCGCCATTCAATCCTAACCTGAATGTTGCCAGATGACAGACTAATCCAATAAAATAATTTGTAATCGATTGAAAATATCGATACTAACCCACATGGAGTAGGTGGAGTATCCACTACACGAGTATGTTTTAAATGCTATTTATTATACTCAAATACTGTAAAATTATGATTTTACAATAAATAAAATATTATATGGTCTGAATATACTCAACAACTTAAAAGTGTTTCGAGGCAGTAATGTTATTTTATATACTACCAGTGATCAGAGTAAGTAGATTGATTTGAGGTCAATGAACTGGCACGTATATTAGTATGGATACGCCTCCGGGATTCCGGGATTTTGAAATTATTAAGATTTTTTAAGGAATTTCAAATGTTGTAATGTGTAGAATAAAGAATACATCAATATGAATAAGAAATGTTCAACCCTTTTGCTGTCTGTTTAATAGTATATAGGTGATCGGACTCCAAGAAAAGGATAGATATACTATAAAACAATATAATATATTTTAAATATTTATCTATCGCATTCTATAAATTTCTAATGTAGTAGTTTAAAAATCCTTACTTTAACAATATTTGATTCAATCCCGTAAGTACCAAAATGAAATCCCGGAAAAAAGGCTTATCCATGTTATGATTTCTATGACTATTCATGATGCGAGTACGTAAAATCAATCTACCTACTCCGATCACTGATAATCACCCAATCGATTTCGTCAATCGATTACCAAAATAATTAAACCTGGTAACACTGACACCATGCATAATGTCAAACTGTCAAAAATAATCTGTCAGATCAATGGCATTGTTGGCTGTTTGTTTTACGTTGATTTGAATTTATTTTTCCGTATTTACTTTATACTTATATTACGTTACGATTTAATGCTGTCAATTTAAATTGAAGCCAGAGGAACTATTGCTTATCTTTCCATGGCCCTGGGTAAGTTTATTATGTTCTCTAAATATTTATAAACACCGTCGTATTGTATAACCTCATTGATTTTAGCAGCCTATTAGTAGAAGGCCTATGTTCAGTCAGGGGTACGTCGCGCGTCGTCAGCTGTAAATGTCTATAGTATGATGTAATTATATAGGATAAGTAAATACACTGAATTTTTTTACCTTTTTCAGGTATGACGATGACGTGTTATTGCAAGACTTGACATTATTGATTATATTATCTACAACTCTATCCCAAGTATTACTTGCTCAGCAAAATCTAAGCATATTATGTTATGTATGTGGCATGTCAACTGCAAGTCACAGAAGTCATCAGGTTAGTGTTTTTAAAATGGCAGAATTACTATGAGTGATATAATTATTATACAAAAGTAAATAAACAACAATAAGAGTATTTTCTTACTTTCTAGGTTAGGTATACATTTGGATAAAGTTTGTCATGCTTACTGAGAGAGGCTGCTACCAGAGATGTTTATAGGCAAGCAAGTGATGATAAAAACAGAGCGACCCTAGAGTGTAAAAGATTTACCCATAATAGATCAAAACAATAATCTGGCTACGCTGCTTTCATACCATGACTACGTTATGAGAATGAAGCTGAAGCCGTTTTAAATTCTATGAGAAATAAAATGTTTTTAGTATTTAGGTATTGTTGTGTTATTTGTTAAAGTAAACCTTCCTATAGAAGCACTGAAAATGCTGCTGCCAATGAGATTATTCATCTTTAATTAAGAGAGTTGGCTAAAATAATGTTTATGCCATTAAATCTTTCATATTTAGCGCGCAAGATTATTAATTTACCTTTATAAAATTCAAGTCTGTAAATGCGATAATCGCCATTTTGATGACAGTCGAGGTCGAGGCTAAAAAACATAAAAATTGGGGATTGCGAACATCCAAACTCCACCATAAGGACAGCGACTATTACAACATTTAATTATTTGACGAATTCATCCATTTTTCAAGTTAAATAAGTAGTAGTAATGAAGTTTTTGATATCAAAAGTCGAAGATTCGCGCCAATCGTGCGTGTTTACATTTTAACTTTTCACAATTAACACACATACACATATCTGATACGACTTTAAATGTGACAAATGTGATTAAAAATATTATAAGTAACTAGAAAATGCCCAGATCTTTACTTATTATACGAACACATGTTCAATAACACGTAATATTCATTACTACTACTCAATTTGTGTTAAAAATCGTCGATCATTGTTTTTTTTTTTTTATTGTAATGATGTGCGAAAACGATTATGCCAAACGTTTTTTTTTTTTCAATTTTGATTGTCTCGATTAATTTATAATTATGTCGAATGTCTGAAATCTATACTTGAAAATTAAAATAAAATTGTTTTAAGCATTAAATACAATAAACATTGTTTAAAATAATTATTTATACTTTTCTAGTGTTTAATCGTTTTTAGGACATTCAATATAAAACGAGTCAACACACAGAACGAGGATAGATACTTACCTCATTTATTGAATTTCGCGCCGAATTGTTTCTATTTATTTGAATTTAAATTCGGAACGTTCAAAATTATTTTTAATTTATTGGACAATTATTTACTGTGGATTTTATTTTTGATACTTTCTGATATAGAATGCCTAGTATACATTTTTTAGGTAGGCTTAAGAAAATTTTGTTTGGGAATGATGTTAAATTAATTATATAAATTAGGTAGGTATTCCGCAAACACTTTTAAATGACGTCTATATTTTTAAATTGAAACTTTTATTACATCGTCTCAAACTTTTTCGACTGTGTGTTGCATGTCACGTGTCGGTCGGCCGCGGAGTAGGGATAAAGTGAAAGGCGATCGTCAGAGCAGCCAAGGCCAATATGGCGGCGCCTATAGTTCGCAGCAGCTGACCGTGTAAAGTTTCACTTTTACCGTGGTTTCATAAAACCAACAATCATTTTTTTTTAGTTGTATGAGTTTGATAGTATTTGTTTTTAATAGGATAATCTTACTCGAGTAATAGAAATTGTTTATTTTTGAGGTAGTTTCAAAACGAAATTTAAAAAAAACTGCCCAAGTGTATGTCGGACTACGCACAGTGAAGGGTTCCGTAATTGGGATGAATATTTACGCATAAACATTGCATAGTATCAATTTTATCGACTGCAAAAATAAATTTGTATTTCTCGAAAAAACTATAACAAACAAAGTTAATTCTGCGGTTGTAACCGAAAATAAACTGTATCTCAAAAAATATTGACTTCAAAAGCAAAGTCACTTAGAAACATCTTAACATTTTAATTATGAGATCCAACAATACACGCTTTATATGCATAGATTTTTTTCATCTCTCGGTTATATGTAAGTATGGAGAATGCCACCCCCACTATTATGTTTATCGTAATTTCACTACACCATTGTTTAACGGTGCAAAAAATACACCTTTTTCAAAATTTTCATCGATAGAGTGTAAATAGTCTCCATGTTAAATGACTGTATGACATCCGGACGCACGGACAGACGAACTTGACGAAATTAAGAGTTCCGTTTTTTTACGGATTTTGATTATCAAGTTTTGGCATGTATTGGCATGAAATTGATGTCTATAACAATTGATCTACAATATTATTATTATTTGGAATAGCCGCCATCTTAAAATCCAGAATGTCCATCTAATTCGATATCAGCACTATCTCCCGAAAACCATGAAAATGACAGTCATGACGACAAATTTTCAAATGGGGTTAAAAACTGCCACTTGCTCACTTCAGATGGCGCTGATCTCCAGCGTCTTATAATTTGACAGCTAACTATACATTTTTGATTCGAATGCCAAAAGTTGATGTAAATTCCTGAATTTCATGACTGAATTCAAAACACCCCGTCGAGTCAACTGATGTGTCACGTGTCAAAATCTTGGTCCCTAATGTTAGGCGGCAGTGAATTCATTTCATTCATTCTCTGATCTCGAAAAACGTTGTTACAAACGTCAGGTTGGTATGTTCAAGGTAGTTGGTAGGTTGGTACTATGCTTGAGACGTTTTTGAATTGATAGATCGTATGACTATTGTTTTAGGGACTATTGTCGTTTAATTTTTTATATAAACTTACGAATAGTTAAGTCCATAGTGAGGTCAAAATGTAAATCCAAGGGGCGGCTGCAACGGCGGCGGTGATCTCTCGCGTCCGGCCCTGGTTCAGGCCATGGTACGGAGCGAGAGGAAATGGCAGGCCGTCACCTCCTTCTGCGAAGCGGTAATGCTCGCGAAGGAGGAGGCGGAACGCGTGAGGTAGAGGCAAAGTTCGCGCCCTCACGCCCCTAACCGCTGCAGGAGGAGACGCCCGGGGCGGGAATCGCGAGCCGATTTCCGGCCACCGTAGGCGCGGGCTTGCGAACGGTGAGCAATGGGTAGCTCGCCGTCCGATAAGGACCAAGCCCGGGTCGACGGCGCGTTGTGTTCCACGCGCGCCTCAAAGAGATGTCAGCAGAAATGACGGGATCCGCTAGGGCCAATGCCTGTCGGGAGTTCGCAGAAAACTGATAGGGACATCGTGGCCCCCGGCAACAGGGCAACCGAAGGAACACGGGTGGGTTTTAGTCAGTAAGAGTCTGATACGCCCTCCCGCTCCGCCCAGAGCGGGAGAAGATACTTAAAAAAAAAAAAGGGGCGGCTGTAAAAATTAAATAATTAAATCATACGTGAGAAAGAATTTTGTTCCTGACGGGGTCAAAGTCAAATCATTAATTTCAAATAGGCCCATGTATGGCACTTTTGAACGTCAAAAATTACAAAATAATAAAATTGATTCTATTCGCCCCTTCCAAAAGGTAGTTTTCGTATGGAGAAGAATGGGCAAGAAACTCCACCGTTACTCTTTTAAAATGTTTTACAATTGTTTGTATATGTACGTACATTTGTTAAATAATAATTATATGTGAAGACGGTGCACCTAGAATAAAATTACTATACCACAATAGGTAAAAAGAATTAAAAATGAAACAACGACAGATAATTTAATATGTGATAGATACATGGTGCTCACATATTTACAAACATTGTAAAAGTAGACGATTTTCCTAAAATTTTACAATTAATAAGTCAGTGTGTGAGGAAGTAATCACAGAATGTAAAATCAATGTCATAAAACACAAAGTAATAAATTTTACAATTAAATTAGCAAACAGTTTGATTTTGTCTTGATTCTAAATTGTCCTATGGAGCAGGACCAGCATGTTTCCAAGCACTCTTATCTTGGATATAATCCTCTAATTTGTAATATGCTTGTTTACAAAGTGTATTTTTAATATGAGTTTTAAATTTTCTTTCATTTAATTGCAAAATGTCACAAGGTATTTTGTTGTAACATTTAACACAGTACCCCATAAAAGATGTATGTACTTAAGATAATCTAAAAAATGGTTGATCTAGTTTATCTTTATTTCTAGTATTAAAATTATGTCTATCACTTATTTTATTAAAGAGATTTGGATTTTTCCTTACATACATAATATTTTCATAAATGAATTGGCAAGGTACCGTCATAATATTAATCCTTTTAAAAAGTTTCCTGAGAGATTCGCGGCGACGTAGATTATAAATGGCTCTGATAGCTCTCTTTTGCAAAATAAAGATGGATTCAATGTCAGCAGCCCGACCCCACAGTAAAATACCATACGACATAAGGCTCCCCGACTGTACACGTTTTTTTTAATAATAATACTTGCCGCGCCGGCTCAGCGATCTGACATCATTGCGGAAAATTGTAACAATTGTTACGAAAGAAATACCTACATTCTTACACAATATTGCTACGCATATTTACAAAAAGAATTTAATAGATCACGTTTGATTGACGAATAATAATAATTTCTTTACAAAAAGTAATGATATCCCATCAAAAACATAAATGTGAAAATGGGAGCCAAATTCCATAAATATGGTTGTCGACTTCGCCGACAAAAGAATTGAAATCTAAATGGGTGCCAAGTTCTGTAGATAATCCTGAAATTTATTTATAAGAACATGCAACTTTCTAAAATAAAATTAAAACACAAATTCTTGTTTTTTCTGCTATAACAATGTTTGCTATTTAAAAATATTACTTCTTAAATTTGAACAGTCGAATTATTTACACAAAGCACTTAGGATAAATTGAAGCTCAAGATTTGACTTGGCTAGTTTTTACCAACAAGCTGAAATTTTAGAGAAAGAAGATATTTTGACCTTACAGTTACAATAAGAAACAGTAACTTGCGCATAACATAAAGAACAAATATATAAATACGCCTAGGTAGACAGTCAAATCTGTAAACAGTTACAATAAGAAACAGTAACTTGCGCATAACATAAAGAACAAAGATATGAATATTTTACTTTATTTATTTGGCTCACCAACAATTAAGTACACCGATACAAAGATATGAGATACATGCAATAAACTTATAGACTAGTGTACAAATTTCTTACAGGTAAGCACATCATGAATTACTTATTTGATGTTGAGTGCCTACTTAAAATTAAATAATAATAATTAAATATGCCTAGGTAGACAGTCAAAGCTGTAAACTCGATAAAAAAATAGCGTCCAACTGTTAGCCGCTTAATGCACGCACACTAAAAAAGTAAAATTACAGCACAATGACGTGGCGCGAGTGTAAGACGTAGCTGTAATGCACACCAGCATAAAAAAGTTACCCTGTTTGTTTTAGTTCTTTTGCACCGCGACACTGTAGACAAATATAAAGATGATAAATTGATTAGCCAAATATAAGATAACTTGTATGTAAAAACTAGCCAAGTCAAATCTTGAGCTTCAATTTATCCTAAGTGCTTTGTGTAAATAATTCGACTGTTCAAATTTAAGAAGTAATATTTTTAAATAGCAAACATTGTTATAGCAGAAAAAACAAGAATTTGTGTTTTAATTTTATTTTAGAAAGTTGCATGTTCTTATAAATAAATTTCAGGATTATCTACAGAACTTGGCACCCATTTAGATTTCAATTCTTTTGTCGGCGAAGTCGACAACCATATTTATGGAATTTGGCTCCCATTTTCACATTTATGTTTTTGATGGGATTATAATTATCAGAATCAGCAATACAACTCCTTAAGTTAGAATAATCCTCAAATGTCATGATTTCATGAAATAGTCATTCAATAGAATTAGATGAATTACATAGAGTTGTATTGATGATTTTTATGATTATAATTTAAACAAACATTTGATACGGTCGCGAATCATATTTAAATCAACATACAATCTGATACCGACCTACAAATTGCAAAAAAGTAAGAAAAATTTAATTTCGCGGCCTACCGTGACACTTTCGTCTTAAAATTAATCGTTTAACCACAGCACCGCATCCTATGCATGCGACACGAAAGAAAACGAGATAATATTGTTACTTTTATTTATATTTTCCAGGTATATGGTAACGGGAAGCAGACCCGCTCATTCTGTTACGTGTCTGATCTCGTTGACGGTCTGCTGGCACTGATGGCGGCCAACTACACGCTACCTGTCAACCTCGGGAATCCTGTAGAAAATACTATACAAGGTAAACAAAGGCACTAATTGGTATAATGTGACTTTTATCGACATTTATATAAGGTTCAAATTGCAATGATTCATGCACAGTTATGAGCAGTGGTGGCAGTGGTAACCTACCGCCCTGACTTACGAGTTGTAGGTCGTAGGTTCGAACCCAGACAGGCGCTTTACTTTGTGTAAGTTATTTCATCATCACTGCTCTCAAAACGGTGAAGGAAAACATCGTCAGGAAACCGGCATGTCCTAGAACCAAAAATTCGAAGACATATGACGTCTACCAACCCGCACAGGGCCCGCGTGGTGGGTTACGGCCCACTCCCTCTCACCGAGAGGAGGCCTGTCCCAGCAGTGGGAACATTATAGGCTGATTATGTATGCACAGGAAGTGACAAACTTTTTAGCGCAGTAGGAGGAGACACCTCACAAAAAAAGTGACAATCGACCTAGTAAAATCTAATAAATTAAATGCAAAGAAATAATTAAGTTGATAAATAAACATATTTTGATATATTCACCAACTAAAAAGTAAATACTAATAAAATAACACATTTTCAATTAATTGAACTCTTCTTATCTCAAAATCGGTAGAACTTATGATAACGCTTATCGCAAGATGTTACTAACTTTCCTGTTGCGCTTCCTACAACAGTAGATAAGTTACTGCCTACATTTGTAGGACACACCTACTTTATTTATTATTTCTTAGTAGGTTTGAACCATACCCTTTTTGGAGAAGCACGTTGAAGTACCTACTTAACCGAATGACCCGATAGCTTATTTACCTACATGTACTATCGAAGAAACGCATATCTGTACACTGTAAGGACTATTCTTGCTTGCAGCTCGGCCGCTATAGTATCGCTTGGCTACGAAAAAAAAAGGGTCGTTTGCACGGGATTTTGTTTTCAAAATGCTTATATATGCGTTACCCCGATGGTACATTATAATTTACTAGGTTCTGCTAGCGGCACGGAACATACAAGAGGCATGGCGCGGGCGAGGCGACGGTGCAGCTCGGGCGTTGTGTTCCGCGCCACGTCGTTCCTATACATTTTGTATAAAAT
This sequence comes from Agrochola lychnidis, assembly GCA_963680765.1. Classification (NCBI taxonomy): domain Eukaryota; kingdom Metazoa; phylum Arthropoda; class Insecta; order Lepidoptera; family Noctuidae; genus Agrochola; species Agrochola lychnidis. Next base: position 14,708,955 of record OY796850.1, on the reverse strand, counting down.
AAGAAACGGACGGCGCAACGCCCGCGCCACTCCATCGCCACGTCCGCGCCCTTCGCCACGTGTGTATGTTCCTCGCCTTATAGGCTCCCCCAAACTCTGCTACTTTAGCAGAAAAAAATCCTCAAATTAGTTATCAAGCGATCAAGTAAAGCGGAAGGGAGCTTCCTATTTCAAAACTAGGCTTTATACATATCATAAAATTATGCCTATATTTAACGCAAGGGTTGAGAGAGGTTATTACTTTTGAATTTTGTTTGTAAATATATCACTATTAATTTCAGAATTCGCCATGATAATCAAGAATCAAGTGCCAGGATGTCGGAGCATGGTGGCGAAGGGCGCTCCAGTGGAAGACGACCCGCAGCGGCGACGTCCTGATATCACAGTCGCTAAGGAGCATTTGCATTGGGAACCTAAGGTAAGACAACTTTCAGCATCAGATTCAAAGCTATTTTAGGAAGGATGATCAGAGGAAAAAATGATTTTACGGACATAGTAATAGATATCTCACGGTATCCGCTTGGGCCGATGCCTGCCGGGGTTGCGAGGAAGTCCGAAAGGGATATCGTGGCCCCCGGCAACCTGGCAACTAAAGGAACACGGGTGGGTTTAGTCAGTGTCTGACACGTCCTCCCGCTCCACGCAGAGCGGGAGAAGTTATTTGATCATTTCAAACCCAAAAAAAAGGGGCTTGGGGCAAAGTAATAACAGCCGCACGATTCGATCGATCAGGTTAAGCTACGCTTGCCGCGTCCGGTCCGTGGATGGGTGACCATCTTTACATAACAAGACTTCTCCATGCCTCGAAAAGCACGTTAAGCTATTGGTCCCGGCTGTCCTTCGTAGATTTTTGACAATCGTTACGGATCGTCAGAAAAAGCCCGAAAGTCTGACAACATATCTTACCGGTAACTGGGTTGTGGAGGTCAGATAGGCTGTTCCTCCATGTAAAATACTGGTATTCAGCTGCATCCGGTTAGACTGGCAGCCGACCCCAACATAGTTGGGAAAAGGTTAGGCAGATGATAGTTACAGATGTCTCAGCTTGTACTGCAGCTAATACTATGTCCTAAGTAATTGAGGGCAAAAGTAAAAGGACCCATGGCTCAGTAACAAATTTTTAAAGTTGGTTGCTCTGTAAACAACACTATTGTTGCTGTCGTGATTTGGACCCAGTGGAACTATTTCCAGCTTTGAAACTTGAGTATTATCTAGTCTACTTATACTTCTATACTTATAATATAATTACAATATTATAAGAAACTTGTCACACTGCATGCGTTCTGCGTCCTGCTATGTTATGTTCCATTTGACCGGACCGTAGGACGCAGAATGCATCCAGTGTGACAAGTCCCTAAAGAGGTAAAATTTGTTTGTTTGTATGTAGGGGGTAATCTTCGGAACTACCAGTCTGATTTGAAAAAATATTTTTGCATTGGATAGCCCAATTCTTGAGAAAGGTTATTGGCTATGTAACATCACGCTATAACCCTTAGGAACCGAGCAAAAACAAAAAAAGGCAGAAAAAACGTTGAAATTTCACGCGGGCGAAGTCGCACGCATAATCTAATAGTATTATAAAATATTTGGAAAATCCAAAAGCGCATGCCTAAATATTTAAACGGCTTTTCATAAAGTATGTTTTGACTGTTTTTGTACCCATCAATATGGGCAAAATTTCTCACCTAGCAATCTTTATGTACTGTCAGACTATTTAGGTTTGCTTTGTTGGTTGCTAGGCAACGAAAGAGGGTCGAAGTTAGAAATATAGATATTTTTAATAGTTCGATTTTTATTAATTATAATTAAACTACTTTGAATAAAAGAGCCATTTTCAATATGGTTCCTCCTACGGCTGAAATGAATCCATTAAAAAAAAAAAAAAATTAATTGATTTTCTCGCAAGCTCAGATTTTCATGTTTCAAACAATGAAGGATGGGATTTTTTTTAAACTGTTTTGATGTTTTTTTTTTCGTTTCTGCTGTATTAAATCAATTTTTGAAAATACAGTATTAATCTCCATTAAATTATCTATACAATGGGATATAGATTAAGTAGGTTCTGTTTACTAGCAGGAGTGTAACAATTAAAACAGTTGCAGATAATAAAAACAGTTGCAGATAATAAAAACAGTTGCTTCGCATTATGAGTCATGCAATACTTGTCCAGGCAACCGTGTGTATTTATTTCTTGTTTTAATTTCAGGTGCCATTACAAGACGGTCTGCAAAGAACCATTGACTACTTCAAAGAAGAGTTGTCAAGTTCAACATTTCAAAACAATCAAACTTACATGAATATGAAAAGTCATAATTAATTTAGGTTATAGAATCTGTTAAAATGTGATATTCGGGTGCCTGCGTGCGGGGTTGTATAAATAACAATAAGAAATCGTTTTGTTGAATTATTCTCACTTTTTGTTATTTATGACACAATGGTGCCGATTCCCTTGTTCACAAACTAAACTAAATTTAAGTTCAGTGCATCTTTTTCTTTCTATTTCATTAAGAAAAGGACAGAAGATACATTTTAGTTTAGTCCTGTCAAATTAATCAGCGCTTGACGTAAATTGACGTAATTTTAGTCGGCAAGTTTTTAATCACGTCTAAACTTGTATGGAGACTGACAGGCGCTGATTAATTTGACAGGACTAAACTAAAATTTATCTTCTTTCCTTTTCTTAATGAAATAGAAAGAAAAAGATGCACTGAACTTAAATTTAGTTTAGTTTGTGAACAAGGGAATCTGCACCAATGATTACATGGTTATCCCTAAATTACGAAAATGTGTTGTATATCTAATTTATATTCATTTGTTTAGTTAAAATATAAAATAAAAATGCACATTTCTTGTAATGTTCAAAAATATTGTTTTATTGGTATCAAAGCAAACATGTACAATTGACTAGGAAACTTATTGACCTAAGGAATAAGTAAGTAAAGATGATCTTAAAAATACAATGTTATTGCTAGTTATGAAAAGTTGTTCTTGCATTAAATTCAATATTATCAGATTATTATAATTGAGAAATATTTGAAAAGGTTATACCTAACTACATAGCTGTATGTTCTAAACATAGTTTCGCACTTTATTTCTAAACTATAATGTAACAAACATTCCACAACAAATCAAATACTAAACATGATTATTCTAATATAAATGAACACACTATTGGGACCATGCCCACAATGGAATTGTGTTTGATCAAATAGACTTAGCCTACACAACTAAACCTAGAATTTTCTAGCACATTCTACAATCAGCACTTAACTATTTACAGCACATACTTGGCAAAACATCCCATTTATAAAGATATGATTTTCTTAAAATAGTTTCAGTCTTACAAAGTCTTTCTCCGTGTGAGTAGACCAATGTTTTATATAGTTGGAACATGTCACTTGGCAGTTGTTTATGTCTTACTAACATCTGGGTGGAGCAGCCTCTAGACTTCCATTCAGTGTCGAATCTTACGTCATGTACTCGGTTCATGCCATCTAAAGAGGCGGTCCACACACCCATTGAGACATCTTCAGATTTGTAATGTCTGAAATAAATAAGAGTAGAGATTACTATGGCAGCTATGCTATTGTTAAATTCTTAGAAATCCATGTACAGTTTTTAAAGCCTGTACATTTGAGGTTTCTTTTTAAAATATTTGTTTTTCTACACTAAAATTACAAAGACAAAAGATTTGAATTTTTTGTTTATAATGAATAAACTCAATAACTACAGGACCGATTTAAAAAATTCGTTCACCAGTACAATTCTATATTATCACTGAGTACCATAGGTTATAATTATTTATAAAGATATCGGTTGAAACCGGTAGCGGAAGCTAGTTTTTTGATAAAATCAACAATATGTTCTAAATATTTGCTCACCCCAACATATCGGCATTTCTTCCAACATAGTCAACAATGCTGCGAGAAATGACATAGCCACCACCTAACGCATAAGGTAAGTAGTTGTCACATAGGAACCAGTCCTTTTCTTGCCATTTCCCATTCAAGTACACATGGGCTTTCCCATCAAAATATCCCCAATACAGGCCTTTGTATGAAGGAAGATCTTTCTGAAATGTGATAAATACTATTAGTACGAGATTAAGTGTGGATATCCCGAGCCTGTTCAAGATTGAAGTGGTAACAGTTTACTGCTAAGGAATTTGAGGTGTATACAGTGGTCACCAACTAGTTTTAAATAGTTGGGAGATAAAAAATGTGTAGTTATATTTTCATCATCTTCCTGTCCTTGTCCCACGTAACGTGTGGTTAGCGCAACACATTTTCCATTTCCACTCTCCCCTGTCAGCCATCACGCTATTTTTCACTCCCTTCTCTTTCATATCATTCCTCACACAATTCTTCCATCTTTTCTTTGGTCTTTCTCTCCCGCTCCATCCATCAACATTTATGTTCATCACTCTTTTAGTCACATGCATTTCTTCTCTCCTGATCACATGCCCATACCCCAAACGATTTCCTCTTTTTTAACTTTTCTGTCACTGGTGCCACTTTTAAACTTCCCCTTATATACTCATTTCTTACTTTATCCATTTTCATCACTCCACATATCCATCTCAACATTCTCATCTCCGCTACATGCAATCTTTTTTCATCAGTCTTTTTCACGGCCTAGCATTCGTAGTTAGATATTTAAATGATAAGAAAATAAGTTTATGATTACCTTGTATGTAACATAGTCACTTATTTCATGAGCATTCATTTCAGGCGCATATGCTTCCAGATCTTTTATTATCAGATCAACTCTCACAAAAGAATCATCATCACATTTTATCAAGTATTTTAATCTACTCAAATTAGTTTTCAGCCATTTCAATGAATGTAACATTTTCGTAGCCAGATTCTTATAGCTATCTTCAAAGCTGTCTAATAATAAAAGGTCATTGCTTCTATTATTTTCAGTGTTTAACCTTGTTAGCTTCGTTTCACTCAGACCTTGGGTGCCAATTACGAAATAAAACTTTATGAAATCATGCGTAACATGTTGCTCAGTCCATGTGTGATTCCACTTGTAAAGTTTCTCTCCATTTTCCACAAATATATTATTCGATAATTTCATCCATGTGGCTCTTATTGCATCTCTCTTAGCTTCATTATCTGGACCACTTAAAACTAATACAGCATATTCAAACTTAGATAAAGAATTTTTTGAATCATTTAAATCTTTGGCAGCTAGAGCATCAGCACATTCGAGACGTAAAAAGTTTAGAGTAATACCACAACCAACGTAAAAAAAAAATATACTGGCGAGTATCATACTTTTGTATCTTCGTAGCAAGGACACGTACATTTTTAAAGGTCTTTAAAACAGACCTGAATATTTCATTCTCGTCTTTACTGTGAAGATGGACATGGAAGTGTACCTGAAACGCTGAATTACTGTTTAGATAAATCTGTATTCTGTTCAAGATAACGCTGAATTACTTCAGCACACACATGACTCATTTAATTAATCAGGCACCATTAGAACAAGGGCTCTTTTATTTATATCCACGGAACTACATTTATGGATTATTTATTTAACCAACACACTACTAAAACCATTTGAACAAAAACACTGTTTTGATTACACACACTAAACGACAAAAGGTTAAATTTACTGTCAAAGTGTCATTGCGTCGCTTGCTGTCAAATTGTCAATCAATACCAGTGTTGCCGACTCCAAAAGTTCAAATTATCGAGTTCCCATGTCAAAATTATCGTATTTTGGACAAAATTATCGTATGTACAGACGCCAGCACATCAAGCTACCCGAAACTGTCAAATTTTCCCAATCAACTTTGAACTTTATACTTCAGCGATAAAGTTGAAAATCTATTAAATAAATTTGACAGATTGTAGTAGCTTGAAGTGCTGGCGTCTGTACACACAAAAGAAAAATCAAAAATAAAAACCCTAAATTCAAATTAAATAACAAATTGCTATCAAAAGATAGATAATTTTATACTAGAGTCAAAGGGGAAGCATATGCTAAGTTTCACCAGTAGTGGTGCTAGCTCAGCACAAATTATCCACGACCCCTAAACTTTTATAACTATTTTGTGTTTTCACTGTAAAATAAAAAACTAAAGAGGGAAAATGAGAGAGATACTTGTTGTTATTGACACACTTGACAATAGACATTGACATTTTTTGCGTATTTAAGCAAAGATTTCAACACTGCTTGAACATTACAAAAACTGAAAGCCAGTGGCGTAGCTAGGCGTGGGCGAAGTGGGCCCCCGCCCACGGCCTCTCACTTAAAGGGGCCTCAAGAAACCCCTTTAAATGCGATGCCCCCAGACTTCACCACAAATGACTAATTAATTTGATTACTTTTACACTCGAAAAATAACTTCACAAATTTAAAGCGTGTTTGTTTGGAGCCTCACAAGAAACTCCTTTTAAGCGCAACTGCGAGGCCGTTGTACCTTCACCTTCAAAGACCGCAACCGTTAGTTTGACGGAATATGCTCTTCAATATTCTCCCACCGCGCATTTATATTTTTTCACTATCATGAGTAGGTATGTCGTGTCAAAGCATTTTTGGAAGGATAGATCTATTGGGTAGATCTTGGGAACGAAAGAAAAAGGGCCTCGCCAATGTGACTTCGCCCACATCTATATAAGTCCACGTTATGCCTTTGCTGAAAGTTCATCATAGGTGGCAGCACAGTCGGTCGTCTTCATCAGACCGCCATTGTTGTGTTTATGTTTACTTTTTTAACCAATTAGCTGTTTCAGTCCACACAGTGGCGTAGCGAGGGAGGGTGGAGGGGCGGACCGCCCCGGGCGCCACCATTAGAAGGGCGGCAAGAAAAAATATTTTGTGCGGTCAGTTAGACAATGAATTTTTCAAGAAGTTAGGTTTTACCCACTTACACATATTAAATGACCCTCTCGCCCAAAACAATTGTTGCCAATCACGAGTGGCGGTTGGTCCTTGTTTGTGTTTAGACGTGTACAAACACGGTGTTAAGGTGTGCGCGCGAGGCGTATGCGGGCACGCACACTGTTACACCATGCGTGAACACGTCTAAACACAACCAAGGGCCTACCAAACACCTCCTACCGGAGGCTCTACGCGGGGGTCGTGCGGTCCATGGCCCTTTACGAAGCACCGGTGTGGGCGCGTTCATTGAGGCTGCGGCCAGCCCAGCGGTTAAATGCGTCCCATAGGGTCATGGCCATCCGGCTGGCCCGAGGATACCGCACGATCTCCTGCGAGGCGGCGAGCTTCCTTGCCGGATAACCGCCATGAGATCTGGAGGCAAAGGTCCTCACGCACATCTGGGAGTGGCGCGAGGAGGCGAAAGCCGGGGCTTAGCTCCGCTGCCGCGAGAAATCACGGCTTAGGGGACAGAGCTCCGGTGGGATCTCATGGCGTCATGGAGAGTGCGATTGTCGCACGCCACAATTGCGTCGATAAGACCTCTATTTGAGGAGTGGCTAGAGAGGCGCCACGACGTCCTCACCTTCCGCCTGACGCAGGTCCTCACCGGACACGGCTGTTTCGGGAGGTTCCTGTTCAGGATAAGGCGGAACGAAACGCCCGGGTGTCACCATTGTGTGGATCGCCCGGAGGACACGGTGGAGCATACGGTGGAGATCTGCCCCGGCTTGGGCGGAGCATCGCCGTGTTCTCGTGGAGGCGATCGGCGGCGGTGATCTCTCGCGTCCGGCCCTGATTCGGGTTAGGTACGGAGCGAGAGGAAATGGGAGGCCGTCACCTTCTGCGAAGCAGTAATGCTCGCGAAGGAGGAGGCGGAACGCGTGAAGGAGAGGCAAAATTCGCGCCCTCACGCCCCTAACTGCCGCAGGAGGAAACGCCCAGCACGCGTAGCATGACCACCGTAGAAACGAGTTTTGTCGACGGAAGAATAGACAAAATGACAGATATACAATCACAATCTGTCAAAATTGTCTATTCTTCCGTCGACAAAACCCGTTTCTACGGTGGTCATGCCACGCGTGCTGGGCGTCGGAAATCGGCTCGTGATTTCCGACGGCCACCGTAGGCGCGGGCTTGCGGACGGTGAGCAATGGGTAGCTCGCCGTCCGATAAGGACCAGGCCCGAGTCAACGGCGCGTTGTGTTCCACGCGAGCCTCAAAGAGATGTCAACAGAATTGACGGGGTCCGCTAGGGCCGATGCCTGCCGGGGTTGCGAATAAAACCGAAAGGAAAATCGTGGTCTCCGGCAACATGGCACCTGAAGGATCACGGGTGGGTTTTAGTCAGTAAGGAGTCTGACACGCCCTCCTGCTCTGCCCAGGAGCGGGAGAAGTTATTTGATAATATCCAACCATAAAAAAAAAAAATTGCCAACCGCACTCGTGATTTCCAAGAACTTGTACAGACGCCAGCACATCAAGCTATCCGAAACTGTCAAATTTTCCCAATCAACTTTGAACCTTAGCCATCAGCGATAAAGTTGAAAATCTATTAAATAAATTTGACAGATTGTAGTAGCTTGATGTGCTGGCGTCTGTACCAGTAACTTCTTCGTCTGCCGCGCTGCCGTTTTAATAGTAAGTTTTGTTTGTTTTTTTATTATAAGTAATTTAATTATTTTTTTATTATGTTTACGACGTCAAAAGGGCGTTAAATTAGTACTCCGCCCCGGGCGACAGTGACTCACGCTACGCCACTGAGTCCACACACAGATTTTGACAGCTTTGTCACAAGCGATTTCAAAATCTGTGTGTGGCCTTGAGATTTTGAAGCAACGGCGCGGCGGCGCGCGGCGCCGGCGAATAAGTTTGCTGCGTGTGTATAGTCACACTCACGAGCAATAACAAGTACTTACACACTTAACAAAATTAAAAAGTGATTTTCTCGTGGAACAACGACTGCAATTTTGAGATAAGACCTATTTCATATAAGTATGGCTTCCAAAATACTATGTTCATTATTACTGTGCGTTTGCATTGGCGAAACATTTACAACGAAACATGTTGGAATCTCCATTTTCTGTCAATTTTCCATACAAAGTTTGACAGACTCTAGAGATTTCAACATGTTTTGATGTGATGTTTCGCCAGTGCGAACGCATAGTAATAACATAATATTACAATCAACATAGTAGCAGAAAATCACTTTTTAAAGTTGCTAAGTTTAAACATTATTGCTCGTGACTGTATATAGTATTAGGCTTCTTTATATCGACACAGTCAGTCTTCTTTTTAAATAAATAGACCAGTCAGTAGTTCATCATGGTTAGTATGTACAGACGCCAGCACATCAAGCTACCCGAAACTGTCAAATTTTCCCAATCAACTTTGAAACTTAGACGTCAGCGATAAAATTGAAAATCTATTAAATAAATTTGATAGATTGTAGTAGCTTGATGTGCTGGCGTCTGTACCACAGTACCAGTACTGTGGTACCTACATACTAACCAACACCTTTGCCGCGATGGATTTTTGTACCGTGCACGTTTTTATCATGTCAGACTCATTCGTAAGACTAAAGAGAATATCAGACTTCAAGTCAAACTTGAAGTTTGGCCATTGACAGGCAGACAGATGTTTCTTGTTTTGTCAATGTCAAATCAAATTGACAGTGACACTATTCGGTATTCGTATACATTCACGTTGATTCGGGTTACATTTTTATCAGTAAAAAATTAGCGGTGGTCGTGAATGGAGTGCAGTTTGTTATTATGACACAATAATAAAATTGTACGTGCCATATTCAAAAGTGAATTGGTTGCCTATTGTTAACCTTATTTAATAGTTTGATGAATTTCCACACAACAATACCGAAGTACTTAGTAACCAGTGATTTACAATTCGAATTTACACCGACGGGTACAATAGAAAAAAGATCTTACCTATCGTGTGGGTATAAAATAAATAATAAGTAGGTAGTGCACATTTTCAATTGACTGTGTAACCGTGTTGAAGTGGAACTGTGTGCCGGTGCACAGGTCATGCGTTTGCCCGTCCTATAAGGTTACAAAACCATACCGACTGTCGAAGACTGCTACGGTAAGTATTTATAGCTTCCCATGAGCTTGTATGCACGGAAAATTTAAAGTAACCCTTTTAATTTTAACTTCATGGATATATTCCTCTATTCCTCAACTTCTTCCCAATATTCAGAAATGTTTTTGAAATATGTGTTATAAGTTATGTCAGAAAAGGAATTTGTGTAGCCTTGAATTCGAAAAAAGATTAAATAGACTCGTTTTTTTCAGGTACCCACTGAATCATGGAGGCTTTAGATAAAAAAGGCCGCCCGCCACATCCCAGGGCTAAAACAAATCCACTGTCTGCACTCACATTTGCGTAAGTTTTAATTTAAAAGTAAAAAAAAAGTTCTTATCTACCTACATTTTGAAATAATTGCTATTCACAGAAAAAAAATTAAATGCATTAAAATTAAAACCAAGCATAGTCATTTTTGGGTAAAAGAACACTTTAATCTGATCTTAAACTGAACTAATGTGATCAATTAAGACCCAGTCTGGACTGGTGTTTTAACAATCAACCATGCATTGACATTAAATACAATATACAAGCCAACAATAAAATTTATATTATGTACAAGTACATAAAACGAGATTTGCTAATACCTAGTACCAACACAGACAACATGTTTATTGAAATTTAGTATACTAAATGCTCTTACCCACAAAAAGTTGATAAAAAGTTGTATGGAATACTTATAGACCAACAAACCAATACCTACTGATAGTAACAAAAACATAATGCCAATATTCATACTCTGTTTTCCTCCTAAATGGAAACCTAATGGATGTTCTACTTCAGGGCAAAACCCTACTATCTCTAATTCCAAATTAAATTTTTAGATGGACCTTACCAATTTTCTGGAGTGGTATCAAAAGAGAAATGGAAGAACAGGACCTGTATGAACCACTAGCAGAACATGCATCAGGTAAGCTTCATGTTCTTAGGCTAGATACCTTGACTAGGATAGGAAGAATCCCAGCTACCCCCATTTATAGTGTTGTAATCTAACTTATTATTAAGCTGGTAGTGTTAAGTTTACAATAGGTCTTGTTTCCTTGCCAACCTGCAATGGGCACATGTGCCATAGCCCAGTCCCTCTCACAGAGAGGAGGCCTGTGTCCCAGTAGTGGGAACATTATAGACTGATTATGCTTATGCTATGCTGCTTGCTTCCTTCCTTGCATAAGGTGTTCTATATTTTTGTAGATAGAAAAACATATTATTTTTATAGAAACAGAGCTACAGTATTGATTGCAGCTTTTATTCCTTCAAAACATGTTAACATACAAGTGACATTATCAATTTCATGGTTTTAGAATGCCTTCACTTTATAATATTAAGGTCCAGTTCATGTCCTAATTATATTTCACAACATAATGTAATAGAAACTGTGTCATAAGTATATTCAAAAACAGAATGGACAAAACTAATTGCTAAGCAACTACATATATGTAGTTGAATAATTTAACTACAACAGCTATGTGTTTGCCTACACATGACACCACTAATAAACAGGTTATGGGAAAATCATAGCAAATTCAAATGTTATTTTTTATCTGAAAACGATGGTTTCCTTGAAAACTTAGACGTCACGCGTTTGTTTATGTTGTGACTTGCGATTATTATTGACTGCGCGGAAAACCAATGATATCGATATTTTTTACGCATGCATCGGTTTTCATACGAATTATGATACACGCAGGCCATTCGTTCAGTTCTATCTAATCTTCTTTCGATTGTTACCTCATAAGAGGTAGGGTGCCTGCTTGCAGCACGCGTAGCATGACCACCGTAGAAACGAGTTTTGTCGACGGAAGAATAGACAAAATGACAGATAAACAATCACAATCTGTCATTTTGTCTATTCTTCCGTCGACAAAACTCGTTTCTACGGTGGTCATGCTACGCGTGCAGGTAGTCGCATAGTCAGTACTTACCCTTACCAAAAATAATCCCTTGTTACCTGATAGTTAAAGTGCGTGCGCTTTTGTTAGCGGACGCACTTCAACAGTCAGGTAAGTCAAGTAACCGTTTTTTTTTTTCATGTCAACTTGCCCCCGAAAACATCATTAAAAGACTGCCAAGAGCACAAAGTAAAAATACAGGCCAAAATGTTCACTTTTCGAACGATATAAAATTGACAATAGACGCTCACAATACGAACTATAAGTGCTTCCAATCAAAGGTTCCTTATGTGCAGCTTTTAAAACGGTATGACGTTCTAGAATTGAGATCTAGGCGGCTGTTACTTGATGCTATGACACTGCACGGCATATGCAATAGTAAATTTGACTGTATTGACCTTACAAACAAATTGTGTTACAAGGTACCCAGAAGTGTTATTCGAAGGGGGGTGCGCGTGCCTCAACTGTTTCATACAGACATATGCAGGACTAACGCTAGGGAACGTGCACCTCTTCGTCGCCTTGTTGATTCTTACAACACGCATTTTATGGAACTGGATATATTTTATTTATCTAAGCAATTATTTAAGAAAATGGCTCTGGATATTTTATCAAGCGAGTAATTTAAGTTAAAGTGAGCTAAGCTAACACAGCAATATTGTGGCAGCGACTTTTGTTTTATTTTTTATTTCTATTTTTATCACTTGTCTTCAGCACTTCTTTTAACCTTTTGTTAAAACGTGGACAATGGTGTGGGTTACATGTTTGTTAAATCTTAATTTATTTCTCTGTAATTTGTAGCATGTAACTGTTTTTTGTCCCTAATAAATAAATAAAAATAAAAAATAAAAACAATAAACCCATTATCACATTACCGCGTCCCACTGATTTTATACTAATAAAGATTACGTATCCAAGTTCAAGGCAGTTTTTTGGTTCATGCAGTTAAGATAATTGCTAAAAGCCTGTGTGACGAGTTTGAGCGAGCAAGCAGGTTTGAAGGAAACTAATTTATTAGCTTGAGTACCTACATAAAATTTATTAGCTAGACTAACAAAAGGTATTTACAAGGCCGATGTGAGTGGAATCTCCGGGAGGGGACGCCCTAGGAGGACATTTTAGTGACCTTATTGGTGATGTTATTCAGAAAGGTCAGGTGCAACTGGCGTGGGTGTATGAACGTAAACGAGGCAAAAGGAGTATGTAAGGATCGTAGCAGGTGACGTTCTGTAGTTTCTGCTTAACCCTGGGAAGAAAGCGTGAGTTTATGTATGTAGTACATACCAATTTAATAACGTAATCATTGTCTCGATTGTCCGAAAAATTTATCTAGGTAAACTCATCATACCCTCAGTTTGTAGCAGATTTTAGCAGATTTTTAGATATCTACTTAGTCCTTTTTTCATCTCGAATGACGATAAAGGTTTTAGTTAAAATTCGAGTCAACCTCAGCAGCTCGGTCTACTGTAGTCTACAGTCTACTGCTGGACATAGGCCACTCCCAAATTGTGCTAGATCACTCTGTTCTCCGCCTTTCGCATCTGGGCTATCCTAATTCATTTCCTAGCACGTTCTTTACGAAAGTTGGTCCAACATCTTTTTCTAGTTGTTGACTCTTATCTACCAGATTAAATAATTACAAACTGAGCGTATAAACCAGATTGTGTTTGCCTTAATCGTTTGGTATGTATCTCGTCAATCACCCACGGAGACGGCTCAGCTACAGTTAGACAACAATGGGGCAGTTTAATAAGCTCAATTGTACTGAGTTGGCAGACCAATTGACGAGTTTGAACTTAACGTAAACCGTTACGAGCGTTTAACCTTAAAGGTGGCAACGTCGCAAATAGCTGTCAAATATTTACTTGTTTTGATTAATTTGGCAATATTACTGTATGGAAATATGAAATGTGGCTAACTAGCAAACTAAAATATTGATTATGAAATATAATAATTAATATCGTAACACCGAATATTTAGCATCAGATGTAAAAAAAAAATTGTGTGGTTTTATGAAACCACGGTACTTAAAAGTGAAATTCTATAGGCGCCGCCATATTGGCCTTGGCTGCTCTGACGAGCGCCTTTCACTTTATCCCTACTCCGCGGCCGACCGTCACGCGACATGCAACACACAGACGAAAAAGTTTGAGACGATGTAATAAAAGTTTCACTTTAAAAAGTATTTGGAAACTTTCCAAATGCCTTTTTACACCTAAAACAGTTACAACATCAAATTCAGTGTTATAATTGCAATTCATTATTAATATTCTAGTTCACTAGTTAGCCACATTTCTTATTTCCAGACAGTAATATTGCCAAATTAATCATAACAGCGAAATAATTGATATCAATTTGCGACGTTGCTAACTATCATAATAAACGCTCGTTAAGGGACCGTTGTTGCCAATTGGCAACAAGACTCCACACGACATACAACTCGCAATCGTATTCGCTGTAATCAATATTTTTGTTTGAAATTTTTTGCAGTCTATGGTCAGATAGATATTCTTGTCAAATAAATCGACTAAAAGCAAAAATATAAATGGGCAACACTATAAAAAAATGTTGAAAATGACATTCCCGCGCGGTCAAAATGACAGTAAAAACAAAACGTCACTCCCGGTATGCGCGCGTTCGCAGTAATAATTCGTTTTTTAATGGTTTTAGTGTGTAAATCGTCGGAAAGTGGTGATATTTTCATTTTGAAGTAAATATTACATCGTTTTAGATAATATTCGCACTAAATAACATTAGATTATACCTATTTTGACCCAACCAAAAAAAGTGTAAACAAACGTGAAGGAGAAAGTTCTCGTGAAAGTGAAAGTTGTGTATTTTGTGAGTTTTCTGTATGGATCTGATCGGTAAGTGTTTTATTTATTTTCTATACTAAATTTTTCAGGGTTTTAAAAAAAAAATTCAAAAAAATACAAATAAAAAATATTTTTTTGGTACGGAGAAAGTTATGAAAGCACTAGAAATTCTAGATCAGCAAAAACCTAGATTTTTTGAATTTTTTTGAAAAAAATGTTGTCTCTGAAAACGCTTTTATTAGATAACTTATCTATCCATAATGTACCCTGAAAAATTTCGTGTGAATTGGTACGGTAGTTTTATTAGAAATCATTAAAAAAACATTAGAACATAGAAAACACAAAAAAAAACGGGTAATAAAGATTAGTAAACGTTGATAACAAAGACTGTAACCATTTACAATGTATCTCTAATCTATTCGAGTAGCAAAAAACATAAACAAAACACTATAGACGTTATTATGAAACCGATGCTTTTGTTTATTCAAGTGCGGTCGTAAATCTGTCACGCGGACCACCCGCCGTCCCTGATCGGTTAAGTTTGAAAACATTAGAAGAAAATTTTATTTCTACCCACAATATACTTAAATGTTTTTTGATGAATGAAACTGAATACAAATGATGGAATTACTTACAACATATTAAGACGTGCAATAATTTTTTTGATCATGAATGTCATGCATCTTCAGTGAATAGGAACGTATCTATGTTAGTAAATAATATAAAACATGATGTAGACGTTCTTTCTAGGTAGCAACTCAAAGTACCTACCTACATTCCTGAATGATTATGTAAAGTAGCTATTTCTGAAGCAATTTTCCGCATTGTATCGTCGGTATAAGGCGGTTATCACACTGCTCCGGACACCCGCTCCGGTGTGCAGTCCTGCGGTTTTTAACTTTGACTGTAAATGCTTGATTTGTAAACAAAAACCGCAGGGTAATAAATAACACACTGACACCGCTTATCCATGCGGGGATAACCGCCTTAATAGTAACGTTTGACTCAAAAGTTAAACTTAGAATTTACAGTAAAGGTGGTTTTACCGGCGAGGCGAGGCGTGGATGGGATGGGCGAGAATTGCAATTTGTAAAGCAAAATTTCTTCTACGCCCTGCCCATCGCTGACTCGCGATGTTTCGCGCCGGCTCGCGCTATCACACGCCGCCCGGCCAGCCGTGTCTGGCGCACCGGCCAGCCGAGAATATAGTATGCAGAGATGTCTCGAGATGGTCGGAGCGAGCCGGCGCGTCCCAGCGCGTGTAAGCGCGTGCCAGCGTGAGACATCGCGAGTCAGCGCTTGAAGGAGAGAGACCGTGCGGGTTTTTCAAAAAGCCAGTGCGAGATATGTATATTCGTTTTACAAAGTAAATAAATGGTCTATTCATACAGCAATAAAGTTCAATATTATACTAACAAATATTTCATTTCTCGCCTCGCACATCCTCGCGCATCTAGACCTTTTGCACCAAAGATGGGCAGGGCGTGGATAGAAATTTTGCCATGCAAATTTCAATTCTCGCCCATCCCGTCCACGCCTCTCCTCGCTGGTGTAAAATCACCTTTACGCTAAGTTCAAGCTAAGCTGACAATATCAATGAACCTTGACGATAAAAAAATTGTTCTCGATGGCAAGGCGAGGTACGATGAGAGTATTGTTTTTATGCATTAATTTGAAGTTGAATGATTCTTATTTTATCGAAGTGACATCACGTATAACTCTCATTCGTACGCGCGTTGAAAAAGCGCCCGTGCATATGAGGACTCAGGGACCGTCAGTATTTTAGTGTCCATGAACTTTCTTGCCCGTTCTTCTTCATAGGAACCTACTACGCTTTGGAATGGGAAACTAGATTCATCTTTCTGACTTCGACTCCATAGACGATTCAAAAGTGCCTGTAAATGATTTACTTAAATAAATTGCTTTGTGTTTGAGTATGTTGTATGGATTGGATTTTATAAATGTACATAAATTGCATGTATTTTCAATACATCTTCATTTAATTTTCATGCTCATCTGGAAAGTAAGACAAACAAAGTATTACTTAGTTGCTTGTTATTCAAAATAACGCGCCGCTATATTATGTGGCTTTAGTGGTTCTGCAGCTTGTTTATATTGTCAGGGAAAACCTTAAACATTAATGAACAGCATTCCGGAAATATTAATAAACTAGCTGCGCCCCGCGGTTTCACCCGCATAAGTCTCGATTCCGCGGAAAAAAAAAGTATCCTATGTTCTTTTCCAGGGCATCATCTATATATGTGCCAAATTTCATCCAAATCCGTTCAGCCGTTTTAGCGTGAAGGCGTAACAAACAACTTACTTTCGCATTTATAATATTACTAGCTGCGCCCCGCAGTTTCACCCGCATAAGACTCAATCCCGTGGGAAAAAAAAAAGTATCCTATGTTCTTTTCCAGGGCATCATCTATATATGTGCCAAATTTCATCCAAATCCGTTCAGCCGTTTTAGCGTGAAGGCGTAACAAACAAACTTACTTTCGCATTTATAATATTAAGGATTAAGGATTAATTACTTCCCCTTGCTTATTTTATTTATTTAGTTGCTGTCATGCACATCACATATTTTACAATAGATTACTGTCGGTTTTTGTACATAAAACCCTGTCAAGGCACTGCAAAACATAAATATTGGTTTGCTGTTGAAGTAATTAACATAAGTACCTAAATTGAGTAAAAACTTATCAAAACATAATACAATCAATTTCAGGAAAAAATGGCTAGATGTCGTTATGATGTCCAGTTAACAGTTAACATACAACTAGCTTTCGTCAGCGGCTTCGCCCGCATGATATCTTAATAAATTATAGCCTACTAGCTTTTGCCCGCGGCTTCACCCGCGTGGATGTCGGAAAATGTCCCACAGGACCGTGCTACCGGCATTCAAATAACCTATGTCCTAACCCCGGTCATGGCTATCTTTATGCCTTTCATTTAAATCCGTTCAGCCGTTTCAGCATGAAAAGGTATCAGGCACATAATAAATCTGTTTTAGGGTTCCATACCTTAAAATGTAAAATTTGTGATGAAAAAGTTTAAATAGATATCAAAAACTTAGATCTGCGGTCTCTTGGAGCTGTTTGAACCCTGCACTAAATCCTAACAGCAATTTTTTTTTTTCTTGAATCGTGTTTTTGAACTTAGCTCTTCAAATAATATAAAAAATTAAACATTTTCCAGGACCGCATAAGGGTAAAAAAAAAAACAAAAACTAAAGGAGACGTTTCATTTTTGTATGGGACTCCGGCCATAACATGTACACTTCAGAAAACCTGGGAAACGAACTCCTAAATACAATGAAGACTGTTTTTTTCCATAATATCTAATACTTTTTGGGCACAAAATAAAAACCGAAAATGTTTGACGTTTGTCAGGAGAAATACGATTATCGACAGCTAGCCATTTTCGTCCAGAAGTACCTACAAATCTACAATCCACAAAAGCAGTTTTTTATTTTTATGATGAATCATACTTTCTAATTAATCAAAAAAGTTGTATGAGATAGCTATCTTATTGTAGTACAGAAATACACGCCTTTCATATTTATTTAAATAACGTCTACTTGATATTATTTTGTTAAAATGTAACATGATTTCTGGACGAAAGCAGTATGCAAGTAAAACGACGCCATGATGAATAAAATATGACAATAATTTGTTAAACTATTATTTTTTGTGCCGAAGTAATCAGAGGAATAAACAGGAAAGAATATTTTTCCTCAATTCGTGGAATTTTTTCCTTTTTTTTCATTAACGTACACTTAATGGCCGAAAATGAAACATCTCCTTTTGTGAATAAAAATTGAGGCTAAATAGCAGGGTTGTAACGGATATCCGTATCCGCATCCGCAACTGCGGAGCATCCGCATAAATTTTGATATCCGCAAAACATCCGCATCCTCAACTTTTGATTTTAAAAGCTCCGCATCCTCATCCGCATCCTCATAATTTCTATGAGGATGTGACCCTACCTTGTTCGCACAAATAGTGGATTTTTAAAAACTCGCGCCGAGCTAAATGGGCGGGCCGATAAGTGAGTTACGCGTTACTATTGGCTGAATTCGCAATGTCCTTGTCCTATGACAGATGATCGGCCGCACGTGGCACTGGTGGCACGACTGTGGTGTCACATGTCATTGTCACAATCTGAGTTAGCCGACGTTCACACGGACGTGATAAAATCGCGGCGATTTTTTTTTCGTGGACTGGATTTTCAACGCTCTGCTTAGCGCTGAGAGTTAAAAATCCAAGTGTGTTTTTTCTACGCGCTGGGACGAGAGTGCATTCTCAACGTTCGGCTTAACACCGAGAGTTGAAAATCCAGTGAGCGATAAAATCCCGCCGAGATTATATTACTTCTGTGTTTACGTCGGCTTACTGGGTATAAAATCATTCGATTTTTTTTATCACCGCCACTGGCAAGTATCCCGAGCGAACAATTATTTTGTGGAGCAGGCCCTTATTTATGATGAACTTAGAAACCGCTTAGAAGGCGAAACGGCCTGCCAGTTACTTTTATCAAATATAATTTACCTTTACTTAATTTTTAATATTAAAGTTGTGCATTTGACTCCACAATTTGAAATTTCAGTTACCAAATTTCATCATCATATATCATAATCAGCCTATAATGTTCCCAATGCTGGGACACAGGCCTCCTCTCGGTAAATATTAACAACTTTAATATTCAATTTTTTTTACCTACCAAATAATTACCTACAACCTATACAAATATAAATACTATAAAAAACAAGGGCTATTTTTGTACGACATCTGCATCCGCACCCTCATCCGCATCCTCAATAAGGAATTTTCCAATATCCGTATCCTCATCCGCATCCTCAAACCCGATTATCTCGATATCCTCATCCGCATCCTCATCCGTTATATGACATCCGTTACAACCCTGCTAAATAGTTACTTAACAGGAAAATGTTGGTTACATTATGTAAAAAATTGGTAAAACGTATATATTATTTCAGAATTAAACATTTTCCTCCACGGAAATTTAAATAAAAACAAGATTAAATTGTACTTCAAGCAAACATTTTAACAGCGGATTTTTTTGTATTAAATTACCTAATTAAATATTTTAATGTATAGCATATTTAACAACCAATAAAATTAAACATATTGTACTAGCGCAAGATATTATTAAAAGTTTTTTACAATACCGGTTCAGACAAAAATGTAACAGAATTTTTAGTTTATCTTTTATTTATAGGTTCTATCTGACCTAATTACAAGAAAAATTTCTGACTTATGTACCTATTAATCTCTTCGACAAACACTCCATACAAACATGTCTGTCAATATTTTTTTCTACCAGGCAAAATTTAAATTAGATGTTTTTTTTTTAAAAACGTACACGCGGGGTTGAACTTTTCGCGGTATACATTTTAACATACTCCCTTGTACATACCCTATAAGTTAAATGAAAAAATCCCTGTTTTAAATTAATGCAAAGTTAGCTTAAAATTCGGCGTAAATTCCCCAGACTAATCACAGAAACAGTCATATTTAAGTTAGATGGTATTAGAGGGTAGGTTGACATAAAATTAATAAAATAAGAGACAGGTTAACAAAGACATCACACATACAGTACAATTTTGCTGTCATGTGGATCTCATGATCATTTTGAGCTCTTTGGTCCAGGAATTACAGTAGGTATGAACAATACTTATTACCTACCTAATGTGAATATTCGAGCAGATCATTGCACACAACGCGATGACGCATTGTATCGTTCAATGTCCAATTTATTGCATCTCAATTCGTTTATTTACAATAACTTTTGGACATAGGACAAAATCATACACTAAATAATAAGTAATAACATAATCTGAAAAATAAATTGCACTTTTGTCCTTTACAAAAAAGCAGAATGCCGTGCTAATGAACTGATAACAACATTGGTCATTAAACATTAATACTAACTTTTTTAATCTGAGTTTAATCTCACTTATAGCATTTGTTTGTTTACCAACACAACACACGGAGAGTACATAAAGATATAAAAAGTGTTTTAGTTTACAATTGGGTTAGGTATGTACCTGCATATATAGATCTTTAAAACACCGTTTACTACGCAAAAACAAATAAATAAGGCAAGGCAGACAACTTTTGTCGTAACTTTAATTACAAGCACAACTCAAGATTCTGTTTCAAGTTACCTATGTCAGATACACTTAATTGAAGTTCGTTGCATTTGCTCTAATTTTATACATAAAAGTTCTTAGATCAGCTGAGTTAGTATTTCGCGAGCCTGTTATAGCTTCTGCTGCGAATTAATTAGGCAACAGTCACTACCTCACTGACCACTTGAACCATTTGATGCTGATCGCAAAATATATTTTATTTTGCTAAAATATCGCTTTTAATTTTTACATGAATCCTTTTTTTACGACTGCCAGAAAATCACCGGATTTGATTGTGCCCAAGATGAGATTCACGAAAAAACATTTGTCCATATTTTCTTCATTTACGGTTTGAAGGTGCAAATCAGACGCCAATGATTGAAGTCATTGTGCAAAGGGCAAAGTCTATAGCAATAATACGCCTTTGATATTAATACTATTGAGGAATATAATGCACACAAGGTACTCGGGAAGTCCATCGCAATAAATGATACTACATACTTATCGAACGGCGCGTGTAACAGGACAAGAAGACTTTGTTCACGATGATAAAGCATGTCCAGATTCCTTCTGTTTTGATTTTCTTGGCTTTAGAGAAAGTATTAAAAATATCGTAAAAGGGACGAGTTTGTCTTACCAGCACGCGTAGCATGACCACCATAGAAACGAGTTTTGTCGACGGAACAATAGACAACATGACAGATAACAATCGCAATCCATCATTTTGTCTATTCTTCCGTCGACAAAACCCGTTTCTACGGTGGTCATGCTACGCATGCAGGTGAACTAAGTTATTCTAGCTCGCCAGTTTTTCGAGCGAGCTAAACAACTAAGCTTAAACTAAATTAGTTTAGCTGGCGGTGGACGGTCCGATTTAATGTCGCTAGTAAAGTACCTATTCATTTTATCTGTAAATCTCTAAAAGTCTTTTAAAGTATCCCGAAGATGCAGGGCTCAAGCCTGTGTCAACATTCATTAGGCATATTTTATGTAAGGTTGTTTTTTTTTTCCCATAAAAAGTTTAATTTGCAAAAAAAATATACAGAATTTTTAGGATGGATTACCGAGTAGATATTAATAGTGTAGTATTTAAACGAGTGACTGTAAATTAAAGTTTTAAGTAACAAACATAATTAATTTACGTTATAGTATTACTAAGTGAGCGACTGACTGCGAGTGACGAGAAATCAACAGAACAGCAACTTACAAACACTAATTTGAGTTACTTAATAAAATAAAAAATGAGAAGCTTCATAATATTTAAAAAACTAATGACAGATGCCTTTTCCTACTCATAATTGCATAGTTAAGTGATTGTGTACAGTTATTAATATTATCCTTGTGGTAAATAACGCTATTTCGCTGGTCACAGTTCTAACCTAACCCAAATGATTCACCAACAATAGAGGGGATCTCTCTGTATTTCTAGTCGCTCACTTAGTAATTTAGTCGCACGGCTAGAATTTTAATATCTGAAATGGATTAATCACAATCCACTTTTTGTAAGCTTGTTCTGGATTTTATTATTAATCAATATTCGTCGTTAGTTTAGTTAATTTTTCGCTTACTCAAATTCATACCGTTCAAGTTATTAAAACAGTATCTCATCATCAGTCGCTAAGTTTTTTTTATTCGATATAGCTTTTTCCCAATACGCTGATACCCTGGCGCATTCAGTATTCGCAAAGTACAAACATACATCTTGTCCAGGGATCGTATCCAAGCGATTGCGTTATGCAATTAGAATGTTTATAAACCTCAAGATTGCAGTCGTTACCGCTACTCGCTAAGGCATTTATGTGCCCTGTTAAGAGCGTTTATTCTGAAAGTGGGCAACGTCGCAAATAGATGTCAAATATTTCGCTGTTTTGATTAATTTGGCAATATTACTGTATGGAAATAAGAAATGTGGCTAACTAGTTCCCTAGAATGTTAATAATGAATTGCAATATTATAGGTAATACTGAATTTGATGTTGTAACAATTTTAGGTGTAAAAAATGCATTTGGAAAGTTTCCAAATACTTTTTTTACATCTAAAACTAAATATTCGGTATTACGATATTAATTATTGCATTTCATCATCGATATTTTAATTCCCTAGTTAACCACACTACAACCTAACTAGTTAGCCACATTTCTTAATTCCATACAGTAATTTTGCTAAATTAATCAAAACAGGTAAATATTTGACAGCTATTTACGACGAACCCTCTTAATGACTTCTAAGGAACTTCAATGAAAAACAAACTATGTTCCTAATGATAACGATATTTCTATTACCAGGACCATTGGGTGACAAATTCGCACGACTATGGGAGGAAGAGGTCCAGAGAGCAGGGGGGAAGAGGAAACCCAGTCTTCTACGAGTAATATTAAGAGCATATGCAGCCAGATGTATGCTGTATGGATTTGTTCTGCTAGTCATGGAGTGTGGGATAAGGTAAGAGCATATTGACGATAAGATTAAATAATTTTTTCAAATTCCTTTAATATGTCATGTTATGAGAATGGCGTAGACAACCAGCACCCTAATTGCGTACCATACTTTCAATCACAATCTGAATGATTTTGAAGGATATTACTAATCCACTGCTTCGTATGTTCGAAAAATGTATCTGCTCAACAACGTAAATAACGCAATGAATGTTGTTGAAATGTCAAAATGCAAGTCACTACTGTTAGTGTGTTACGCAATTACCCCGCTGAGGGCTTATAAAAAAAATTGATTAAATAAAAAGATTCGTTGAACCCTATTATCATGTCATGGCGACCTGTACCCTAATTGCGTAATACAACACAATCTGTCTCGATTTAAAACAGATTGCTAATCTATTGCTTCATAAGTTGGAAAAAAAGTCTGCTCAACCACGTAAATAACACAATGAATGTTGTTGAACTGTCAAAATGAAACAAATTAGGCATAATTGTTTACCAAAAATAAGTTACGCATTTAGGGTACAGTAGAAGTCTTCCAAATAATTTGACACTCAATAATAAACAGGAAACTTTTTAAGTTATGCACATTTATGCTAGGTCATCGTTTATCAGTAAGCATAAGCCATATTTTATGGTTTACCGGTATGACCTTCATTGAAAAGCGGGATCAATTTAACTGTCCGGCTGCCAATTACGTTTTTTCTTTTATAGAAATAATAGTTTTTTTTTACTAAACCTCGAGGGTCAATCTAACTAATTAAAAATATTATGGTTTCGTTAGGTTGGTATTTAATGACAGCTAGGTCCAATTTCCAAAAGCAGGTCAAACTACATTTTTTTTTACTCCATTAATATTTAGGAAAATAAGTATGTTTTTGATCGTTTTGAAACAACTGAACATTATTTTTTTCTCGACTTCTCACCCTAACGAAACCCTTGAAAACCAAACCTCACAGGTTATACGGGTAAACCCGTACAACTGACAAACTTATGCCGACTGATCAATAACTGATCGGACCAAAACGCGATATACACGTACTTAAACAAAATTTGGTCAAGGACACACAGAAATTCTATAAAAATAAGCTGATTGTGTTATTTAAGTGCGGTCTATTAATAGCAGAGTGATGTAACGGGGTCATATTTGTTTTCCTGTAATGGGGAGGAGGTGTTACAATGATAAGATAAGTGCTTCGATCAATATGTAAGGTTTTGCGCCAAACTTGTTTCCTTTTATACTCTTCCCACGTGGTAGCAAGGAAATTATAAATGTATAATGTGGTATAGATATTTAAAAAAATATTGGTTGTAAAAATTGTGCCTACTTAAAATTGTGTTAAGTGTGAACAATTTTTTTGATGCGAGGCTATGCAGGGTTAATTGTTCTCGTCTGTTCAAAATTAACCTTTACTGAAATTCGGTATTTCATTTCTTAGGCGAATTTCACTTTACCAGCAACAGGATACCCAACTATTGTTTTAATAAATCACATACGCCAATAATTCACAGTCACAAATCAACGATTTACTGTTACTGATCATTTGATACACATAATTATCGGTTAAGCAAGCAACTATGTGATCAACTGATCACATGACATTCGATACATCAGTTAGTCACACTATGATTATTATGTCGTCACAATCACCACAGGCAGGATTGCGAGCGTAAATCTACTTTTCATTGTAACAGCGAATCAGTTTTACGCCTCCCCAATTTTATAAAACATCCTTTGCAGAGACAAGTTTTTTACTGACAAATTGAATAGGTATTTATTTAAGTAGAACACTCCCAAAAGAAATAATCAACCTTTCTTTTTAAATTTTGTGGCTATAGGTATCTAAACCATAATCATAATCACACATGAAAAATCGAGTCAAACGCTCAAATACAAGAAAAAAATTGGTATTGTGCCCTCTTAGACCAAGACCAAATATTTTTTGATATTCGGAGAGCTCATGACCTAAAAAGGTGCCATAAAGAATAAGAATAAAAAAACTCGACTAAAGAAAACGTTACTTATGCAACAACGCGAAACTTCACGGGTATTCTGGTAGAGCATACATAGTACATACTAGTAAGTATCAAGATTTCCTGTTGATACTCTATATCCCCAATGACATGACCCAGATTCAGAGTCACCATAAAAATTCTGTCGAGTCATCAACGTGTGTGTCACACGTGACACGTGATATACAGGATTGTTTTGTTTGTCATTCTCAAGAATGACAAACAAAACAATCCTGTATATCACGTGTGTTCACGAAACATAATAATCGTAATAATATTACCTATTTGTTTATATTTAAAAGTGATTAACACTATGAAATTATGAATCACATGTTTTTGTGAAATAATATTAGTAACATTCTAAGATAAATAAGGTGAAAATGTTGAGAGAGTATTGACACTAAAAGTGTTGTGATTTTGTGGTGTCATATCAGAGACCTTATGATCTTTCTATGAATGTAAATTGCTATCTACATATTTGTGTCTGTCGAGGTCAAAACCCTATTGTAACGGGTTTTTTTTTAAACATCGCGAGTCTCCCCGAAAAATAGGAGAACCAGAACCAGGACGCGATTTAGTTTCTAAACATGTAAGCAACTTTAAATCAATCTTTCAATCGTTTTTATAACTTTTTCAATTATACTATACTCCATTTGAAATAAGATTAGACATTTAGACTAACCTTTTTTACAGTCCGTTCAACCGATTTTGACTTCTATACCGTAGGCATAAGGATGGCATTAAAAGCAAAAAAGTGGTTACAATACCAACTGTTTACTGCAGCTGCCATTTGTCATGCCACCAACGCAATAGAAGTCAAAATCGGTTGAACGGACTGTAAAAAAGGTATGTTTAAATGTCTAATCTTATTTCAAACGGAGTATAGTCATACTGAAATCAACTTAATTTATTCTAAGGCGCCATCTCCACGGACGAGAGAATTGCGACGATAGTCACGCTGCGCCTTCGAATTATCGCCGCGAGGATATCGCGAGATTGATTCATAGTTTCTATTGAATTTGATGGCACGGCGGGCGAGGCTATCGCCACGATTTTGTCGGCCGTGGAGATGGCGCCTAAGGATTTGGATAAACTACATCCGCCCGTTTTTGGACTAGCAGCGTGACTTGCCTAGGCGGTATTTTTATAAATAAATAATAATATTCAAAAAGCATCACTGAAGCGTATCGATACTTCTACATCCATGGTTCAAGAGCTTTGTTATTGCGATTTAATATTAGAATATTTGAGTCACGCTTCCGATTGCGAGATCGTTGCACAATTAAAGTGTTGCGAAAGTATCAAGTGACAAGTCGCGTGATAAGTGGTCGATACATAATAGCCTTCATAATTTTAAATACCGTACTTACTTACCTAGGTACTCTTTACATTTCCGCATTGTCATTCGACTACCGCAACTCATTGATATGTTAAAAAATTAACACCTATTCAAAGGTTTGGGAAATGACTTATCATCGGGTGGTTTTTCCATTTGAAAATAGATTTTCCTGTTACTCAATGTCTGCTCACAAAAATATTGAGTTTTTTTTATAAGAATATAAAAGGTCGATCATTAGAACACCGTAGAAATCTATACATAATAAGATAATAGTAGTTTTCATGACAACACAAAAAAAAACGTGACAATTTCATGTTCTAGCTACATCGGAATCGTGACATGAACACAAAATCACAGGAAATTCTCGACATAAGATACGAGTATAACTGTGCGTTCGCACTGGCGAAACATTTACAGCGAAACATGTTGGAATCTCTATTTTCTGTCAATTTTCCATAGAAAGTTTGACAGGCACTAGAGATTTCGACATGTTTTGTTGCGATGTTTCGCCAGTGCGAACGCATAGTAATACTTGGAAAGAAGCAATTGGGTATTCTCGTAATAAGAAATCCTTCGGGCAAAATAAATGAAAAGGAAATAGGGGTAGGGGTACTATCGGGGTAACGCATATCTAAGCATTTTGAAAACAAAATCCCGTGCACACGACCCTTTTTTTCGTAGCCAAGCGATACTAGAGCGGCCGAGCGCTGCAAGCAAGAATAGTCCTTACAGTGTACAGATACGCGTTTTTTCGATAGTACATACCACCTCCACTTGGTTATAGAGCACAAATTCTTGTTTGTTACGCCACTTCTTCCCATCAAAAACATGACTAGGAAGTGGTGAAGGGAGGGCGTTTAGGACTGTCTTATGTAATTTTGACGTTCAAAAAGTGCTGATTTTCAGCCTAGTTTGAATAAATGGTTTCTGATTTAGAGCGTTTAGATTAGGCACCTAAAAATGGTGATTGCATGTAAACTGTAGACCGTTGTGCCTGGCACGATCGCATGTTCTGACTCAGAACTTCTGAGTCCTGACTCTGAGTTATTCGTTTTTGGATTCATTTAATATCGCGAGTGTCGTGGGTTGTAAAATGTCATTAAAGAATTTTTTTATTGGCTACCAAAGTTTTATTCTCTGTAATGGAAGATATGATTTGCATAGTTTTAAAAACGGCAAAAAATTAAATTGAAGTTTTACATGTCATAATTCAAGTTAATTTTATTCTAATAGACATTGACCGATTCACATTGTTCACGTGACGTCGATCATCATTGATCATACAAGGAAATGCCCCGCCTAGCACTCATTATGTCGATGTCCGTTCTATACATAGCCGTCGCCACGGTGACGTAAAAATTCAACAATCGTCATGCTAAGTCACTCGTCGTCATGTTTGTTTGGAAATTTTAAGAGTGTTTAAGCCATTTTGAAACACGGTCGATACCGTGTTACTTTGCAGTCTGTTCTTTTAAAAGGATGTTGATGAGAACAAGGTTACATTTTGTATTCAGGGTACAAAAATAATATCCAATGCACAGTGGGGACGGCACCTACATAAGATAGACATAATTCCGACATAATTCCGCAAGGCAAGATCGACCATAAGCCAATGGCTTGAAAAAGAAATGGCATTGATATAAAAAGGCATCTACGGAAAATAATTATTGAAATGAGGGAGAAATGACGTCACTCCGCTATAACAGAGATGATGAAACATACAACAACAAATTTTTTTGTCTGTCAATTCGATTATTAATAAAAAAATATTGGATACGATTTTTTTCTTTTCACGAATTTGTTCTTACGTAATCAAAATATTACGGCAATACATTGAGTTAAAATGTGCCATGACGTCATGAATATGTAGATTAAATATTTACTTGTGAGTGTGACGTAGGGACTCCCCAACTTTAATGCGTTTTATCTAAGTATTTTTTTTTTTAAAGCAAAAAATACGTGTCTAATATTTTTTATTATCTGATCGACACGGACGGACTAAATAAAATTCCTTTTTTATAGAGAATATATTATTAAGATAATATATTATTTAGTAAAATGCAATTTAGTAAAGTGACTAGACCGTAAAATACTGAAGCCCTTGATTTGATTGATGTCGGTAAAGGTCAATTCTTGAACAAGATGATATTACACACATGATAATGATGGACAGGTATACGAGGACAGCCATTAAAAGAATTACCAGCTAAGCTATTACTTTACGAAGTAATGGAGGCAAGCACGTAAACATGAGAGTGATAAATTAATAAGAAAAATGTCCAGGTGTTTCGCGATTTGTAATGGCACGGCATTGGCTTGCTATTGTGTTGCCATGACAACCTAATTAACATGTACGACATCATTCTTTTTTTGGGAAGGCTAAGGAATATCCAAACATTCTTTACAGTGAGCCATAAGTGTTGAAATAACACCGTTAAATAAGGTACCAATTGGGTTATGAATAGAGTTATTTAAGGACTGTAAGAAAACGAATTTTAAGCATAATTTCTGTAAAAAATTCTTCAGCTTACTTCCCTTTTCAGCAGATAAAATTGTTCTAACGGTGTAGCGTCGCGCCTGTCTGTGGGAGTCTTTAAAAGCAAGAACAGCTAGGCATATTATCAGATTACAAAGTTATTAAAAAATATAAAATGCAGCCAGTTTCTTATCGGAGTACGATCAATCTTTGAAGTTCTCATTACATCACCTTGTTTTCCAAACACGTGTATGGCTGTTTCATGCCACCGCTGTTTTTCACCGACGATGTTGTGCAAATAGATTGGACTCATTATATTCAACAACTAGCTGCCGTACGCGGTTTCGCCCGCGTGGGCTCTAATTATTTTTATAAAAGTAGCCTAAGTTGCTTCTTATAATATCAGCTATCTGCCAGTGAAAGTCCCGTCAAAATTGGTCCAGCCGTTTCGGAGATTAGCCGGAACAAATAGGAAGACAGAATTTTTTTATTTTTGTTTTAAGTACCATATACTTTTATATTTATGCATTTTGTAAAAAGCTGTTATTTTGACATTACAAACAGACACTTAACTTCTTTCTTTTAATTTTATTTATTTGCATTTAAAAGTGTGGGGCACATTTTCATGTCGTGTGTACGTCTACAGTCACCAAAAATACGATTACATTGTATCTCGATCGAATTTAAATACGATGACAGGTTTATTGAACATCTGAGAAGCGTTTATAGCTTATCTACATATAATTAACATTATTATCGGTCGTTTGATACGAGAGGTCACGATTTCTGGGGAAACACCTTATTTAAATTATTGGTCTAGTCTCGTTTATGTAAAATTCACACTGTTCGTTTCTGTGTTTACTGCACATAACATGACGCCTTGTTTCCCCGAAGGTTTGGGCAGAGGTGTACCTAAAGTACACCCACATTTTGCCAGTCATGTTTAATTCCCATGTTATAGGGGGCGAGCCTATTGCTATCAACCGGGCACAAATCCAGACTCCGGGCTGATACCGAGAAATTACATACATAAAAACCCAATAACACTTTGTTCAACCTGAGAATCGAACCCAGGACATCATACAGCGGTAGCGACCACAAGCCCAACGAGGCAGTCATGTACACACGGCTACATATCAAGCTAAACATTTCCAGTTTAAGCTGACCTCGCATTGAATAGGAGTTCCGTACAATGAAAGGTCGGCTTATACTGGAATTTCTACTGCAATCAAGCTATTGATATGTAGCCGTGTGTACAGTGCCCGCCACGAAAGAAGGCCCTTTGACGTGGCGCTAGTGTCTATGCCATTGCATCACATTGCATGGCGAAAGCGTCAAGGTAGCCCGCAAAATTCGAATTTTCTTACGTTTTTTGCAATTTGCAGGTTAGTATCAGATTGTATGTTGGTCTAAATATGATTCGCGGCCGTATCAAATGTTTATTTATATAATTAAAATCATAAAAATTATCAATAATACTCCAGTCACAGCTCAAGTACATGTCCATAATCCTATTGAATGACTATTTCATGAAATCATGACATTTGAGGATTATGCAAACTTAAGGAGTTGTTTTGCTGATTCTAATGCTTATAATTCTGCACAACCATATTTGTTACGGTCGCTAATCATATTTTAATCAATATACAACCTGGCACTGACCTGCAAATTGCAAAAAACTAAAGAAAATTTGAATTTCGCGGGCTATCTTAGCGCATCCCTCTTAAACAAATGTTGTTCCTCAATTTTTCGTGGGCCGTCTTACGTGGCGCACACTGTACTAGTTGAAGGTTAAGCAAAATATGAAGATACTATTCTCGTTAAACGCATGCTCAAAATACAAGTTACTGGCAAACAAGTAGCCTTTATACGTCACCGTTGTTTGCTCGTGACCTCGGCCGTGTAATGTCTGTATTATCTAACAGCTTACACGTCCGTCGCAAACCGACGAAAGACGCGAGCCAAACAGGTCATTAATCCTTCGACCGTTAGCGGATTCGTCGATTCTCGCATCTTACTTCGATAAACTTGTAATCTAATTTTGTTTTGACTGGACTGCTCAAATTATTGGAAAAACTGAAATTATAATATTTTTGTCCAGTAATTTATTAACTCATCGCAGCACACTGTGCGTTTCTAGAGCAAAATCATTTTTTTTTTTTTTTTGTTATAATGCGTATTCTACACGCAACTAAGCAACCATATTGCAATAAAAAAAATAATTGAGCTATAAGCTATAAATAGCTGAAGATTTTACGTACGCCGCCGTCGTAATATGAAGCCCACGACTCTTGCCAATTTCCCATTGATATTGATACGTTAATATTACTTCAGACAGTCTACCAATACAATGGTTTTCTCGCCCCTTCATATCTGAAGAAAAGAACGAATATTTATAAAATAATTATGTGCAATGCTATTCATGCTAGCTATGTTTTACACATTTTACAACCCGTGACAATGTGCGAAAAACAAAAATAATGTTCCTATATCAGTTGACTAGTATTATAATAAGTTATAATTATAACTTATAGGTAAAATACAGCATTATATTTTTCTTTCAGAATAATTGTAATCCCTAACTGTACTCCATTTGAAAATAAACCTTTTTAACAGTCCGTTCAACCGATTTTGACTTCTTTTGCGTTGGTGGCATGACTAATGGAAGTATCCCCGTTTGAGCACCTATATGCATTGAGCACCAAATTGTACTCAAATTGGAATATTTTGGTGCTGTACCTACCTAAAGTGATATGCATTTGCATATAGGGTTACCATTTACAAATTTGAAAAGTCCTGACAAAAAGCCTGACATTTCAATAAAAGTCCGGACATTTTAGTCACAAAATCCAATTATTGTTTGATCTCGTTGAATTGATTGTTAAAGAAGATTTATTATTTTGTTTTTAGAATGGGAAGTTAATAAATATTAAAGACGTATTTGCTTATTTATTACTTAAATAAGTTTTATTACTCGTATTCCATCTAAGCCAAAAATCCGGACAAAGTCCGGAAAAGTCTAGAAACCCGGATATGCCTGGACAAATCCGGACGGTAACCCTATTTGCATATCACTTTAGGTAGGTACATAATGTTATAAATAAATTCTAAGAAGTAGAACAAAAATAAATCAAACTATCTTTCGTTCCTCATGAAAAAATTTGCTGGCATGTATTTGGCAACTGAAACCTTCAGTAGTACAATACTACAACTATTTTATACTCATTGACTTACTCATTGTGCGTGTTGCCAAGTAGTTCAATATTTTTTTTTATTTCCTTTAAATGTTTTTAAGTGGACGAGAAATGACTACGTACAATCGGCCAATTCGAATCATGACCTACCTTTTTGCTAACGGGACCCTATTTCTAAAGCTCGGCTGTCCGCCCGTCTGTCAAAGGGCTGTATCTTTTGAATCGTAATAATCGACACTTGAAAATTTCAGAGAGTGTGTTCTACTATGACCGCTATAAATAATAAAATAATGTTAAAAATTTAAGGGGTCCCCATACAAGAAACGTGTGTTTTTTACTAAAGTATTTTTTTTACAGACGTTACAATTTAATTAGGTTGAATTTTGCTCAAACATTACATTATGTAATAGTGTTGCTTACGTTTCTAAGTAACTTTGGGAGACCACCAAAATGATAAAGGGGATGTAATGGATGTTTATATGCATAATAAATAGTTACGACTTCCGAGTTACTTACGTAGCGAATGGCGCGTTCATTTTATAGTATCTATTAAATTCGCAATAGGTCTGTTGATCGGTTTCCCAATAAATCTATCAAATTAGCCTATTGTGAGACGTATTGCTCGGCGTCATAGGTTTTATTACCAGCACTAATTCATACTTAACTAGCGGACCTGACAGACATGTCCTGCCTGAACAGCGACACCTACCGGGTCCTATTGTGAATCTAAACCATCAAGTAAACCACTCAAACGCACATAAAAAAAATCATCAAAATCGGTCCAGCCGTTTAGGAAGAGTTCAGTGACATACACACGTAATTACAGAAAAAAAAACTGTACTTCAGATAGTACAAAGTTCTAGATGTCCTTTCTGAAGTATTACTTAAGTACTGTAATTTTTTTTCATAATGTTTATAGTTGCTAGTTTAAGTGGAATTTTAGGTAAGTAATTATTCATGTAATTGTTGTTAAAATAATAGAAAGATGAGACGAGATTTTTTTAAAAATCTGTACCCTAATTGCGTAAATTATTTTCGTAAACGATTATGACATCTGTTTCATTTTGACATTTCAACAACATTCATTGCGTTATTTACGTTGTTGAGCAGATTTTTTATCCAACTTATCTCATCATCTGTTACGACGTCTCAATGAGGTGGATAACAATTAAAATTCTATTGTGTCTCGTTAATGACAGTTGGAAGGTTATGAAGCAATGGATTAGCAATCTGTTTCAAATCGAAACAAATTTGTTATTGATCGTGCATTACGCAATTAGGGTACCGCTTACTAAACTAGTAACTGAAGCACTAGATGAGTGTTGTGAGAAAAACACAAGTCTTTTCAATTTAAATTGCCTATTAAAAAAAAGTGGGTACTCGGGAGCGTTTATTCTGAAAGTGGGCAACGTCGCAAATAGATGTCAAATATTTCGCTGTTTTGATTAATTTGGCAATATTACTGTAAGTATGGAAATAAGAAATGTGGCTAACTAGCGAACTAGAATATTAATAATGAATAACACTGAATTTTATGTTGTAACAATATTAGGTGTAAAAAAAGGCATTTGGAAAGTATCTAAATACTCTTTTTACATCTAAAACTAAATATTCGGTGTTACGATATTAATTATTCCATTTCATCATCGATATTTTAGTTCCCTAGTTAGCCACATTTCTTAATTCCATACAGTAATATTGCCAAATTAATAACAACAGTAAATATTTGACAGCTATTTACGACGTTGTCAACTTTTGTGATAAACCCTCTAACTTGTGCAAATGAAATGGACTTTGTATGGCGTGTGGGAAAACAAGTTCTTGGGCACAAAGTTCAATAAGTATTTGTTTTGCTTTAGCGATTGGATTAAACTTTTTGCCGACTGTTTTAACCCTAGTAGACAGACAATACTTACCTAATGAAAAGGCGAGTGCAAAGTTCAGAAGTGGTTGTTAAAGTTGTCTTCAAGATTTTTTTTTAACACGCTTTTATTAGGTCGACCTGTATGTAACTATGTAATGGAATCTAAGGTAACTAATTTAACCATCTTCCAAAGGTCGTAGCGTAATGAAAATTGGCAGCTGTATGTAGTTCTGATGACAATACAATAATATGGTACTGTCGAACTGATCTAATGATGGAGCCGGAAGCTATGAACTGAAACTTCATGATGGAAAATCGTATCATAGCTGTTTTAGATTTCTTAGAAAAGTCTTGTAATGAACTTTGACCACGATTGGGTTTCAAGGTCTGATGATGAAGCCGGAAGATAGGCACTGGCATTCCATGATGGAATATTGTATCATAGTCATGTTTGCACTTGTGAGAAAGGCCACGTTATGGACTTTGAACACGATCAGGTTTCAAGCGTGTTTTTCTAGTGTTTTTAGGGTTCCGTTGCCAAATGGCAAAAAACGGAACCCTTATAGATTCGTCATGTCTGTCTGTCTGTCCGTCCGTATGTCACAGCCACTTTTTTCCGAAACTATAAGAGCTATGCTGTTGAAACTTGGTAAATAGGTGTATTCTGTGAACCGCATTAAGATTTTTATACAAAAATAGAAAAAAAACAAATAATTTTGGAGTTCCCCATACTTAGAACTGAAGCTCAAAAAAATTTTTTTCATCAATCCCATACGTGTGGGGTATCTATGGATAGGTCTTTAAAAATGATATTGAGGTTTCTAATATCATTTTTTTCTAAACTGAATAGTTTGCGCGAGAGACACTTCCAAAGTAGTAAAATGTGTGTCCCCCCCCCTGTAACTTCTAAAATAAGAGAATGGTAAAACTAAAAAAAAATATATGATGTACATTACCATGTAAACTCCCACCGAAAATTGGTTTGAACGAGATCTAGCAAGTAGTTTTTTTTTAATACGTCATAAATCGTAAACCGCAATTTACCTTTCATTCAATGTTACTTGCTGCTACGGAACCCTTCATGGGCGAGTACGACTCGCACTTGGCCGCTTTTTTTTAAACTATTAATTTATAATAATTCTACGAAGACAAATGAAGATAGGCAGAAAGCCGTAACACACAATAACAAAATATTTACAGTTTATTCAGCATTTCAATAAAATAATAATGATTCATAGCGACCTACATACTGCCTTATCTCTTTTGTTTGAATATTAAAGCTAATATTACTCTATGTTACTCTATGTAATGAGAGGCGTCGGCGTCGATGTAATCCACAATCAATACTCCTTCCTGTGTACTTTGTACCTTGCAGCCGGCTTATTGTCATGTCAAAATGTTTGTGACTAATGGCCACCCCAAGCAGCCAAACAGATAATGATTAAATCTAAAGGCGGAGACTTTTTTTGGGTGGGAAATTATCAAATAACTTCTCTCGCTCTGGGCGGAGCGGGAGAACTCTTACTGACTAAAACCCACCCGTGTTCCTTCAGTTGCCCTGTTGCCAGGGGGGCCACGATGTCCCTATCGGTTTTCTTCGAACCCCAAAGGCGGAGACTGACTTGCAACATTTGTTTGTGAAGATTGACTTGTCGCGAACCCGAACACGGCGTGTTGCCACACCGGGCACTGAACGCAGAGAACGCCTATGTCCAACAGTGGAAGTCTTTCGGCTAAAATGGTGATGATGTTCATAATAAATGATAGCTAAAAATATACTTTCTGAATATGTATTAATACTCTACGTTAATGCAGTGAGAGGCGTCAAAGCAATCCACATACTCCACAATCGACTCAACTAGTTCCTGTGTACTTCGTACCAGCTTATTCTCTTGTCAAAATGTTTGTGAGTAATGCCACAGCCGTAACACGAGACGCCTCAACTACTTATCAGTCGTGGTTTGCGGTTTTCCCTAAGCTTTTTAGTACTTGGGTACTCTTGTTCCTTTGTTAATAAGTATTTTATATTATAACTAGCTTCTGCCCGCGGCTTCGCCCGCGTGGATGTCAGAACGTGTAACATGTCCTAAATCAGCGGGGTAATTGCGTAACACACTTACAATAGCAATGGGTTTCATTTTGAAAGCTCAAAAACATTAACTACGTTATTTACGTTGTTGAGCAGACGGATTTCTCGAACATAATTACGAAGCAATATCTTCCACCCGCGGTTTTGCCTGAGTGGTAAATTGATAAAAGTAACCTATGTCCTTCCCCAAGCTTTAGACTATTCATCACAAACAGCTCAGCAGATTAGCCGTGAAACATACATATATACACAGATAGATAGACGGACAGACAGACAGACAGAGTTACTTTCGCTTTTATAATGTCAGGTAGGGATTGGTATGCATATATTTATTATTGAAGAGGATTAGTTAAGATTTAGATAATAGCGGTTTTACTTGTCGTACGGTAGCAGCAAATAATAAAAACTGAAAGAATTTGATTAAAGTATAATAAGTAAGTAATTATCGATATGTTTTGACGGTTGTACTTACTGCAATAAACTTCTGTAAACTATGTTAAATGATTTGTTTTGTTCAGCGAAAACATGAAGATTTTGTGACTTAGACACACGTGAGCAAGATACGTAGAGCTGACCGTGGGAAAAACATGGCGTGCCCAAATGTATCCCTGCTACCTTTAAAGTTTGACCTTGTGATTTATTGATCGTCATCGAAAATGCAACCTTTAATGGGAACTG
Organism: Agrochola lychnidis; assembly: GCA_963680765.1. Lineage (NCBI taxonomy): Eukaryota > Metazoa > Arthropoda > Insecta > Lepidoptera > Noctuidae > Agrochola > Agrochola lychnidis. The sequence goes on along the minus strand of OY796850.1, from coordinate 14,672,012 downwards.
CAGACGTTTAAAATTAAAGGGTAAGTTATTGGGTATTATTGGGATGCGTGGTATAAGCACATTGTCTCCCTAAGCTTCTCCAGTTAAAATTGTGGCCTTCACAATATGCCTCCCTAGTTCAGTGACCCGCAATCTAGTACCGTTGCATAATCTCGGTGCGTCCAAGTTGCGCATTAACAAAACGGGTATACCTACCTTTAATCCAAGCTTATGGGATGGCACCCCGGATAGCTCCAAAGAGTTTAGAAACTCCACTGGGTAGCTCGTACAGTCATCGGATGACATGACTGTGTCAATGGAGTTGTAAATCGTTGTATCGCTAGTTATTGCGTCCAATATTTTTTTATTAATTTTCGTCACTGTCTCATTTTTTGGTGCCAAAATGGTTCTTTCACACAGCCAATTTTCATCCTGGATGTTTTGCTGCAAATTTGGAAAAACTTGCGCAATAAGCGCCTCTTCAGAATCCACAACATTACAAAATTGGTTGGTGAATAGAACCATACCTTCTTCGTCAGTTTGTAGTCGACCTTCACCTATCTCGAGCAGTTTCTCAGCGTACGCACCCGACTCTACATCACTGAACAACTGGACACGCATATTAGTGGTGAGATGCAGCTTTTTAAATTTGCTCCACATATATGAAGCTTTCAGACATGCTTTAATTTCGTCTGCTGCAGTGCCTCGCTCGATCACAGGCAAAGTCTGCCTAAAGTCCCCAGCCAGTAAAACCACCACACCACCCATTAAAGTTTGATTGCTGTGTATATCTTGTAGACAGCGATCAAGAGCCTCGATGGCGCGTTTGTGTGACATAGTGCACTCGTCCCACACGATCAGCTTGCACTGTTGCAACAGGGTGCCACAGCCGCTGCTCTTACTGATGTTGCACGTTGGGATTTCTTCACTCGCCAGATTAAGAGGTAATTTAAAGACTGAATGTGCCGTCCGTCCACCGCTTAGCAATGTTGCAGCGATTCCAGAGGAAGCCACAGCTAATGCAACATTATGGTCCCTGCGAATTTTTGCTAAAAGCAAATTAAGCAAAAAAGTTTTGCCGGTACCACCCGGGGCATCAAGGAAAAAAAGCCCACCTTCACCACTCTCAATTCGCCGTAATATTTTGAGATAAATCTCTTTTTGCTCGGGTAGCAGACGTGGCTCAGTTTCGCACACGTGAGCGTCTAATATGGTGGTATCGTAGCTTAGCTCTCTGATTAAATCATTTGACAGCTCTCCTCTACGCAGTGGTGTGGGCATACCAAAATCGGATAATTTCTTTCCGGAAATTGTAATTATCGATCTTGGGACTGTTCTGGTGTCTCCGCAGCTCGTTGAGATGCCAGATACTCAGCGTGTTGTTGACGCCGATCTTGGGACTGTTCTGGTGTCTCAGTAGCTCTGTGTGCTGCCTCACGCACCACCTGCTCAGACCTTCGCAACTCAGCTTGTTGAGAAGTCTCGTTATTTCTAGCTACTTTCATAGCTCGAGCTTTATTAGAGCTTTGGGAAATATTAGACTTACGCTTTCGCGGCATTATTGCAAGTACTATTTAAAAAAAACACAAAAAGGTGGTAGGAATAAAAAAAAACTATCTTTTTAGTACTTTCAACACAACCTATACCTAACCGTTATTCTCAAATTAAACAAACTAAAAAAAAATACAATCTTTAACTAAATAACCAACCAAAAAAAAACAATTCTTATTAAAATAGAAACGAATCTTTATTATAAAAATACTACCTAAAAAATTATAAATCGCTTCCGAGTCGAATCCACTGTGAAAAAATCGCAGAATTTACACAACTGTCAATGACGTCTGCCCTCACGCGTCTGCCCGCGTTCGGGTCGCGCACTCGGCGATCGCGCGTCATTGCCTATCCCGCCCCTCCACCCTCGTTCTGCGCGCCCGCCGTCGACTCATCACAGGTCATTCTTATCGTTCTAACTTTTAAAATATTAGTCCAAATTACTTAGTGTAAAAGACAAATTTTATCTACATTAAATACCGAAAGCGATGAAGGTATTTATTTTGATACGAATTAACTAAATACTCTAAAATATGCAACGTAAAAAAAGTATTCAATTTAAATGTATTTATAGCTCACTATTTTGGCTATAATGGCTTCCACATAAAAGGTAGATATATGCTGTCGCGGACTTTTATTTAGAACTCTTTAAGACAAACAACCCCACAATACATTCTTTTCATGTAACTCCAGCGGTTTAGGCAGCGCACGCAAAGATAGATCTCAGAGGGCAGGAATTTTTCCGACTTACTTGATACTTATCGTTATATTATGGCTAAATCACATAAAATCTTTATAAATTGTAGCCTATGTGTTATTCTGATATATAAGCCACATTACTGTAAAGTTTCATTAAAATCCGTTAGGTAGTTTTTGCGTGAAAGAGTAACAAACATCCATACATCCATCCATCCATCCTCACAAACTTTCGCATTTATAATATTAGTAGGATTAGATGCTTGTTAAGGAAAAGTGTATTGTTTTCTTTTCACTGAGTATTTAATCTTATTTGGATTTGGCGGATGTTCAGCCCTTTTGTGAACATTCGGGTTCACTTTTTCAGAGAAAGAAAACCTTTTGAAGACAGTTTCCAAAATGAAAATAAATCATAAAGAAAACAAACAAGTAATGGTTTTGTTTGTCGTTTTCTCAAGGACTTATTTTTGTTGACTTCCATCGAAACCCTAGTTGTTACATAATAACTAGGGTGGCGTTATGTAACGTTGAAGCAAGGCCTATCTCCTACCTCCTCCTCTCATCTATTTTCCTGCTGTAGCGTATTTTTATTGATTCATCTTATTTTGTTCCTGAGCCTTGAGGTGGTACAAACAGGCTGACTTCTTTTATATATATTTTTATGCATAATTTTTTATATTCATATTTGTAATTTTAATGATGTTACATAATAAATGTAACATCATTAAAATTACAAACTTTCTATTGTTATATTGTTCTATCTTTCTATTGCGCCTATTTTTATTTAGGTCTAAGGGAAAAACATATTTAAATATAATTGAAAATGACTCATAAATTATGAGTACCGTTCACAGCTGTTCAAGAAGTAGATATTTATAAAAGCAAGCACTTACTATTATGAAGATAATAAAATAGCAATCAATAATATTATTGCTTATTTTAAAAGGACTGCAGACACGGCAATCTAGTTAAGTTTCCACGAAAAAGTAACCAGGTAAATACGGCTACATATCAATTTATTATAGATATAATTTTCCAATACCTATAAGCTGATCTCGCATCGTATAGGATTTCCGTACAATGAGAGGTCAACTTATGCTGGAGATATATAGCTTGGTATGTAGCCGTGTGTACATACAACGATCCGTTTATTTATTACCTACAATCATGCAAGTCAATATAATATTATAAATAAACAAATAAGTAGGGATGTAACGATACATAATTTTTCCGATACGATACCCATACCGATTATTGTAGTAAATAATCGGCGATACCGATACCGATGCCAATATCGATGGCTTGGTAGATAAATAAATCAAATAAATAATGAACCTCGGGCGTTTGTATTTCTTTACTATGGACGGGAAACCATTTTGTATTTCGGGTACAACTTTATAACAACTCCATAAGTTGTTAGCAAAGGTGTCAAATGTCATGATTTCAAGACATCATGACATTTGACACCTTTGCTAACATAAGGAGTTGTATTGCTAATTGTAATGATTATAATTGAGAAAAGCCATATTTGTTACGGCCGCGAATCATATTTAGATCAACGTAATACGTGACACTGACCTGCAAATTACAAAAAACGTAAGAACATTTGAATTTCACGGGCTACCCTGACGCTTTCGCCTTAATAGTGCGTTGAAACCCCTGTTTATTTACTAAATCAAATTACTCCATGTCTATACATATTTGTTCAGCTATTGTTTGCGTGACCTCACTTTTGTTCAAGGAACATCAGTGTCATACATAACACTTTTTCCCAGAATGTACTCTAAAGTTGCTTGTTTTTAGGTGGCGGACCACTGTCGGTCATTGAGGTAAATGGGGTGTCGTTTTCGAACTCCTTGTCATGATAGCACGATAGCGTGAACTGTTTGATATCGGTTGTGTATTATCGGCGATACCGATATATCGGCCGATATTTAAGTCGGAATCGGAATCGTTACATCCCTACAAATAGGATACACACCTACGTAGGTATGTTTATTTTGTTTATGCAGATGATACAATTACACAAAAAAAATGCGACTGTTAGTAAACAGAGTTAAGGAATGTGAAACAAACTAAATTTTATTTTGTTCAACTTGTTCTATTTGGTAAACGAATATGCTGAGTTTTGTAACCAGCTAATTTATGTTTTAAATTAATGGTTTGTCATCATCCACCCGACTTCACCCACTACTGGGAAATCTGGGCATAGGCCAGCCTCATTTCATATGTCAATAAAAAAATAACGATAATACAACCTTAGTTTTTGTCCACACTAAACCTCTTAAGGGGTCCTCATTGTACTCATCATTATGAACAACTTTCACTATGGGACCAAAGAAGAAATCGCGAAAAAAAATCAGCTGTTCCCTACATTTATGTTCGCATAACTCGTCAAAATGCAGAGATAAGCTGATTATTTTTTCGCGATTTCAGCGTTGGTCCCATAGTGAAAGTTGTTCATAATGATGTTAAGAGGTTTAGTGTAAACAAAAACTAAGGTTGTATAATTAAATGGTCAATACCATAATAATAAAAAGTTGATAAGAAGCCATTTATAGATGTAATTCCTACGACCGTGTTTGTTTACCTAATTGGACATATATGAAAATGCCGGCCAAGTACGAGTCGGACTCGCATACGAAGGGTTCCGTACCGTATTAAGATCGAGCATAAAATGCCGAAATAAAAAAAACACGTTTCTCGTATGGGGACCTTGAATTATTAATTTTATTTATTTATTATTATTATTTGTTGTTATAGCGACATTAGAAATACACAATCGGTGAAAATTTAAATTGTAGGTATACGGTGCATGAGATAAAGCGCGCTGACAGACAGACGGACGGACGGTCACCGGAGGCTTAGAGCGGTTATGCACTACGTCCGATCCGAATCCGAAACCGAAATAACGTTCCGAATTCAACCCCGATTGGGAATGTTCTAAATTCGGACGGACAAAGATCAGGGGGCCTATCACCAGCTCAAAAGCAGTATTATTTTAATATTACTTCAGTGTGAGAAAGAGATGAAGCTCTACAGGATGTATAGCTCCATCTCTTTCTCCCACTGAAGTAATATTAAAATAATAGCTCCATCTCTTTCTCCCACTGAAGTAATATTAAAATAATACTGCTTTTGAGCTGGTGGTAGGCCCCCAGATCTAGTGCGCAACCATACAAATAGTACAATGGCTACTTCGGACCGACATTTCTGGGATTCAGATCGGATGTAGTGCGAAACCGCTCTTAGTAATAGGGTTCCGTTTGACACACTTCGGGTACAAAACCCAAAAAATACCCTATAAGTAGGTAGATAGGCACTTAAAATAAGCTACCTATCTATTGATCGGCCTGATGAGTTTATTTGATTGACAATATCGCGACAATCAACAATTGTAATCGTATTACGAGCTACAGTAGTATAAACAACTCATATCTTAAATCTGTTTTGATAAGATAACACACATTTGTATTATATCTAAAGTTCTGAAGCAATCAGTGCAGTTATCGACAACTAGAAATTGTCGGCGATTAGCTTGCGTGTTCTGTACTGAGCTCACGCAACGCGTCGTACGTCCAGCCAGTAATAGGACTCGCCCATCAAGGAGCGCTGTCCCAAATTAGACGCATTATTAATTTATTACACGTAAAACAAAAGGTATTTTAATAAAACACGTATACTAAACGATCAATAATTTAATTATCTTTAAAATGGTAAAGTTTTCAGAAAAATACGCTTGATATATTTTGCGTCATTCTCAGTTTTTTATCCGCGTTAGACATAACTTTATAAATTAATTTCACTATGTAATATAAACATAATCAAAAATATGCCTATATTAAAATATTAAGAAAATGCTCTAATTTAACATATATTTTTTCCAAATCACTAACACTACTCGTTTAGACGTCATCTTCAGTAAAAAATCATTGAAAGTCAGTTATCGTCCCCTTAAGTACACACGGCTACACATCTAGCTATACATTTCCAGTATAAGCTGACCTCGCATTGTACGGAAATCCTTTACGATGCGAGATCAGCATAAACTGGAATTGTATAGCTTGATGTGTAGCCGTGTGTACCTACCTATCAATAAATAGTTAAGTATTACTACAGAAGGTTCACTCCGCAGTTTAGGCATGAAGCTACAAGTACACATCGGGCTGGACTTTATGGGTCAATTCAGTGAGTGTAACGCTAGGCAGATTGATTGAACGTAGTCAGAAGATCTAAAGCCGGTTCCGCTGCGCCAATTTTCTTAACAAAACACGTTAATAAAACACGAAAACATGGTGTAGCGGACCCGGCTTAAGAGTTACGCGATAGAAAGAGAGGCAACTTCGAGGTGAATATAATTGTGGGTAATTATTGAATAGTCAAACGAACTTACCTGTAAGTGAAGTTCGACGGTAATTATACTTGTTGCTGTCTCGTTCGAAGATGATGAAAGAATATAATGGTAGTAGGCGTTTAGTCCAGCCACTCGTCACATAATTTTGAAGAAATAACAAAAAATGAACGCATCCTTAACATGTGCTGTCAATGTCTCTGCAATCTATCTTCATTAAGTTCACAGCGATTTATTGGCTTTACAACACTGGGTCCATGCTCATATACCTAGGTATATAGCATGGAATGTTTGGGTCGGGTGGGACTCATCATCTTCGAACGAGACAGCAACGAGTATAATTACCGTCGAACTTCACTTACAGGTAAGTTCGTTTGACTATTCAATTATACTCGTTGCTGTCTCGTTCTCAATGATGAAAGAATATAATGGTAGATGTTCAAAGACTAGTTGTAAAAACAATAAATCTTGATAAAATAAAAAATAACAAGGCTTTGTTATTTTTAACATAATAGGTATTAGATTAGCATTCAAGGTATGTACTTGTACCGGTAGTAATCCTTTATCATTAATATAAGGATAAAAAATATATACTTAATTCAAGTTGCATTAAATCATTTTAATTAGCAATAAAAAATTGCTTCAGAAATAGTTTATCTATTATTGATTATGATCAACAACTATAGGAGCTTTATAATGACAACAATTATTAGTTGATAATTATCACTATTAAATCTCTTTAGGTGCTTTATCAAATCAAACTAAAGTTATTGGCTCGGTCCGACCGGCGACCCCTCTTTTTATAAGAGAATGTACTAATTCAATAATATTCCACACTCCCACAGCTAATTAAACTTTAGCTCTAGCAATAAGTAAGTTAGCACAGTCTCACATACATTTAGGACTTCTAAAGAATTCACTACAGCCTGCTATAACTGCGTGCGTGCTCTTATCCTATTACCTTTAGCAAAATAATTAAGTAGTAAAAATATAAGGTTGTTATTTTTTCTTAAATTTTTCTTTAAGTACTTAACCAGATTAACCTTAGTGTTATCTATGTGTGTATTTGTTTAAACTTGTATGTGGATTTGATATCTGGCAATAATTATTTTTAATAGTATTTAATTTAAATAAGAGATCGTTAGCACCCTTTTTGCCTGTAGCTAACATTTATAATTCACAGTTTTCGGGTAGCAAACAAAAAAAAAAAAAAAATTTAGGTGAAAATTAATATTTTCAAATTTATATAATGTAAACAAATATAATCATCCAAGAAGATTTTGAAGATCCATAATTATAGAATACCTCTGAATAGTCTTTTGACTTCATCAGCTGTAGTTAAGTACCTAAATATATAATTATAGCCTGATTCGATTTACTTAATTTAATTTAAACTTCTGTAGAAAATTCCCTCTTGAAATCTCTGGGTGAAAAGTATTGTCTAATCTTGGTAATAGTGAGTTTTGTTATAGGTACTTATATTTTGTAACTTACAGCATTTAGTTTCAAATTCAGGTAAATCCTAAATCAATGTACTTAGGTACTTTTAGATGCTAATTTTATCATAATTTCTACTGCTACATTATTGATTCCTTCTAACAATTTCAATTTCTGGTAAAAAAAAAATAAGTACCTAGGTATACTTAACAAACTGTTGCTCTGTCTATAATGTTAGTTTTACCAATTAAAGAAGTATTTAATCTTTTGATAATGTGTATCATTCAGTTCTTATTATTCTGCATGGCTTAGTTTTTAGACTCACAAAAAAAACCATCACCATACCTTATTATTTTTAGTATTTATGTAGGTACTTATACCTATATCATCATGATCTTGCCCTTATCCCAATTTATTTGAGGTTGGTGCTCTTTGCTTTCATACTTCTCTATTAGTCATGTTTATTACATATATTATGTAGGTAGGATAGGTACGAGACTATAACAAATTTCATGACTCACACCATTGCTGTATGATACTGCAGTAATGGATCTTATTGAAAATTCTTAATAAAATTTCACAATCATAAAAATCTGTCAGAACACTTTTATCACAAAAAAAATAAAACAATTAATTAAGTATAGGGAATTCATGTGAAGCTGAGCTTCATTCTCAGGCCATTTCAGATACGCAGTCTGAGAGCTACATGATATTCCCCACCCTGTGAGGATCTGTAGATATTTCTAACTTGAAAAAATAATAATAATTGATTTAATTTCCCCGATGTGTTTATTATAGAAAACCCCATTGGAGATCATGTGTGTGCAGAATCCAATATACCTGGTTATCATGATTGTCATCATTCATTTATTTAGTTGTACTAATTAATAAAAGATATTAAAATTCCAATAACCTGAACATGAAATCTAAACTTAATTTGATTTTAACCAATTGTTTATATCAATCATGCAAAAAATATGCTTATTAACTTCAAGCTGTTATTCGTTTGTCTCATTACAATGTCAGAGTTATGTTGTGTTATTAGAAACAATGAGACCTAGAAAGTTTAGAATGCTGTTTTGGTATAAAATCTAACTTTTCCAGTATATCTAGAGTTGACTGTACTTTCCAAACACTGTAGGTATGTGAATGTTTCTATTCAAAGGAGATCATCTTAAATATTATACATATATCTGATAATAAGGCCTCTTTCTTAAGGTGAGGTATAAATAAGTACTTAAGTAACTTATTTCATCATTATGTAAATGTTACCGGAGCCAAACAAAAGGCAAACATTAATTTAGCTAGTATTTTCTCTGGGAAAATAAAAAATACATCGAGTATTTCCCAATATGTATGTAAAGGTTGGATAAGTAACCGCATCTTTTACGTCTGAGGTTACAAGAAGTAAATTTCTGTAGTTTTCTACTGTTTGGTAGTTTTTCCAACTTTAAATGTATTATTTTAACAATAATAACATTTTCCAATTCAAAGTAAGGAGCTAATGTCCCATTGGGCTTTCATACAAGAAATAATTAAAAAGCAAAGCTTGTTATGTATAGTTAGAAAAAATAACTAATTAGTACCTATTAAAGAAAAGGTCGTCCATTAATATCAGATGTTACCTGTAAGGGCTCTAAGGAATTAGTCATTCAGCAGATTTAATCTTATTCTGGTGTGACTTATTATGTGAAGCGGTTTGATACGCTACTTAGTGATCAAGAATACAATATCTGTGATGATAAGTTTCAAATCACAAGACTATGAGAATTAAATGTGCCCCCACCTGTGGGTTCACTTGTGATGTTCATGGTTCCTCTTGTCTTCCAATTCCCATCCACAGCTGGTGCTCCAGAAGATACCTCCTCCCTCTTTTTCGCTTCTGCGCGAGGAGATCCCCGCCAGTTTAAAGCTTTATTTAAAAAATGACCTTGTGCTTATTTTAGCAGAGATTTTCACTGAAGGGGTAAGTTTCTGCCTCAGACTGCACCAGAAAAAACTCTTTTTCCTTTATAAATGACGGATAGTAGGAGATAAATATCTTCTTGTGCCAGGAGTAACAAACACTATAACTGTGAATAATTGTTCAGTTTTTTATATTAGGAAAAAACATCTTCTGTCTATAAATGTCTTTCAGACACCGTTGGAGACCCGAGCCTGGGCATGATAATGTTGTAGCAATTTTGCTGCTTTTTTATTTGTCTAGTCTCACTTTTTAGACATTTCCTGAATTGTCACGCTAAGTTTTGTTTGATTCATATTATAATATTTGGTAGATGAAGAGTTTTCTTCTCTTTGGCTAAGCTTTTTGAAGTTTAATATCCCACCTTTAGACTATCTGTTAAGTAGATCTTCTCAGACTATCTGTGTTTTCAATCTAGTTGAAAATTTTTTACCACTCCGGAGAGACATTCTTGTGACAAACTTGTAGGTAGATGAGTCGCTTACTGGGGGATATTAAAATATCTGGATCTGGAAAAAATATACTTCATGCATGCTGTAAAGGGCAACACATTGCGCCAAATAACCCTGTAAGTCCCCACAGAACTTCCCTTTAAGGTTATAATGAAAAAAGTCAATCACAGGTTGCTTAGCTCACAAGCACAAAATAGCCATTGTAAACCTCGTGCATCCCCACAGAATGCCCCTAGGTCTGGCAAATTGCTCATATTATAGCCATTTCAGACCACGTGCGTCCCCTCCGAACGCCCCACAAGTCAGGCAGAGCTTCAGTTTAAGTTATAAAAAATCAACCACGTGTGTCCCTTAAAGAACACCCCACAGGTTGTTTAGGTAACTCACAACATAGTCATATTAATCAAGCATAGCCATTTCAGACTACGTGCGTCCCCTCCGAACGCCCCACAAGTCAGGCAGAGCTTCAGTTTAAGTTATAAAAAATCAACCACGTGTGTCCCTTAAAGAACACCCCACAGGTTGTTTAGGTAACTCACAACATAGCCATATTAATCAGGCAAGTCGTATTGAAGCCATTTGAGGCTCAGAATGTTCACTCTTAATTGCAGCATTTGTAACCATGTGCAAAGTCCCCATAGTCCCATGACATAAAACACAGTATAACACTCGATGTTTTTTATCGATCAGGTAGCGATATCTAACACTCTTGAAGGTCCTTAGGCCTTTGATGTATTTATAAACACTAATGCCATAAACATTTAAGCAGGGACTATAAGAAAATATCACACTCGCACGCACACCATGCGGTAAATTTTTTACTTCGCCATTGAGAATTGAAAACCAAGTTTTTCGAGTTTTTTAAGCTTTCTCAGTAAGGGTGATCCTTTTGTTTTCCTTTCTGTTTTCTTCTTTTCCATTTTAATGTGAATTTAAACACTTTTTACATAAAATAATAAAAACATGCGGAAATATGTGACGCCGTTACTTGACATAAAAACCGAATGAAGATAGATTGCAGAGACATTGACAGCACATGTTAAGGATGCGTTCATTTTTTGTTATTTCTTCAAAATTATGTGACGAGTGGCTGGACTAAACGCCTACTACCATTATATTCTTTCATCATTGAGAACGAGACAGCAACGAGTATAATTAGTGATGTGCGACCAGGGCGCCTACCACCAGCTCATAAATAGTATTATTTTAATATTACTTCAGTGGGAGAAAGAGATGGAGCTATACGACCTGTAGAACTTCATCTCTTTCGCACACTGAAGTAATATTAAAATAATGCTGCTTTATGAGCCGGTGGTAGGCCCCCTGAATTGCACTTTATTGAGTCGTTGCAAAAGTCGCTTTTCATTTAAATGATTTTGCGGAGAGAACCATCTGTATTAATCTGTGGTATTACATAAACACTTGATTTATGTTGCTGGGTGGGTCCCGTAATTTCACACGTTTCTATGTAAATCGTTGACTATTATCTTTTAACATGTTTTTTTTTATGTGTTGTCGTTAAATCGTTTAATCTAAATGACATACAGACGAAAGACGAAACACGATGGCATGAAAATCGTACTGTAAATGTAAACCAATTCAATTTAAATATCCTCAGAAGCTCCAAAAGCTGACATTAACAGAGGGTCTAAAAACCGACTCTCCCATTGTCTCTAAAAACCGACATTCCCAAAGTCTATCCTAATTTTCCATAACTCCTTTTCCATCCTAACCACTCCTTTCTCCTACAGGATCCAACAGCCACGCATGTTGGGCTCGTTCTTAAGCTACTTCGGGAAGTCGACACACGAGCAGATGCACCAGCGTTTGCTAGAACTCCATGATCAGGTGGCCAACGCTTTCAATAGCACTGACAAGTGAGATGAAGTTAGCTCCCGTAGAAAAAGTAATGTAAAGTTGAATGTAGTTTGTAGGGTAACTAGAATTTCAAAGATGTCGAATTTGTACTATGTAGTATCTTCTGTATACAGGTTGGCAGGGACATCGATGCGAAAACTTAAAACATGAATTCAGTACATAATTCTGAAACACCTTTTTTGACGTGACAACGTCTTATAAATTGGTTTGCCGGGTGACACTTCAAGAAACTGCGTTACGCTCCGCTCACGTTATGCGCTCACAATGAGAGCGAGTGAGAGGCACGCGTCCCTTCCACTCGGGCATGGTTAGCCCGCCTAAGAGCGAGAGAGACAGACATAAAAAGTGAAAGGCACGCGTCCCTTCCACTCGAGCACAGTTAGCCCGCCTAAGAGCGAGAGAGACAGAGCGAGAGAGAGAGAGTGAGAGAGATAGGCATACACACCGGTTCCGGTCACATTAAAATTATTTTACCACTCAAAGTCGTTGTCACGTAAAACTTTCGCCCGTATACCGACTTTACAGGCAACCAATTTTTTTTTGGGTGAGAAATTATCTAATAACTTCTCCCGCTCTGGGCGGAGTGGGAGGGCGTGTCAGACTCTTACTGACTAAAACACACCCGTGTTCCTTCGGTTGCCCTGTTGCCGGGGGCCACGATTTCCCTATCGGTTTTCTTCGAACCCCCGGCAGGCATTGGCCCTAGCGGACCCCGTCAATTCTGCTGACATCTCTTTAAGGCGCGCGTGGAACACAACGCGCCGTCGACCCGGGCTTGGTCCTTATCGGACGGCGAGCTACCCATTGCTCACCGTCCGCAAGCCCGCGCCTACGACGCCCCTGCGTTTAAATTTTTAGTCGGTTATAAAAAAAAAATCTGCTGTTTCATAGAAAAGTGCAATACGTACGCGGTCAAAATGTATGGAACAGCTGATTTTATTTAAAATAACCGACGAAAAATTTCAACGCAGAGGGTTCAGAATCATGTACTGAATCCATGGTTTCAGTTTTCGCGTCGATGTCCCTGCCACCCTGTATAATATAATTTATTTAGGAACATAAAGGTTTTGTAATTCATGAGGGACTTACAAAGTATACATTATTAATTACATGGTGTAGGTACAATTAATTGTTGGATGAATCGCTTCTCTCCTAGCTAGATCACTGAGTAATCTGTATTTAGGAGAGACATGTATGTTGGTAGGTGTCTTTAGAATTATTCAAAGTCACTTGTATCGTATGTACCTATATGGGCTGGTGATTTTGTCACTTGCATCCGTTTAGGTAGTGATTCTATTCATCAGTGAAAAAAAAGTTTTTTTTTCACACAATACGTGTTTTTTTTGACATGATAACGTCTTATAAATTAACTAGCGACCCGCCCCGGCTTCGCACGGGTATAAACCGGGTTATTATACATATAAACCTTCCTCTTCAATCACTCTATCTATTAAAAAAAACCGCATCAAAATCCGTTGCGTAGTTTTAAAGATTTAAGCATACATAGGGATATAGGGACAGAGAAAGCGACTTTGTTTTATACTATGTAGTGATGAACGCCGGCTGCACGCACGAAAAAGTGTCACGTTCCGCCTGCGCCGAGCGTGCAAGCGAGAGCGCGGAACAAGCGATAGAGAGGCACGATCGGCCTAAGCGTTCGTCTTGTGACGTTATCACGTAAAATTATCGTCCGTAAACCGACTTTACAGACAACCATTTTTTTTTATAGTTTTGCAAAGGCAGTTGACTTTTTTCACGAATACTTTACCTAAAAATAGGGAAAGTTGTTCTGAATGAGGGGTATATTATGCAGATGTCTAATCATGTCTTATCAAAAGCCTGTATATGTGCAATATCATTATGTATTAAGTATATTATTCTAAGGTGGAAAACCCTCTTGTTTTGTTAGTTCAGTCAGTTAGTATTTAGATAATTCAGCCCGTTCTACTTTTAACGTTGGGCTTAGAGTTTGTCAGCAGGTTTACTCCGTGAGTCTATAGAGGTATGAGGAGCGGGGTGTAAAGTTTCTCTTCCTCCTTAGAAAAGGGAGGATCTTCCGACCTGACGGGTGTTGAGTGGCAGGCCCGATGATTCATGTCGGGTCGGGGATATATGCTAGTCGCGCGTCGAACTTTGCTTGCGTGATGCAGGTTTTCTATTATATCGATTTTGCACTTAATCGGGTCAAAATGTGTCATATTGTCGATTTGACATTAATTTAATCGAATTCGATTCGATTCATAACTGGCAGATGTCCGAATTAAGCCTACTAATCTAGTAACGTATCTGGAATTGATGCCAAGATAGATTAAAAACAAATTAACAGAAAATATTGTTACTAAGAAAGGCTGCTATTTAAACAGTACAGTTACCAGACTCGTTTATCAGATTGTGTTAGAATTCTAGTTTCGTGTTTTTTATTTTTATTAATTAACGGTTTGGCAATCAATTTTTTAAGGTTCCGACTAATCTGTGGTTTCGACCAAAAAGGGAAAACGAAATCTTTATAAGATCACTTTTTGACCGTCAGTCACAGTGGTTTTTATTATGATGAAGTAATTTTTGAATACTTAATACATCTATGGAAGCCACGTAATCACGGATTACCTTGATTTTCGTAAGGCGGAAATTTTTTACTTGAGATTACACGTGACTTCGTATAGAATTAGTAACGCAAGATTTTATGTAATGAGACTTAATTTTATCTCTCCAAAAGATCAAGTTCTATATCAATATCTGACCTGATCTTTCTTAATGTTACTTCCTTGTTGATCTGTGATAGATATTTCCTAGTTTTTTACCATTTTGTTTTCTTCATCAGACGTAAAGTAGCCTTGAAACTGTTTTCAGTTTTAAAAGTTAGTATTAGTTCTTTGTATATACGTATATACTACATTAATTAGGAATCACTACCAAAATGTTTAAGGTATTCATTCTTAGTTTCAATTTTTTTTTCAATATTGCAATTGCTGCTGACATGGGTGTTACATTTACACAGTTTTTTTTTTTATTAATAATAATAAAAAAATGACATGTTTGTATTGTATCCATTTGACATAGTTAATATTGTAGCCAGTGACATTTGATGTAATATTACGACATTTTATATTTATTGTGATTCAAATGATTTGACATTAATCTGTAAAATTTGTAAAATGGGATTATGATAATATTTCTAATGTGATTAAAATGATATTAATTGATTATGATTTGCATGCCCATGTGACGGCAGAACATGGAGGACTAACTTTATGACAACACCTATGTACAAATTTACCCATGTTTGCAAAGAAATAAAAGATTTGAATTGAAAAAAAAAAAAAAACAATAACAGTTAAGTACTGAAGCTGTAACTGATTTTGAAAATGTTGTAAACTTTATTTTACTGTTTAACACAAACAATTATTTGGGCAGAATACTATAGTCAAGGAAATATATTTTTTTAAGGAAATTGACATCCACGTTGATTTGCTGGTTTATAGCCATTTCATAAAAATGTCAAACAATGACAAATATACTGACAGTTCAATTTGAGTTGATATAGTTTGAATGAGACCGCTATACCGCGGGGCGTGGCGGGGGGCAGTGTTGACGCATGAGCGGCCTGCACTACCCCCCCGTCTCACCGCGCACATACCTAAGGCGCGGTACAGTGATTTCGATCAAACTATAGTCAACTAACAGCGCCCCGCGGTTTCACCCGCATAGGTCTCGATCCCGTGGGAATATCGAGATAAAAAGTATCTTATGTATTAATCCAGGTTATAAACTATCTGTGTGCCAAATTTCATCTAAATCCGTTCTGTAGTTTTTGCTTGAAAGAGTAACAAACATTCATCCAATCGTCACAAACTTTCGCGTTTATAATAGTAGGATTTGTCTAACAACTAATTTCTCTGACTTGACATGAGCCACTGCAACAAGCGAATACCCTCAATATTTCAATAGGTCCAATAATTAAAACTAAATTCAATATAATTGTGATTACAACACCAGGATTGCACAGCCAGTGTTCCTGGGTAAGCTGGTGGAGTACTACAGTCCTGGGCACACTATGACGCAGGAAGAGGCCTACATGTATGCCGGCGCCGTGGTCCTGTGTTCGGCGCTCAACGTGTTCATCGTGCATCCCTATATGATGGCCATCCTGCATATGGGCATGAAGTTCCGCGTCGCCTGCTGTTCACTTATTTATAGAAAGGTATGTTATAGTTATTATTGTCATACGTACGTTTAGGATTTATTAATATTAATAATTAGTCCGTATTGTCCCACTGCAGGGCAAAGGCCTCCCTTTCCTTTTTCCAATCCACTTGATCCTGAGCCAATCTGGACCAATCCCTCTCTATAAGCATCAAGTTCGTCCCGCCATCTACGCCTAGGTCTTCCACGATGCCGCTAGATGTTTTCAGGAACCCATGTTGTAGTGGTCTTAGCCCACAATGCATTCGACATGCGGCAAACGTGTCCCGCCCAGTCCCACTTGAGCTTGGCTGCTTTTTGGGTGACGTCAGCGATTTGTGTCTTGAGAGAGCGTAGTATCGTGTTCCGTATCCGGTCGGTAAGTCGAACGCCAAGGATACTGCGCTCCATCGCTCGCTGGCAAACCTTGAACCTGGTCCTCTGTTAAACTGTCAAAGACCAGGTTTGAACGCCGTATGTAACGATAGGGAGAATGCAATGCATGAATTATGGGTATGCAAATTAATATTGCCGTGCCTTCCTTTAATTTAGATACATGCAAGATCTTACCAAGGAGAATCATGTTACCCAGTAACTTGGTTGTGGAGGTCAGATAGACAGTCGCTCCATGTAAAATACTGGTATTCACAGCTGCATCCGCTTAGACTGGAAGCCGACCCCAACATAGTTGGGAAAAGGCTAGGCAGATTGATTGACATGCATGATCTATAATTGGTACAAAGATGTATGTATGTTTTTAATTGACAGTAATACTTGTTATGGCAATAATAATATGTTCTTGAGTCTTAATTAAGATCCCAACAATCTTATTAACCTAATTCTCAATTGAGGGCGCCAATAGTGGCTGTTGCTTCAAGATCCACTTAAGAGCGATCAAGTCATCGTTGCCTTGGCGGTAAATACAATAGAAGATTGTGTAAGTGCCCAAAAGTGGATCTCTACGCAGTCACGTGCAACAAAAGTAGATATTTATAATGTATCAATTATAACTCATCACAGTATAATCAGCAGAACAAATATAATTTAGAAAATATTCCCGTCTTTTACAGTGGTTAGTAATTTAATTAACAACCGCACATCCATTGTAAAAACATTACATTGACAGTTGACAGTGCGTTTATGTCATAGCAGTGAGATCGATTTCCATAATGCATGTGTCCGGACGTGCGGTTGACTGTAAGTACAGCTGTACTACTACAAACTTTAAAGAACCTTGTATTTATCAGTTCTCAGCATAACAGAGTTCCAGCACTTTCATGTGTCTGATAGCCTTATCTTTTGTCAATTCTAGACTATATTTACTAACAATATTAAATCATGTTTATTTGTTAGAAAAGCATATCTCATTCTTTTGTTTATGTCATGAATCATTATTTACTTTCAAGGCATTTTTTTATCTGTTAACATAATTTTCAATTATGTACTTACGGATTACTTATCTTTACTGTAGAAGTTCTAAACTAATATTGAAAGACAGAAATTATGTTCTATCGTAATCTTAGAAACTAGACCGATTTTGAATCGGTGCGAAATACTCTTCAGAATCTTCTTAGCGTATCAATGGCAAATAAGTTTGTTGTGAAAATTCAAATATTATGTTAAGCCACAAATGAACACAGATGGCTCACTCCGTATTTTAGATATATGAAGCTATAAGTAGGTACGCGGCGGGCTCGACTTGTCGAATTCTGTGGGCGTAACGTAGTTAGAAGATATAACAGTTACGCGATAGAAAGAGAGGCAACTTCTAGGTGAATATAACTGTAGGTAATTAGCGCTGTGCGACCTGAATTGCACTCTGTGTCATAGTAAGAGTCAGTTTGTATTTGATAAACGAAACGAAGTTAGTGTGCTAAGCCACAGATTAGTGCAGATGGCTTAGCTAGCACACTAACTCCGTTTTCTGAATGCTACGATATGTTTTAGTAAATTGAGGGCGGAAAATAAATATTAGAGCAAAACCGATAGAAAACTTGCATTTGTATGTTTGCCTGTAGACTAAATAGATCGTGAGAGTTTACTTAGTTATTCTGATATAGCGGACATAAATAGTTTCGGCTAACATGGGAGATCTTCACCTTGGAATCTCTACGGTTCGCTAAGCATTCAGTTATTATCACCTTGACATTACTCGGTTTACTCACATGAAACATTACTTTGTTTTGCTTTTTAGGTTCAATTTACATTGCCACGGAACGGAATGGAAGCGAGTTTTTGTAACGATATTGTACATAGCAAAATGAACTTTGTGTCAAACAAGATACGAGCTTGTAATGCGGAAATTACCGAGAATGTGCGAGAATTCTCCTGAAAACGCACAACCTATTAATTGGCTCGTATCTAGTTTATAAGTTATACTGCCCTGCTAAGCCCAAAGGCGGTATCTCAACCAGAGTAAGTTTTGAGAAAATTGACTTCTTTGTAAATTGTAATTTAAGGAAAAATGGAGATATAAAAGCTTTCTTAGTGGTTTTTTTAATGTTTTAAGTTAGATAGCGCTATTTCGCTTATACCATTAGATGCGAAATTGTTAAAGGTATTGAATGGTGTAAAAAAAATTGAAGGGCGTATCTCCGAGATACCGCCTTTGGGCTTAGCAGGGCAGTATAGTAATGACATAAGGTTCGTTATTCCTTGTACAAAAAAATTCGCTTCCATCCCGTCCCACGGTAATGTAAATTGAGCCTTACATTTTATTTGCAAAGAACTAAATTTACTAAATTACTAGCTAACCCGGCAAACGTTGTTTTGTCATATAAATGTTTGGGGTGGACCACCCTTATCACTTAGGGGTATGAAAAATAGATAGTAGCCGATTCTCAGACCTACTGAATATGCATATAAAATTTGGTAAAAATCAGTAAAGCCGTTTCGGAGGAGTAAGGTAACTAACATTGTGACACGAGAATTTTATATATAAGATTACGTAACTTTTTGTAACATTTAAAAGAAAATTAAAATATAATAGTCATCCTTTACAATGTAAATAATTTTAACCAGTTAATATGAAGTGCCAATAAAAGTCTTAAAAAATATGGAAATTATCAGTCAATTCAATTTAAAATGATATTCTTTATCTATTTTATACATGCATTTTATTGCTTTCCAAGTCTGTTACAAATAGCCAAAATGATTCAATTTGCAATAATTTGCATTTTTTAATCATGTATTCTTGGGTAATAAGTGTTAATGCCTAATACATGAACATCTGTTCGTAAACTTCCTTAGACCGGTCACTTGGTCAGTAGACATACCTACATGTCATGTGAGGTAGATCCAGTCTTCAGATTGGGGTTTTTATTTATTTATTTAATACTTCAAGCACACAAATATACAGGAGGCGGACTTAATGTCATAGGCCTTTTTTACCAGTCAACTTTCCAGGATAAAAAGGGGTTTGGGGTTCAGGTAGACTTATTGTTAGCTAGCAGAACAAGAATGAGCTAGGGTTTATTGGCCGTGAAGGATTCACTTCTGCGATATTTGAATTAGTTTGACGCTTAAATAGATAGAAAATAAATATGTAAAAAAGGGTGACTTTATGTATATCATGAATGATGTGTCGCAAGCGCTATTGCTGAGCATGAGGTCCTGGATTAGATTCCCGGGTCGGGAAAAGTGTTATTGGGTTTTCTTTGGAATTTCTCAGTAGTAGCATGGAGTCAGGATTTGTGCCCGGTTGATAGCATTATATGCTCGCCTTCTATTGCATGGGACTTAAACATAACTGGCGAAATGTGGATATACTATTAGGTGCCTCTCTGCCTAACCCTTAGGGGATTACAGGTGTGATGTTATGTATGTATGTTTACTTTTAATATGCCCCGCAAAAAGTATTCTAGTATTCCCACACAACGGTCACGAGGATGACGAAACAATAGTAATGTAAGCATCATATCACGTGTTTCTTTTCTGCCCATGGGAAAAAAGCGTGTATTCCATTCAATGTAATTAATCATACTCATTTTCTTTACAGTCACTACGGTTATCAAAAACAGCGCTTGGTGAGACGACAGTGGGCCAAGTAGTGAACCTCCTTTCAAACGACGTGAACCGATTCGATGTGGCCATCATCTTCCTACATTATCTGTGGATCGGGCCGCTGGCTACGGTCATCATCACTTATTTCATGTGGGTGGAGATCAGCTGGGCGGCCGTCGTCGGCGTCGGGTTCATGCTTGCATTTATACCGTTACAAGGTACGACACTAAATAAAAAAGTATTTATAAATTATTACAATATCCAGGAGTTCGGAATAGTACATTACTGCCGCGGTCTATAATGACTACTTTGCTGGTCGCGCTGATGATGGCCGACAGCGCAGCGTAGCGCAGCTCCAGGCCGACACAGCGCGGTCAGCGTGCAGCACTTGATGGACGAGCTGAGATAAAGGCCGAGACCGTAGGTCGAGGCCTTTACAGCGAGGACAGCAAGGGCTGCAATGATGGCCAAGCTGGAAGGCCTAGAGCGTAGCTAGGCTAGCTCGAGGCAATCATAGCGTGACCAGCGAAGCAGTCATAGTGGGCCAAGGCTTGTATAGTGCTTTACTCAAAAATGCAAGTACCTAATCTAAATAAAACCAGCAAGTAAAGATTTAGATTTCCTACTGATTTTCCACTGCACAAATTTTTCATATGCAAGCTTATATTTTTCCTTTGAGTTTCGCGGTATTAAATTTTCAACCACTAATTTATCTTCATCTTTAATGTCTGGCGGTGTTAAACACATTGAATCGGAAGAATTTTCGCTTTGGGAGCTCATTTTTAGTAAAAAAGTCACTAAATAAAAATAAAATTTTCGCTGAACCGCGCTTTTGTTACTTCTTTGTTTTTTTTTTTAACAATGGTAGTTGGAACTATACAGCCAAAAATGGAATAAAATCTTTTTGTACCTGTCTCTATAAATACAAACAGCTGTGTTTTAAATAAAATCTTTTTGCATTTGATTTTTTAAAACATTGAAACGTCAAAATAGCGTCCAGCAATGTTTTGCCGGCCTGTTAGAGCGACCAGCAAAACTTTGCCGGCCGCTCCTTGAAACAGAACGGCAAGGTCGACTTTGCTCAAACAAGTTTGTCAAAATAATGACCACATTACATGCATTTTTGAGTAAAGTAAAATTATAATCGATTCTAAATAAAACGATTATTCAACATAAACTCAGGCGATGTACAGAAGTGACGGGTATCCAAATCAAAAGTATACATTTTAAACTTATTATTTCTTATAGTTCGTGCGTCCCGCGGTCATTGATTCCAAGCAGTTGTCTATTCAAAATAATAACGAGTTTATAAAATCTTTTTTTTTTTGTTTCGTCATTTTGTTTGATTTGACCCTGAATAAACCGGCAATGCTTCCAAAGGTAGGTACATACATTACTTTAAAAATAATCCCCTATTGTACTTTTACAAATAATGTCGCTCTAAAGTGTCAAGATATACTGGGCGCACTGTACAAACGATTGTTTGTTCACGTGTCCAAGAAATAGGTCAAATTATATAAACTTTCATTGGCAAGTTTATTTACCCTCTTTAAACACTTCTAATTTTGTTGATATTGCGTCGTGTTAAAGTATACTGTGCCCTAGATATGAGTCCATCACGGATCAAAATTGGTTCTATGTTATAATTTTTAGCCGACTAATCCAGAAAGAGGGTAATGGTTTTATTACTTACTGTAAATATTAATTTGATGATTTATATTAGAAGAAACTAATTTGCCGCCACCGTTGGTCCCGGCTGTCATTCGTGGATCTTTGACAGCGTTACGGGTCGTCAGAAGCCCGAAAGTCTGCCTACCAGTCTTAACCAAGGGGTGTCGTATTACCCAATTACTGGGTTGTGGAGGTCAGATAGGCACAGGCAGTCGCTACATGTAAAATACTGGTATTCAGCTGCATCTGGTTAGACAGGAAGCCGACCCCAACATAGTTGGGAAAAGACTAGGTAGATTGATTGATATTGGAGAAACTATTTTTCATACTTTCAATATTTGCGCAAAAGCCGTTTGACATTTAGTTCAACGAAAATTAGATTGCACGAAAAAATATATATTACGTGGAACTGCAGATAAAATATTACTCACGCTACCTACTGGAAATTCAGATTGAAATTCCAATTAGACGAACCATCTCTTTTCCGTTAGTAAATATTTCTCCAGATTCAAATTCAGTTATTATTGCGCACTGAATCTGAAAGTCCTTCGGGTATGACAGACGTAACGACGAAATTATACAAATTTTATTACAATCGTAAACGCGAATAGGAATAATACCCACATCGTTCGACACGCTCGTGACCAAAACAAACTTATTTCAACCTTATTTGTTTGTTTAGCATCTTATTTGTGTGCTCCGGGACGTCCACTTGCTTATCCAAATATGTTTTGTTAAATCCAAGGTGTGTTTGTTTTTCGTCACGTTAAAGATGCGTGAAAATATGTGACGTCATCGCAGGACTTTCCCAGCTTTTAAGTCCATAAAACAGACAGTTCATGTTGAACCTAAACAGTCATATTACAAAACGAGATCTTACTTCGGCCCGGGCTTAATTAACCTTCGAGCCAGTTTTTGTATTTTTCCAGTTTAGCCAGTTTTTCTTCTTTTCGAATGGTGATGCATAATCTTAATTAGTGTAATATGTTCCCACTGCTGGGACACAGGCCTTCTCTCGGTGAGAGGGAGTGGGCCATAATCCACCACGCGGGCCCAGTCATCATCATCATCATCAGCCTATAAATGTTCCCACTGCTGGGACACAGGCCTCCTCTCTGTAAGAGGGAGTGGGCCGTAATCCACCACGCGGGCCCAGTGCTGGTTGGTAGACGTCACATGTCTTCGAATTTTCGGTTCTAGGACATGCCGGTTTCCTCACGATGTTTTCCTTCACCGTTTTGAGAACAATGGTGGTGAAATAATTTACACAAAGTAAAGCGCCTGTCTGGGTTCGAACCTACGACCTACAACTCGTAAGTCGCCGTCGTTACCACTGGGCCATCACTGCTCGGATGGTGATGAACGATTTTTAATACAGTTAGTGTTACTGTTTTCTTAATGTCCCTCGGCAAACATCGTGTTTCGTTAGTCGTCGGATTTCTATCAGCTGTCCTTTGCACTTGATGCAGACCAGATACTCTTAATCGACTTGGAAGTATATAGAGTTGTTAATACAAAGAGTATTAACAACTTAATGTAATTTATTTTTAAAAATCGGAGGAAAGCTGCTAAATTCGCAGGCACGACAGATAGGAAAATAGTTTTACAGCTCTATATAGTTCACACGAAAATCAAAATAACAATAAAGTACTTAGTTCTGAATTCAAATTATTAAACACGATAAATCTAATAATTGATGGACATGGAAATTAGCATTCGTTTGTATTCGGAAATGCGATGATTCCCGAGAGACATTAAGAAAATAGAAATAATGTACATAGGTTCTTAATGCAAAAACTGTCTCGATGGTTTTAAAAAATTTCAAAAGATAAACCTCGTTTTATAATAAGATCAAATGTGTCCCCTTTTTTTTTTTTTGGGTGGGAAATTATCAAATAACTTCTCCCGCTCTGGGCGGAGCGGGAGGGCGTGTCAGACTCTTACTGTCTAAAACCCACCCGTGTTCCTTCGGTTGCCCTGTTGCCGGGGGCCACGATTTCCCTATCGGTTTTCTTCGAACCCCCGGCAGGCATTGGCCCTAGCGGACCCCGTCAATTCTGCTGACATCTCTTTGAGGCGCGCGTGGAACACAACGCGCCATCGACCCGGGCTTGGTCCTTATCGGACGGCGAGCTACCCATTGCTCACCGTCCGCAAGCCCGCGCCTACGGTGGCCGGAAATCGGCTCGCGATTCCCGCCCCGGGCGTCTCCTCCTGCGGCGGTTAGGGGCGTGAGGGCGCGAAGTTTGCCTCTCCCTCACGCGTTCCACCTCCTCCTTCGCGAGCATTACCGCTTCGCAGAAGGAGGTGACGGCCTGCCATTTCCTCTCGCTCGAATGTGTCCCCTTGCTGGGCATTGAT
Organism: Agrochola lychnidis; assembly: GCA_963680765.1. NCBI lineage: Eukaryota > Metazoa > Arthropoda > Insecta > Lepidoptera > Noctuidae > Agrochola > Agrochola lychnidis. The sequence continues at coordinate 14,647,489 of OY796850.1, read as the reverse complement.
TTCCACATAGCCTTTACTTAGGCCTAGGGAATTCTCTGTTGCCTTTTCTGCTCAATTTGGCACCCTTGATTTGTGCAGCGATGGCATCATTTTTAGGTATTCCCAGCATGACGACCCAGAGCCATGACTCTTATCTTTAAAAATATATTGGACTATAGTTTGACCGATACACCTGCACTGCGTCTTAGGTATGTGCGCGGTGAGAAGGGGGGCAGTGTAGGCTGCTCATTCGTCAATACTCACGGCCCCCCGTCCCCGCTTCGCCGCTCATACCTAAGGCGCCATACAGCGATATCGGTCAAACTAAGCTCAAATTATCTCTGTAAATATTTATATATATTGTAAATGAGCGTTTATTTTGTTTGACAGCTTATTTGGGCAAGCGCACATCAGTACTACGATTAAAAACGGCGCTTCGGACGGACGAGCGCGTGCGCCTCATGAACGAAATATTATCTGGAATACAGGTCATCAAAATGTACACTTGGGAAAAACCGTTTGCGGACCTCGTCGCCAAAGCTAGGAAGTAAGTATGACGTTTTAACATTAAATAAATAGGTAAACATAATCAATTTTAAAGTAGCGCCTCCACTACTTGGTACAGTACGACACAACTCAGATGTAGCATAAATTTGAAAATTTGCATTCATTCATTTGAATTTTACGAATGTATTTGAATATGAACGAATGTATATGATGACTTCACAAGTTATTGAGTTTGCGTAAAGATAATTTTTACCTAAAGCAGTAATCAATATTGGTGATTTTGAAGACGCATTTAGTTCAGACGGGGATCGGTTTTACGAATTTTACCGATGCTACATCAAATTGTGTCGTACTGTACTTACCAACTTATTATGAATGCCGTTTTAAATTTTTCTTTTTTTCTTCTTCGACGTTTTGGTTAGGTAATAACTCTGTTTAAATAACAATAGAAAACAATGTATATTATCCTTGAAATGGTTTTTTTTTTTGTAATTTTCAACGGTTTATTTTAATTTATATATTTATTGTTATTTTTCTCCCAATATTTCCTGTGTCTAATCCTATTATTCTCTTCTAAACAGGCGAGAAATAAAGCAGATCCGAGCGACATCCTACATCCGCGGTGTGCTGACGTCCTTCATAATGTTCACGACGCGGATCTGCCTGTTCTGCTCGATCCTCGCGTACGTGCTCGCTTACAATGTGATCACCGCGAAGCAGGTGTTCGTCGTCACCAGCTTCTACAATATCCTGAGGCAGACTATGACTGTGTTCTTTCCGCAAGGTGAGCTTTTCCCTTTTAAAATGGCTTGGTCTCCAAAACGGTTAGATTCTAGATGTCCATAGAAGGCGGTAAAAACTTTCCTCAGTCTGAACGAACGCAGGCTCATACCATAAGCAGATCATGATAGATGGATAATTTCAAGATGCAGAAAATAATTCTGGTTGATTCAAGCCAACAATACATCTATACAAATAAATTAAATTTGAGTGTCTGTTTGCAATATCAAAATAACAGCTTTTTACTAAATGCACATCAAAGTATATAATATACGATACCTACGTTGATAATTTTTTTTAAATTAATTTTTATTTTGTCTGTCTGTTTATTCCGGCTAATCTTCGAAATGGCTGAACCGATTTTGATGGGACTTTCACTGGCAGATAGCTGATGCTTTATGGAGTACTGATGTGCCGACTAGTCGGCCGTATTTGTAGTCGGTGACTAGTCTGCGACTAGTCGGTTAAAACCGCCGACTAATCGGCCCATTTTTTACTCGTATTAATATGCTTAAAAATTTAAAAGACTGTGATTGAAATGAAATTAAAATCTTTACTGTTATTTTTTTATTATGGAATCAGTTTTACAGTTTAGTATCAATGCAACCTAGAATATGATAGGAAGGATTTAGGAACCTTTCGTTTGGTCCAATAATTAAGTCCGCCTGGTAGCCGGGCGCCGCGCGCTGGCACCTACGAGCCGAAAGCGAAGTCACGAACATTGCCGATGGCACCCAAATTCAACCGAAAGCAATGATCGGCTTGGCCGACTACTCGGCCATTTTGCAGCCGACAAGTCGGCCAAAGTCATAGTCGGCCCGTCTCTAATAAGAATTAATTAGGCTACTTTTATTTTACAAAAAGAATTAGGGTCCACGCGGTCGAAGCCACGGGCACAAACTAGTATAAAATTTATTCTTTTCATCTCCAGGTATCGCTCAAGTAGCAGAAGCATCGATATCAATAAAACGGTTACAGAACTTCATGCTTTATGAAGACACAAGCAAGCCAGTGCCCGGTTTAGCAGAGATTCAGACTTCCACCAAACCTAAGGCATCGCCTCGGAAGTCGGCAGATGTAATCAAAGAAGATAAAGAAGATTCAACTGAGACCAAGCAAGTGCCAACTTCGACTACGCCCACGAAAGAAGAAGAGGCTAAAGGCAATGGTAAGAACTGTTTGATTTTTAATCATACTGCTTACGAGATAAGGTTGAAATTAGATTGTTGCTTGGACATCAGTCCACTTTGATTTGTCTGTCACTATTTAGAATAATGCTATCTAGTTCAATGAGTGTCGCTTGATTTTCATCTTATTGGCTTACTATAAGGTTGAAATTAGATTGTTCTTGGATATCGTTCTGCTTTGCTGTCTGCTACTAGATATATTTTAAATAATTTTATCTAGTTCGGATCGGAACGACTCGATCACATAATATCACGCCTTGTTTCCCGGAAGGGTTAGGCAGAGATGTACCTATAGTAGGTACACCCACATTTAATCAGTTATGTTTAAGACAATGTCCGACTTAAATACTCATTATTTAAATATAAAAGGATCATTTTGTACATATAATGATAAAGATGGTAGCGGTGCAGATTTAATTTTGACTTTAAATAAATATAAGTAATGTAAGCTTTAATAAATGTTCACGTTGCTTGTAACTTAATTTACTATCATTTGAAAATCTGTAAATTATTGTTTGTTTTTGTCTCCCAAAGCGCTTGAACTCAAAGTGCTATTGCGCACACTGATTTTAAGGAAGCAATTTAAATAATTACCAAATTCAGTACAATTTTAAACATCAATTTAATCACTTCAAAATATAACAGCTTCAAACAATTTGAACTCCTATTACAATGCTGGTAAGGCGACGCAAACATTCAGGCGGATTTTGAGCATCTTCTTTATAGTTTTCCTTCATTTTACGCACCACCATAAGATAACATAACTTCAACAATTGTCACCCCTATGACACCGCAGGTAACGCGACGCTCGCACCACTGGAGCCCGGCGAGGAAGAGGACCACGAGTTGACCGCCCGGGTGGAGGAGGACGCGCGGGGGGTGCGGCTAAAACACGCGACGGCGAAGTGGATAGTCTCGCATCAAGAAAATACGCTTACAGATCTGTCGCTCACGATCAAGCCTGGCAAGTGAGTCCTATTTTTTGTTATGATTTTTATTGCTCAGCTCAGCAGGTTGAAAGCAGCGGTGGCCCAGTGGTAAAGGCCTCGACCCACGACTTGTAGGTCGTGGGTTTGAACCCAGACAGATGCTTTACTTTGTGTAAATTATTTCATCACCAATACTCTCAAAACGGTGAAGGAAAACATCGTGACGAAACCGGCATGTCCTAGAACCAAAACTTCGAAGACACGTGACATCTACCAACCCGCACTGGGCCCGCGTCGTGGATTACGGCTCACTCCCTCTCACAGAGACGAGGCCTGTGTCCCAGCAGTGGGAACATTATAGGCTGATTATGCTTTATAGCTCAGAATTAAAAAGATTCTTGTGCTGAGAGAAATAACGAGAAAACTGCTGTCAAATAACCAGGCGATTTCGATAGTGTTGAAAAGAGGCCCTACGATTTCATATTGTATAAGGAATCGTAACTTATTATGTATTGTGAACTCAATATTAGCGACAAAGATAATTTAAAACATAAAATAATTTTTTGTTAGTTATACGAAGTTACCGTTTGTATAATCAAAACTAAAATTTGAGAGGCAGTTCATATAAAGACAAGAGTATTCAAGGAGTGCTATTTAAACGATCACAAAACTGTACTTATTTTGTAAACATGCGTTGTATGTATGGCCGGAATGTTGGATACAAAACGTGTGTTCTTTGGGATGAACATGAGATATCTGAATAGCTTCGGAAATCAAACAATAAACGATGTGCTCAAAATATTCTTTAATATTCTAATTTATTTCGTTTTTCTCCAGAATTATTGCAGTAATCGGCCCAGTAGGTGCAGGAAAATCTTCACTACTACACGTCTTACTACGAGAACTGCCTTTACTATCGGGCTCATTACACGTCGGTGGTAACGTCTCCTACGCCAGTCAGGAACCATGGCTCTTTGCAGGTAAAGATTCACATGTCATATTTCATACAAGTTATGAGCCAAATTTGAACAAACAAAATTCGTAAATTTAAACAAAACGGACAACTATTTCATCTTACACTAATGCTTGCATATGGGCATCATATGGTAAAAAGAAAAATGTTAGTTTGGCACAGGACCGGCACCGGCGCCGGATCGGCGGTACACATGCTTATGCGAGGAACACATTTGACCAAAATATGGCGAATATTTTCAGGACGAAAACCTGGAAATTTTCGTCAAGTATACTGGCCACTTATAACGGTACTTTTTCAGGCAGCGTACGTCAAAACATTCTATTCGGTCAGACGATGGACCGGCCGCGGTACAACACAGTAGTGAGGCGGTGCGCTCTCGACAGGGACTTCGCTCTGTTCCCACATGGCGACAAGACTATCGTTGGAGAGAGGGGCGTCAGTCTCAGTGGAGGTAAGCGCGTAGTCTCTTTTAGACAGAGTTATTGAAGACTTATTTTACACATTCCCTCAGTATGCAAAGCTATTAATTTGTTGTCATTTTTACTATCATTTAAATAATTTGTTTCATTATTAAAATTGTTTTGTCAAATTCAACAATTGCAGAGATACCATAAATGTTAAAATTCGCACTACATTCCCAGGTCAACGCGCCCGCATCTCCCTCGCGCGCGCGGTGTACAAACGCGCCGACATCTACCTGCTGGACGACCCTCTGTCGGCAGTAGACGCGCACGTCGGCCGACACCTGTTCGAGTCGTGCCTCATCGGCTACCTGCGCAACACCACCCGCATACTCGTCACGCACCAGCTGCAGTTCTTAAGAGACGTCGACCAGGTGAGAGAAAGAAAATAAAGAAAAAAAAAATTTTGTTCGGGACACGCAACGGAAATATTTACAAACAGTAAAAAAGGAACATGAAATTTCGGTTGATATCTGATAGGTATTACCTGAGATCCCTCTCCCTCTCCCTCCCTATCTTAACTTTAACCCCACATTGTAGTGTTCAGCTTAAATTCATTCAACTTCTGACACATCTTCGCCTAAACAAAAAAAAAAACACGACTTAATTAAATTTTCGTTTGAAGTATCTGTCATGCTTTTCTAAGCAAAATGGTGTTCATTTTCAGCTTTAATTTACCAAAATTTTAGTTAAAAAACACGCTATGGTCTCATCAACCTTTTCAGGAATTGCATGTAATTTCACAAAAAATAATCTGTAGGAGGTGCACTTAAGTGCGGAATCCAATACCATCCGCAACATAAAAGCATCAAAACTCATAAACAAATCGTCTTCCACAGATAATAATCTTAAAGAACGGCGCGATAGCCGCGGCGGGTAACTTCGACACACTAAGCGCGTCGGGTCTGGACTTTGCCACACTATTGGCTCGGGATCCGGTGGAAGAGAAACCCGCTGCGGACCCGAACGCTCCCGAGGCAGATACCGAGTCCATGCTACAAGGCAGCTTCCGGAAAAGACAGATGAGCATACACTCGGTAAGAATTGTACAGAAAGGATTGAACATGTCACAATGTCGTTTGAAAAAAATATATAATAATTTGGCTTTTAATAAAAAATATACGTATTTTCCTTTAAACGTACGCCAATGCCGCCTAAATAATCAGTTACTATCACGCCTCGCGTTTCATCATACTATATACATAAAAAAAATTGTCCGTGGTCGAAAACGGATGAAAGCGGCGTGCCCCAGTAATGACGTTCCAGTGTTGATTGGTCTACCCCTTTCGTCCAAAACTGAAGGCATTTGGAATGCGTTCTCTGCTAATGTTTCGTATCTAGACGAATATATTATTTATCTATCTTCGTTTTAGGTGAGTTCTGTGGACAACTTAACCGCAACGGCCCCTCCAGCCGGCGAAGCAGAAACCCGAAGCGCAGGCGCAGTAGGAAGCAAAGTATACGGCGCATACCTAGGAGCGGCCGGGAACGTGTGCGTCGTGCTGATGATGTTTCTGGTGGCCACGCTCGCGCAGCTACTCGGCTCTGCGTCCGACTGGTGGACGAGCTACTGGTGAGTGTATACTACACGTCGCAGAGTGTACGGCGCATACCTAGGAGAGTGTTACTGCTGGCCACGCTCGCGTAGCTACTCGGCTCTGCGTCCGACTGGTGGACGAGCTACTGGTGAGTGTATACTACACGTCGCAGAGTGTACGGCGCATACCTAGGAGAGTGTTACTGCTGGCCACGCTCGCGTAGCTACTCGGCTCTGCGTCCGACTGGTGGACGAGCTACTGGTGAGTGTATACTACACGTCGCAGAGTGTACGGCGCATACCTAGGAGAGTGTTACTGCTGGCCACGCTCGCGTAGCTACTCGGCTCTGCGTCCGACTGGTGGACGAGCTACTGGTGAGTGTATACTACACGTCGCAGAGTGTACGGCGCATACCTAGGAGAGTGTTACTGCTGGCCACGCTCGCGTAGCTACTCGGCTCTGCGTCCGACTGGTGGACGAGCTACTGGTGAGTGTATACTACACGTCGCAGAGTGTACGGCGCATACCTAGGAGAGTGTTACTGCTGGCCACGCTCGCGTAGCTACTCGGCTCTGCGTCCGACTGGTGGACGAGCTACTGGTGAGTGTATACTACACGTCGCAGAGTGTACGGCGCATACCTAGGAGAGTGTTACTGCTGGCCACGCTCGCGTAGCTACTCGGCTCTGCGTCCGACTGGTGGACGAGCTACTGGTGAGTGTATACTACACGTCGCAGAGTGTACGGCGCATACCTAGGAGAGTGTTACTGCTGGCCACGCTCGCGTAGCTACTCGGCTCTGCGTCCGACTGGTGGACGAGCTACTGGTGAGTGTATACTACACGTCGCAGAGTGTACGGCGCATACCTAGGAGAGTGTTACTGCTGGCCACGCTCGCGTAGCTACTCGGCTCTGCGTCCGACTGGTGGACGAGCTACTGGTGAGTGTATACTACACGTCGCAGAGTGTACGGCGCATACCTAGGAGAGTGTTACTGCTGGCCACGCTCGCGTAGCTACTCGGCTCTGCGTCCGACTGGTGGACGAGCTACTGGTGAGTGTATACTACACGTCGCAGAGTGTACGGCGCATACCTAGGAGAGTGTTACTGCTGGCCACGCTCGCGTAGCTACTCGGCTCTGCGTCCGCCTGGTGGACGAGCTACTGGTGAGTGTATACTACACGTCGCAGAGTGTACGGCGCATACCTAGGAGAGTGTTACTGCTGGCCACGCTCGCGTAGCTACTCGGCTCTGCGTCCGACTGCTGGACGAGCTACTGGTGAGTGTATACTACATGTCGCAGAGTGTACGGCACATACATAGGAGCGGCTATCCCTACTATAGTTTGACTGCCGTAAGTGTGACCCTCCCACAAACGTATTTTAGTTGAGCAGGCCGTCCTTACGGCGGATAAGTGTGCTTGTTTGTTTGTCCTTCTTGAAAGGAGCAATGGAACAACTTGATTTTTTACTTAGATATAGTTTACATAAGCACAATTGTGCTTGCTTGACGGCATTACTCTTGTGGCGTGTTCTGAAGGTGAACATTTTTTATTTATGTTGTCTATGTTAATCACCGATCTTTAACAATATCTTAGTAAAAAATCAAGTTGTTCCGTTTGTCATTCTTTGACGCAGCAACTGAGCAATGTATTGACGTTATTTTTTGCTTGGAGATAGTTTAAAGATTGTTGATTAGCATACATAGGTTACTTTTTATCCCGGAAAAAAATTCCCGGTTCCAGAAAACGCCACGAGGGTAACACCGCGACAAATAACCAACTAAATAACAAAATCTCGAAAAAGGCTGACCTATATTGGTGATCACCAATATCAGAACAACTCCCATTCTTACGAACCAAAAATAATTCTCTTCATAAGTAGCAATACCTCCTTTCAGGGTAATTTTAGAAGAGGCCAACCCGATTGCGAGAATGTCGGAAGTGCCGCAACACGTGAACGATACGGTCGTCCTGCAGACAGTCAACAACTACACGCACAGCCTCATAGAGAACGCGTACTTCGTGGAAGCGGGCATCAGCCGATACGACTGCATCTATATTTATACTGGTGAGGTTTTGTAATTTTACTATCTACTGTCTTAATTTAGTGACAAAAAATTGGGCTATATAGAGAGACAAAAAGAAATTGTCCTGAGGCCAATCGAGCTTAATAACGTGAAATTTTAGTGGTATGAGGAACAGGGTGTAAAGTTCACTCATCCACCATAGAAAAGGGAGGATCCTCCGACCAGACGGGTGTTGTGTCTGGCGGGCAACTGCCCATCGTTTTGAAGTTGAAATCTTGTATGTATGTCGATCGCTCGGTAAACTCTAACTGCGCGATGCAGGATTTGTGTGACGTCATGTCTATGATGCGTAGTTCGTATGTGGCGGTGTAACCGCTACAAAATAAGGGACAGGGAGACGCCTTTCTGCTGCATTGGAGTGCAATAAGTTGATGATTAAGAGCGATCTTTAGCAAAGTGTAAATACCGTCCGATAAAGAGCCTAAAAAAGTATATGAATTACAGTTTCTTAGGGTTCCGTACCTCAAAAGGAAAAAACCGGCCAAGTGTGTGTCGGACCACTCACAATGAAGGGTTCCGTAGTTGGGATGAATTTATCCCAAGAACAAACTTAAGGCTCCGTGGACGAAAATAACCCTTTTTCGTCAATAACTTATCTAATTATAAGAAAGCTTAAAGTAATTGAAACATTAAGACTGTGTAACTATAAAATTACAGTTTTAGTGGTGCTAAACCATTGGTGTCAATCACAGCACCTATTAATAGTTGCATCACTTTTGCGCTCTCGAAAATATGGTTTATTTCGCCTTTTATTTACTTATTGAAGATATTGTACAATCATAAAATAAAATTTTGATTTAATCTCGAGGGTAGCTGAAGACTAATTTGTGATTTTTTAATTTCTTGATATGGTTTGCTAAATAATAGGAAAAACCGGCCAAGTGCGAGTCGGACTCCCGCACGACGGGTTCCGTAACATTATCTATAAAAACGGCAAAAAAATCACGTTTGTTGTATGGGAGCCTAAAGTAGTAGTTTATTGTATGGGAGGTTTAATATTTAGTTTATTTTAATTTTTATTATTTATTATTAAAGTAAAGATACAGCTGCGTATTTTGTGAATATTTCAAGTGCCTACCTGTTGCCATTATTGATATCGAGCAAAAAAGGTAAAAAAAATCGCGTTTGTTGTATGGGAGCCCCCCTTAAATATTTATTTTATTTTGTTTTTAGTATTTGTTGTTATAGCGGCAACAAAAATACATAATTTTTGAAAATTTCAACTGTCTAGCTATCGCGGTTCTTGAGATACAACCTGGTGACAGACAGACGGACGCATAGACAGCGAAGTCTTAGTAATAGGGTCCCATTTTTACCCTTTGGGTACGGAACCCTAAAAATACATTACTGACAGGGTTTTAAAAATAAAAATGGTTTTTTCAGCTATATTTTGAATGGAAGTTGAAAAAAGTAGATCCCCTATATACAAGTAGATCATATAATGATGTTAATGATATTTTTTAATTTTCATAATCAACATTATTTTCTTCTAACGAAACGATCAAACGTCAGTCTCGCGTCAATTTTTGGAAAACTTGTTGCGAATTTTCGTGATTTTCCACGAATCCTTAATTTATTTGAAAAATCCCTATCCGCTATGTACAAGACGAAGAATTTAACTTTTCAAATCACAAATAATTTTGTTTAAATTGTTTCCCTTTCTCAACTAATGAACAAAATTGATCAAAATCAGTCGATTTCGTGCACGGCCCCTTAACATTATATTGAAAAACATGGTCTCCCATACATTCTGCAAATGTAAGTTTGTACGTACAATATTGAGAGATTTATCATGTTATTTTAATACCATAGACTTCTTAAAGGTTTTCCTATAATCTATGAGTAAAGAACCATTCTCTGTATTTTTTTCAATATTTTAGGCTCAGTAGTTTCGGAGATAAAGGGGGGGGGAGAATGGACAATTTTCATCTATTTTCTTAAATATCTTTAAAACCATTTATTTTAAAATCATTTAAAAAAAAGACTTCACTTGCAAAACTTTCAGACAACTTCAAACTTTTCAGTTTGCAAAAATTTTTTTTTTTAATTTTCCTTTTTGCCCCCAAAAAGTGACCCCATATTCATAATTCATTTATTTACGTTACACGTCCGTGTTGGGGTAACAGAAATTCACATGAGTACCAAAGTTCAACTAAATTGGTCCAGTAGATTCGGAGCAAATTGACTGTCACAGACGGACAGGCAGACAGACTGCCAGACAGACACACGAGTAATCCTATAAGGGTTCCGTTTTTTCTTTTAGAGGTACGGAACCCTTATACGATCACTTCGTTGTCTGTCTGTCAGTCTGTTAAGACCCTTTTTCTCAGGAACGCGTGGAGGTATCAAGTTGAAATTTAAATCTAATACGCAGGTCTACTGTCCCTTGGAAGTCTAAAAAGATCAAGCTTCTAAGTCAAAACAATAAACAAAATACGGCCATTTAAGCGATATATTTTGATACTCGCAAATAAATCAAAACCTTATAGGGTACTTCCCGTTGACCTAGAATCATGAAATTTGGCAAGAAGCAAGGTCTCAGCACAAGTAAAGGAAAAAGTCCGAAAATCGTTAATTTGTAGTTTTATCACATAGTTTTTTTTTTTTTTGTGATTACATACGACCGTGGCGTATATCGATGTGTCGGAGAACATGTTTTTCAACTACAATGTTAAGTTTGTTTTTGGGATAAATTCATCCCAACTACGGAACCCTTCATTGTGCGTAGTCCGACACGCACTTGGCCGGTTTTTAAATCTGTATAATGAAAAAGATATACAAGAACAAATTAAAGTAACTGGAGAAACTTTGCTGAAATTTACTTTTCTCAACATGCATGGAAATATTTTAATTATTTTCGAAAAAAGAACACGCAAAGTATCGAATTTACGGTCAAAGAAAATCAAATCCATTGCAGGCGCGTTTTTTGAATTTGGAACATTACAACGCTCCAGCAATGTTGTATGAAACGGCGTGCTGGGGTTAGTAAATACTCTTTGATTGGATCTCTTTTATCATTCTTGGCATACCAAAGTAAGTCTCTTTGCTTAGTACAAATTGCGTTCAAGTGGCTGTATAGCTATAAATGCGTTTGCCTTTCGGCACAGATGATAAATAGAAAATTGGCGGCAAAGCTGAAAATTCGTCTTGATTTGGTATTTACATACTATAAATAAATTTAAAATGAGTTCCAACGGTTCAGAGAGTGAAATGAAGATTGATTGTACTCCACCAGATTTAAGATCAGATTTATTTTTTTCAAATTGGCAATGGAAAACTTGCTTCCAGCGATGTCAAAAGAAAAATACATGAAAGTATATGAAAATTTTGTGATTTGGAAAAACGAGAAAAAAGTGAACATTTTCTCCGAAACAATATTTTTGGCGTATTTTAATGAGATTGCTAAAACTAAAAAGCCATACATATTATGGGTAATTTATTCCATGCTGAAATGTACAGTTTATGTTAAAAACGGCATTAACTTGAAAAATTATGGAAATTTAACTACTTTTATTTCCCTGCATTCTTTTGAGAAAAGCACTATATATGTCTCGGCGGAAATGGCAATTGCCTGTCTCGTATTAATGAAGTCCTCGCCTGCGGCTCGGCCTTCAAACTCATACTCGACCTGTAATTGCCTATTTCCCGGCCTTTGCAATAATGTAAGTACTATTATCATCATAAAAAAATATCGATATCCATCTCATGTGTGAAGTTTGGCCTGTTAATTTTATAGTATTTCTAGCCAATTTTTTTTTGTCGCTTAAATAATTATATTTAGCAGTGGTTTGTTATCCACGTGTGGAAAACGGATCGAGAAGCGTGGCCTTAGGGCTTTTGTTCACGACCGGTCATGAACAAGGGCCTTAAAAGTGAACGCTCAAATGAGACCAGGGAGCCTAAAACGGCCACATTAAGCAATTCCTCTAAAAGCAATTCATTTTCTGGATTCCCAGGAATTCTTCTGTGGTGACACATATTTTAGCTGAATCATATTCAATTCAATTCATATCAGAAACATATTTCGTATAAAAATTGCCGCATAAAAAAAATTAAGACCGTAATTTGATCGGATAATTTTTCTTTACAGTTTTTATTAACCAAATGAGATTTTAAATTTGTATTTCAACAGTTTAAATGTTATTTCATTAAAATACAAAACTGTCAAACAGATGAATTGCGTAATATGAATTGAACGCAGATAATATTATGAATTGTCAGTTTGTGTGATTCATAATATTATCATAATTATGATTCTGCCAAAGCGGCCGTTTTAAGTCCCCAGTTGGTTAACTTTTTACATTTCCCTTCCAGCCATGGTGATAGCCCTCGTCGTGGTCTCCTTACTCCGTTCGTTCATGTTTTTCACGATGGCGATGCGCGCGTCCACGCGGCTACACAACAACATGTTCTCGGCCATCACGCGGGCTCCCATGAGGTTCTTCCACGTCAACCCTTCGGGACGGATCCTTAATAGGTTTTCGAAGGATATGGGAGCCGTGGATGAAGTCCTGCCCTCTGCGTTGTTGGATGTTTTACAGGTAAGATTAGTAAAGATAAGATAAGATGTAATTTATTTCCAATTTATTTACATTAAGATTTTAATATTTAAAAAAAGTATTTTTAGACTACTAACTGCTGAGACAAAATAAATTCTTTACGTGGCACCCAAACGACAAGCATTCCATTACTACCACTATTACCATTACTTGGAGCTTTTACAATATTGTATGTAGTACGTAAGTGCAATTTAATGTTGTAATTTTAAGAGTGTGAGCCTGGAGATCTGTCATACAGGTCCCGAACCCAGTATAGACTCCAGCTCTCACAAAGGTTTGAATCTGCCTGTAACCTATATACCATGTACCGAATTTGTACCTTTTTGAGAGAAATAAAATTACTATTACTATAGTTTAACGTTTTCAATTTCCCAAGTTCAAAGATGTTCAGTTAGAGATCACTATTGATAAAACAGTTCCTTTAATTTGGCAGCCTTATAGACGAGTTCCAATTTCTTTGAAATCAAAAATAAATAAGAAATTAGACGAACTGGTAGAAATGGACATCAACTTGTTTGATCTTATCTAAGATTTTTTTTAAATTCTATTTAATAGGTATAACCACTTTAGGGAGACCTGTTAAAAACCTGCTCTTATTTCAATTTCGTGTTAAGTATGTCTGCCGCTCTTACCTTTCGACTTAATTTTTTTTGACGTATTGCTATGAGCCTTTTAAAAATGATATTTATGTTTGTTCCAGATCGGTCTCTCCCTGATCGGTATCGTGGTAGTAGTGGCCGTGGTCAACTACTGGCTGCTAGTACCGACGCTGGCCATCGGCTTCATTTTCTACGGACTGCGCATCTTCTACCTGTCCTCCTCGCGCAGCATCAAGCGCCTCGAGGGTGTGAGTGAGTCATCTCTGACGCATAGCGCGACCATTTCTTTAGACTAACCCTCGGATAATATCGGAACTAATCGGAATACTTCGAGTTATATGGACTGCGCTTCGTCTACCTGTTCTCGCGCAGCATTAAGCGTCTCGAGGGCGTGAGTGAGACATCTCTGACTCTCTGACGCATAGCGCGATCATTTCTTTAGACTAAACCTTCGGATCACATCGGGCTACTTCGTCGTTACACGTTGTAAGGCGTTTCTTGAACAAGCATGCGCGGATACATTGCATGACTGGTAAACTAAACACAGATTCAAGCTAAGCTGTAGCTGTAGTGACATCATTTCAAATTTATCTTGTAGTTATTTGTCACAAACTTCAGCATAAAACCCATTTTTTTTTAGACTGTGTATCTATGAAAATACATGAGTAGTGAGATTTAATAGGTAAATGTTAAAAATTACCTCTTTTTTATGAATAGAAACGGGTTCATTAATTATTCTAAGTACATTTACTAATAACCGGGGTAAAACATACTATAATACAGTGTTATATTCCCCCTTCCAGCTCGCAGTCCGGTATTCTCTCACCTGAACGCGTCACTGCAAGGAATCACGACTATTCGCGCGTTCGGAGCGCAGGAGGCGCTTATACGCGAGTTCGACAACCATCAGGATCTGCATAGCTCTGCGTGGTAAGTTAACTCATGGTCGTGGTCGCTTTTGAGCTGTATTCCGATAGCTAGAGGTTTCTTAAAAATATTTTTTCCGCATATAACGGGTGTAAAAAGACCTATAAAAGATTATCGAGACAGAGTGTCCCTTATACCTACTCCCCGTCATTGATCATGATCATGTTTTTGCTCTGGGCGAAACCTGGGATCCTTCTGATTACAGAGATACTAAAGGTTTTGATCTTTCCACCAGTTATTTTTTTACTTTTTTTCACGAAAACAAGCTTAAATATTATAAGTTATAACTTAACCTTTAAAACCACCACAACTCTGTACCCATACACCCATAAGCACAATGCTTTGCGTGCGTTACATTGTGTGCTGCTGTAAACACCGAATTTTCACACCATATACACAAAAATAGTACAGAAGATTCACTCCGCAAAATCATTTGAATAAAAGGGACTTACTACGACACAATAAAGTGCAATTCGGGTCGCACATCGCTAATTACCTACAGTTATATTCACCTAGAAGTTGCCTCTCTTTCTATCGCGTAACTGTTATATCTTCTGACTACGTAACGCTCACTGAATTGACCCTACAAGTCGAGCCCGCCGCGTACTTGTAGCTTCATACCTGAAATGCGGAGTGCGCCTTCTGTACTTTTCTGTGCTATAAATAAAAGTAGTTTCCCAGCAATAATTTTTGCTCAGTAATAATAGTAATTTATTTCTCTCAAAAAGGTACAAATTTGGTACATGGTATATTATAGGTTATAGGCAGATTCAAACCTTTGTGAGAGCTGAAATCACAAAGGTTTGCATCTGCCTGTTACCTATATTACTACTATTACAGTGTTACTTAGTTTGAGGTACACCTTGCGCAGATAACAGCTATGCGATGAGTCTTTTTACACGCTGTATTAATATCATCGAGAGATACCTAGAAACGTCACCGCAAATTAATAGTTAAAGCTGTGAAGTTAATCGTAACTTCGTAAGAGATCAAAAGATTTCCAGGTAAAAACGACCGCAGATTAGGGCTTTGATTTGTTGATTCGAATAGCTGATATAGTATGCATTTAGAAGCGATTACAAGTAAAATTTATACGTTTCTCTGATCTCCATTTCTGCTTTCACTATACTTACTCGCAAGTTTTTTCTTAATACAAAATGTTTACAAAGTATGTATTATTTCCAGGTTTCTATTCATCGCCAGCTCTAGAGCATTCGGCTTCTGGCTGGATCTTGTGTGCGTGGTCTATATCGCCATGGTTACGCTCAGTTTCCTCGTCTTCGGGCAAGGTTTGTGTCATTTATTTGTTCCAACATTTATTTTTTAAAGCTTACCCTCGAAATGTTTATTTTCTGTAATCAACACGAACTATACTGAGTGAGTTTTAGAACAGGGTTCTCTTTAGGAAGATTTATATGATGTTAGAAATCTGTTTAGATATTTATAATAGTATCAAAACTTTAGGAAGATGTTAGAGCAGTGATATCCTAGTGCTGTGACCGTCAGACTGCCAAGTCATAGATCTCGAGTTCGAACCCAAAGCACGCACCTCTGACTTTTCGGATTCATGTGCGTATTGTATAATTATCACTTGCATCAAAAACGGTGAAGGAAAATATCGTGAGGAAACCAGCATGCCTGAGAGATATATGTCAGAGGCCCATGGGTGGTTTTAAAACTCTGACACTATGTTAGTCACTAACCACACGAAAATAAAAAGAAGGAAGATGTTTGAAAAATAATATTATTTGGGCTATAAAATGAAGCTAAAGTTTAAAGATTATTTTAAATGAGGGTATGGAGGCTATATCTAAGTTATTATTGTCTCTCCTACAGACGAGTACGGAGGTAACGTTGGTCTGGCCATCACACAAGCGATGGGCCTAACGGGAATGTTCCAGTGGGGCATGCGACAGTCCACCGAGCTAGAGAATCAAATGACCAGTGTTGAAAGGTACATCATAATTTATTATCCTTTTAAAGAACCACACAATAAGCCAAGGCAGAAGCTAATATAACTATGTTTTGTTTGACAAACTTATCTGTGAAACGGTGTATTTTGTATTGTATATAAGGTCGAATTTTGTTTGACTTTTATTTTTCACTGATAACTTGGTCGAACTATAATCGGATTGACTTTAGAATCCATTGGTGCCGATTCCCTTGTTCACAAACTAAACTAAATTTAAGTTCAGTGCATCTTTTTCTTTCTATTTCATTAAGAAAAGGACAGAAGATAAATTTTAGTTTAGTCCTGTCAAATTAATCAGTGCTTGACGTAAATTGACGTAATTTTAGTAGGCAAGTTTTTAATCACGTCTAAACTTGTATGGAGTAGTGACAGGCGCTGATTAATTTGACAGGACTAAACTAAAATTTATCTTCTGTCCTTTTCTTAATGAAATAGAAAGAAAAAGATGCACTGAACTTAAATTTAGTTTAGTTTGTGAACAAGGGAATCGGCACCATTGTGTTGCTTGAACATAACATTTTCTATCGATTGAAAGAGAATGTGATATGAGTATCCTTCTATTTAAATTACCAATCTAACATCTCTCCCCAGAATACAAGAATACTCGAATATAGAATCGGAACCTCCCCTCCAATCGGCACCGGACAAGAAGCCGCCGCCATCGTGGCCGGAAAAGGGCCGCATCGAGTTCCGTCACGTGTCGCTGTACTACTCGCCGTCCGACCCGCCCGTGCTCAACGACCTCAGCTTCGTTGTGGAGCCCAAGGAGAAGATCGGCATCGTCGGACGAACTGGCGCTGGGAAGTCTTCGCTTATCAACGCACTGTTTAGGTAAATTATTTACTTCTTGCAGCTATATAACGTATTTGAAACTAATCATTGCTCCGTGATCTGATTTTAATGCAGTGTCCAATTCAATTAATTTCACAGATGTAATTGGTCATCTAAAACTAATAATGATAAAAAAAAAGATTTTTAGATGCATAATTTCAAGTAACTGAATAACCGATGTTAGAGTCAACAGTTGCAGTGTAGCTACCTGAAATTTATAAGTTTAGAAAAAAATACAATAGACGTTGATATATTTAGTAAACTGTTCCGCTTAACTATTTCTAAAGAGCTATAAAACACCGACAGGGAAAGAGCCATAGACACTGAGCGCTTGACGCAGCCGACGCCGTGCTCGGGTTCGCGACAAGTCAATCGTCATCCGGAGGATGCCTCGTTGAGAGGTGAAACACGTGTCGATTTCGTACAGGGTTTTTTTATGGCTCTTTAGGAATAGCTAAGCGGAACAGGTTACTAAATATATCCACGTCTATTGTATGTTATAATGGATTTCACGGGTCACGCCTGATTCAATTAACAAAATTGAGGAAATAAAAATTATATTTTTTTTTTGTTTTATTATGATTGAATCACCCATCACTTCTGGGAAGTTGCACTGGTGAATTTAATTCGACCCTGTATAACCAAAACTCACATCGAGACATAGCGATAAATCGATTAATACTTCCTCCAGTGATCGATATAAAATACCTCTACTAAAATAACGCCCTTTCCCACACCAGGCTAGCAACATTAGAGGGCGAGATCATAATCGACGGGCGCGAGACGTCTAAGCTGGGTCTGCACGAACTGCGCAGTCAGCTGTCCATCATCCCGCAGGAGCCAGTACTGTTCTCAGGCACCATGAGACACAACCTCGACCCCTTCGACGAGTACCCTGATCAAGTGCTGTGGAGAGCGTTGGAAGAGGTAATTTATAGGATTACTAGCTTTCGTCCGCGACTTCGACTACGATTCAAGATGAAGAGTAACATGTCCTTCTCCAGGTCCGAGGTTACCTATCTGTCAAATTCCATAACGATCGGTTAGCGGTTTAGGCGTGAAAAGGTTACAGACAGAAAATCAGATACATTTACTTTCGAATTTATAATATTAGTATGGATACAGATTAGTACAGAGGGTTCACTCCGCAAAATCATTTAAATAAAAAGCGACTCTTGCCACGGCACAATAAAGTGCAATTCAGGTTGTACAGCGCTAATTACCTACAGTTATATTCACCTAGAAGTTGCCTCTCTATCGCGTGACTCTTATATCTTCTGACCACATTACGCCCACTGAATTCGACAAGTCGAGCCCGCCGCGTACCTACTTATAGCTTCATACCTAAAATGCGGAGTGTCCCATCTGTATTCATCTGTGGTATGAATTACAAAATTACAAATAATGTTTACGATAGCAATACTCAACATAATTATAACCTTTTTAACTGACTTCCAAAAGGAGGAGGTTCTTAATTTGACTGTATGTTCTTTTTTTGTTTGTTTATTAAGCGATTACTCTGCCAAATGGTAGGTCATACTTCAGAGGTGGTCCCATTTAAATTTGATTAACTTAGCTGGGGTAGTTTTTGACTTGGCTATTGAAGCTAACTCAAAAACTATCCAAGTTAAGTTAGTACGTATTTTTTCCGCCTTAGTATTGATATGATAAGTTTCTGTCATTGTTATTGACATAGCAGGTAGTGGTATTCGTATTTGTGTGGGGTAGGTACCACAACTAAAAAGTGAAAAAAAAAATACAAAAAAAAAAACAGCAACCGCCTTCCAAAAAAAAAAAACACCATAAAGTGGAAAATTACTTTAATTTCGGAAGTCGATGGTAAAAAACGAAAATTCCAAACCATAGACACCGGCTTCCGAAATTAATTTCGTGTTTTTTTCCGGAAGTCGGTTGTTTTTTTCTAATTGAATTTATGGGGTGGTTTCATAGTTTAACCAAGTCTATTTGATAGTGATTAAAAAAAAAAAAAAAAATTAAAAATGTTTTTATTTATGCTTCAGTTTACAAAAAAATTGTGATATTGGTTTGATATCTTGACACATTGTATCTCTCATCTCTGGAACGAATCAATAGCTATTGAGAGTTTATTTGATAAATTCGGATACTGGGTAACAGTAGTTCAATGGTACTCCCATTGAACTACTTGTAAACGCTGAGATTTTTTTCTAATGTTTTATTTCTAAGTCTGTCGGAAGCGTGAACCTATGTGTATGAGGTTTGTTAACATTATTATTCGGTAATTTTTGTCGTTGATAAATTGTTGTCGGTAAACTCTGATCAAAAACTTTCTTTGATTCAGGTGGAATTAAAAGAAGCAGTGATGGAGCTCCCAGCGGGCCTGTCCTCCCACATGTCGGAGGGCGGCGGCAACTTCTCTGTGGGGCAGCGCCAGCTGGTGTGCCTAGCGCGCGCCATCGTGCGGCGGAACAGGCTGCTTGTGCTGGACGAGGCCACCGCTAACGTCGACCCGCAGTGAGTGTACAGCGTTTTGACCGAGATCGCTATTCCATGCTTTAGGTATGTGCGCGGCAAGACCCCCGGGCAGTACAGGCCGCTCATTCGTCAACGCTGCCCCTGCCTCGCCCCGCGTTCCTGAGACGCGGAACGGCTGTCCCAGTCAAACTATAGCTGTGTTTCAACCGCATGGAAATTCCCACATAAATCGTATAGCTTTCTATCAGTATTTTTTTTGTTAAATCTGATGAGTATATCCAGAGATGATCACATAAATAACTTTACCTTTTATAATAAATATTAGTGAGCCCATGCTTCGCACGGGTGCGATTCCGCTGTGGCGACAAATTGTCAAATCTTAGGCCTAATTAGAAATTAATGTATTGTACACTTTCTGCAATAAATTCTCTAATGAATGTTACCGCTTCAAAATGCATTGTGTAGATAAAAGAATTAAGCGCACAATCATACAGACATGAATAGCGACTTTGTTTTTATACTATTTACTAGCTTCTGCCCGCGACTTCGTCCGCGTGGAGTAGCTACTTTGGGCTAACGCTATCTTTAATCCGCGGCTTCGTTTAAATAAAGGTGTTTTTTTTTTTAATAATGCGTACCTATGTTAGCTATTTTAGGTACCTACATCACGCTTTAATCAGTAAGCCGACGTTCGCACGGACGTAATAAAATCGCAGCGGGATTTTATCGCGCACTGTATTTTCAACTCTCGGTGTTAAGCCGAGCGTTGAGAATCCAACGCGCTGGAACGCACTCTCGTCCCAGCTCGTTGAAAAAACACACTATTGGATTTTCAACTCTCGGCGCTAAACAGAGTGTTGAAAATCAAGAGCACGAAAAAAAGAACCAGATCTCGATAGGGCAACATATAGTTTCCCGTGCGAAAAACACTCTAGGCGTAAATCTATTCCTACGTGCTTAAATGTTTGCCCCTGGGCCTTATTAATTGTTACCCCAAACGATACCTTCACTGGAAATCGCGCGCAGTACTTGATCATTATTTTGCTGCGATGTTATTTTAAAACTGCGATATCTCCTAAGATATTTGTTGAAATCGAATGATGTAAACGGCAATTTTATTTTAAATTAAATACTTGTGATGAATAACGTATTTATTTGGATAAGGATTAATGTCATGTTTATAAAAACACCTTCGTAAATAACGCATTACTTTTGAACAAATTTGGTTAGCATAAAAAAGGTTAGAGTGAGCCAACCTTAAAAGATAGACATATGCTGTCGCGGACTTTTTTTTAGAACTTTTAAAGGGGAACAATTCTGTCATACATGATTTTTGCGAAACTTTAACTGTTTACGCAGCGCACGCAGCGGAAGCTCTCAAAAGGAAAAAATTAATCCCGATTTTGAAACATTCTTCATTGGTGCTCCGCTCCTATTGGTCTTAGCGTGATGATATATAGCCTATAGCCTTCCTCGATAAATGGGCTATCTAACACTGAAAGAATTTTTCAAATCGGATCTGTAGTTTCTGAGATTAGCGCGTTCAAGCAAACAAACAAACAAACAAACTCTTCAGCTTTATATATTAGTATAGATTTATTATTTCATAGAAAAGTGCATTTACTTTGCACTATGACTGTGTAATCTCAGACACATTCCCTGTTTGACCTTCTTGAAGAGCTACAGAACGAAGTTTATATCTCTGGTTAAATAGTTGTATTTTGTTTCAGGACTGATGCGCTTATTCAAACTACAATAAGGAGCAAATTCGCGGAGTGCACCGTGCTCACGATCGCTCATCGTCTTCACACCGTCATGGATTCAGATAAGGTAAATATAAAGGAGAACCAAGGTAACCGACATAGCCCGAAGAATTGCCAAACTTAAGTGGCAATGGGCAGGGCACATTGCTCGCAAAACGGATGGCCGATGGGGCCGAAAGGTTCTGGAGTGGCGACCGCGTACCGGAAGACATAGCATTGGAAGGCCTCCCACTAGGTGTACCGATGACCTTGTGAAGGCCGCAGGAATCCGCTGAAGGCGGGAAGCACAGAATCGGTCGAAGTGGCGGTGCTTGGGGGTGGCCTATGTCCAGCGGTGGACGTCTCTCGGTTGAAATGATTAATATTTACTTTAGAAATGTGATGATGTATGCTCCATTTAGCTATTACCATTCGATTACACTAGTTTACATGACTTTTGTTCATGAAATGGAATATATATGGTTGTGTTACTTTGGGTATCTACAACTCGGGAAAAATATTTTAAATAATCCAGCATGTCAGTTTTTTGAAATATTTACTAAGAATATTTTTACAAAAAACTACATCTAAATTAACAATAAACAGTTAAAAATGGGTAATTTTTGCTCTTTTTTATAAATATTTTCATCTGTATTTCTCACGACAGACCAACAATAGTCACTTAGCATATTTTGATTCCAAAAACCTTGATAATTTTGCTCAAATAATTTTAAATCTTGGTGAAATCGCTCACCATGTTCATCACTCACACTACCAAGATTTTCTGGAAAAATTCTAAATGGGAATGAAAAAAATGAATTTTTATTGACATATTTACATCCATACGATTATAATATTGCAATAGATTTTCAACAATCTCTTTGTAATTATCACTTTTTTATAGCCTAAAAAACGACACTTTTGAAAGAGTTCAAAAGTGTCGTAAAAAAATTTTCCTGGCTGCTTTTTCTACCTCGGTTAAAAGGCTCTCAAATTTTGCATCGTCCAATATTCTCCTGATTTGAGGACCCACAAATATTCCTTCCTTTAGTTTAGCCACTGAAAGATTTGTTAATACAGAGCACAGGTATTGAAATGCAGGCTTAGGATACGTTACGTTGGCTTTGTTACGTGGTTAGTTGGCTCTCTCCATATCATAGGTTTACCAAATTTCAGTGATCTATTTTTATTTAACTGAATACCAGGAGCTGAGGACCAATCTGCCATTAGTGCAAATCACATGGAACCCAATTTTTATCTTGATTTGACACTGGAAATCCAAAATAATGTAAATAGGCTTCTTGCAATGGTTTTGTTACAGGGAAACCACGATTTAACTGAACAATTTTCCCACAAACATAACAAAATCAATTTGGATGTAGTTTACACACTCTAGATGACATTTTTATATACAAATAAGACTGTTGAATCACACAGTTGTTTACAAAATAGAACGATAAACGTATAACAATTGCGGGTAGATAAAAAAACAAAGACCTCTAATATCTCAGAATTGTGACGTGCTACGATTTTTTTTTTAAATTACCGTCCATAGCCTACATAAATATGTCTCATATCATGAACAAAAAAAAAAAAAAATTTGTAAACTAGTGTTATTATTATGAGCAGTGATAGCCTAGTGCTGTGACCGTCAGACTGCCAAGTCATAGATCTCGAGTTCGAACCCAAGGCACGCACCTCTGACTTTTCGGATTCATGTGCGTATTGTATAATTATCACTTGCTTCAAAAACGGTGAAGGAAAACATCGTGAAGAAACCGGCATGCCTGAGAGATATTTCTCGACTTCATGTAAAGCCAAGTCAGAGGCACATGGGCGGCTTTAAAACTCACCAGTACCCACCCTAATTGTGTAACCTATTTTCGTAAACGATTATGACAAATTTGTTTCATTTTGACAGTTCAACAACATTCATTGCGTTATTTACGTTGTTGAGCAGATTTTTTTTCCAACTTATGAAGTAATGTATTGGCAATCTATTTCAATTCGAAACAAATTGTGGTTGATTGTGTATTACGCAATTAGGGTACAGGTCACTAATCACACGAAAAGAAGATCCGATTATCATCTGAATAACTTAATTTTTAAATTGTCTTTTTATTCAATTTTTTTCGTCCAATACTGAAAAATGCCAAACCATTGCCATGCCGAGCTGCCTTACTTCCGTTGATGTTTACCACATACTCGTTACTTACAGGTGTTAGTAATGGACGCGGGCCGCATGGTAGAGTACGACCACCCTCACAACTTGCTGCAGAACCCCGACGGCATCCTGCGCGGCATGGTCGACCAGACCGGACGCGCCATGGCGGAGACGCTGTGCAAAGTGGCCAAACAGGTGACGAGTTATACTTACTACATTCTTGTTTGAAGCTTGTGTCTGGTAATTCACTTCCTTTGTTTAGAGCATAGGTTCCCAACTTTTTTTCTCGTAGACCACTTTCAAAATTTTCCTAGTTTCGGTGGACCCGCTGCTGCTACATTTCTACCATATTCCCAAAAAACGTCCAAAAAATATTTTTTATTTCATGCCAACTTAGACCCGTCGTGTCTCCCGTAGACCCCTGGGGGTCCACGTGGACCACTTTGGGAATCACTGGTTTAGACCATTCTTATTTGTACCTGAATTGAAAAAGACTTCAATTCATGTGAATTTATCTTGGATATTACTGATATCGGTGAAGGACATCAAGAGAAAATCTGAACTTATAGTTAACTAGCTTTTACCCGCGGCTTCACCCGCGTGGAAATTATCCCACAGAAACGTAATACCGGGATAAAAAGTATACTATGTCCTAACCTAGGTCATGGTCTACCCATGTGCCAAATTTCATCCAAATCTGTTAAGCCGTTTTAGCGTGAAAGCGTAACAAACAAACAGACTTTCGCATTTATAATATTAGTTAGGATAATAGGTCTGAAATCGCCAACCCGTCTTGAGTAAGCGTGGTGATCTATGTTCATGCCTTCTCTGTATGAGAAGAGGCTTTTGCCTTGCAATGGTGTCACTGACACTGGCATGGCCACCATTAGGGATTTTAATTTTGACAACACAAAAAAAAATTCGCTAATTAGTCGAAATTTGTCGGGTCCTTAGTTTAGAAGATATGAGTTAAATTTTTAAGTATTCTCCAAGAGCTAGATCGAAAATTTTTCGTAAACTCTTTGATCCTAGCTCTTGGACTATAAAATCTGTGACTTGACGAAAAACGAATAATTAGCGACAAAATTTGGGAGAAAACAGATCTTCGCTAGGTGCCCTAGCTTTTGTGATTCAACTGGTCCAAGCTGGGGAGATGCTCCCCAGATCGGCCACTTATAAACCCTTATAAGTTTTGAACCAGTGACCAAAAATTCTGATATTTGGCGACCAATTTCGACCAACTAGCGATTTTTTTTTTTGTATTTTCAAAATTAAAATCCCTGATGGTGGCCATGCCAGTGTCAGTCACACCCTGCAATGGGACAATAATAGACTGTTATTGTTATCCTTAGTGGTTATTTGAAAATTTATAAGGGATTATTTATTTATGCTAAACCATGACGCGTGCTGGACGAGGCACGGATCCAAAACTACACGAACATTTTATATGAATCAGTTCATTCTACACCGTGCGTTATCTGCACACCGTCAGTTTTGTTCCCTACAAATTTAGCACACACGGACACGACTCGCGCTAGGCACGACGTAACTTAAATCGTTCCTTCTTCGGGATGGCGTGTGGAGTCAGGGTTTCGCCCCTCGTCCGCGGGGGTATACAGTGGCCCCTTCACTTTGTGCGACTAGAATGTCAACTTACATTTTGACAATTACTTTGAGATGCTGCACATTGAAATCTTTAAAATATTCTTCATTTAGAGCTAGTAAAATAAATTTTAATAATCTTATTTGTTTTATCTTTCAGGCCTATGAAGTCAAAATGGGGCAGCCACCGGCGGGCACCTCTGATTGATAGAAATTAATTATTAATTTTAGGCTATGAATTAATTGTTCCTACAATCGAGATATTGTACAAAGGATCTGGTGATGGAAGTGCATGAGGTGCGCATGCGATACATCACGGTTATTTCCCATTAAGTGAAATGTTTATTTATAATTTGTAAAATATTGATAGCCAACACTTCCACGACTAAAGCGCTTATGAATGAGGAACTTGTAAAGTGCGCCGACGCAGAAACGACTGCATCGGATTGCGCGAAAATATAGAAATATTTCACGGTATTTGCATTCGCGTTGCAAACGAACTTTTTACAACAATATTCCTCAACGAGTTATTATTGAAAAATGGTTCCGAGTAGAGAGAACCATTTACTGTAATTAGTAACGTTAAACGTTTTTTACAACATGCACTTAAGGCCCCTTATGAATTATGACATAATTGCAGCAGTTAGTGTGTGGAGGTATCAAGCTGTTAATGATAACATGAACTCGTCAGTACTTTAGATAATAAAACTGTAACTATGAAGCTGTTCCTAGTACGTTAGAATTGGAAGTGTTGGGTAAATGTCACAAAATGTATTAGGTATTTTTTATAAATTGAAATAATTTTTAAGAATATGTTTTATTATTATGTGACTTAGCTAATCATTATGTTTTTATAAACGACAAGTGAGATTTACAAGTTTATTTTAGATTATAACAAATTGCATTCAGGTGTGTTTGTGGAAAACGGAATAATTTATAAACATGTTTGCATTCAATGCCAAATGTAATCTCGAATACCATTAAAATAGATAGATAATTTAATAAATTAACGGTCCAATAACTTTGAGCTTTAACAATTAGTTACGAGGTGCTAATATTTGTATCTTGTACTTGATCTAAGTGATCGGTGACTGATGACGTCACGCGTGACGAGCTCTGAACTATGTACTTACTATTCGAAAGAAATCTTGTGAATTATATAGATACTTAAAGTATCGACACAGAAGTGCTTAATTTTGAGAACTTATATTTTTATGAATATCACAGTTTGTATCCAATTATAATTTTAAATGTTATTGTTATTCTTAATTTGAATGTGATGAAATGAATTAGTGAAAACGTAATTTACGCCAATAACTTATGTAAGTAAGAACTTGTTAAATGTTGGTTTATTGCAACAAAAATAAAACAGTTTTTACGTATCAATAGCATTTGTTTTATTTACATACAACGTTTCAGATAAGAAAATAGATTCTTATTGAAGAACTTTTATTCGTTTTGAACCTTCAGAATCGGTTTAAGCTTCGTCCCCACTTGTAACTGTATTTTTTATAGTTAATATCCTCATAAGGCCGTCTATTTAGTGAGATATCAATCAATAAACAAGGAATGTTTCAAAAAAGAGTAATCGTAAGTTGCGTCCTAAAATGGATAACTTGGAATCCTCTTTTTGAGTTTTTCGCAAATATCTCAAAAACGGACGTCACAAAAATTATGAAATTTTTATCACTCCCTTGTATGACAACCTCCGGGGTTTTTGTCTACAGATTAATGTATAACTATGTATTTGCGAAATACTCAAAAAAAGGGATTCCAAGTTCCAGTTTTAGGCTCTTTAATCATACCAGCGAATGTTCTCCACATACATACACGGTGTTTACAGAAATCCTTTTATGAAATCGACAGCCGGCGGATCGGCAAAACGTGATTTTTTATGAGAGTCGGAATGAATAGCTGTATGACGTCACATTTTGCTAGTCGTACCTCATGTTGGAAGTTTGGTGTACGTGACAAGTGGGGACACAGCTTTAAGTGAACTTAAAACAAACTAAGTAATATTTTTTACGGAATGTATCGTTTAAACTATAATACTAAATGTTTACATTAATCAGTAACTTGCTAAGCTTCTTCGTATAACTAAACACATGTAAAAATACTCTTGTTTATAATAATATTTACATCAGCAACACACTGTTATAAAAGTGTAAAAACATAAGATTAGAAAGAGCCAGCAGTGTACAAAACACCAACTTATATCGTGTTCTAGAGTCTTAACATTGATTTGGTCTGAAATGGTTTTTCTATACTACCGTCTCTTTACAACAACATCCACACTTCGATTATCACAGAACCCTGAATCGTCGCAACACATTCTACACTCCGCTGTTTCCAAACGACATAAATTATTACAATAATGAAAGAAGATAAATTAAAAATTTCTTTCTAAACTAAATTCGTCGCCGTACAGTCATGAGCAAGCTGACGTGTCGACGACGCGGAATCCATCCGTTAATAATACTTGAAAGAGAAAAATACACAATTACAAAGTAAGACAAAAAGATAAATAAAATAAATAGTGGAATACAACCGCAAACTTAAAATAAATTGTCATGATAGCTTTTCCATTGGCACAAGAGAAATGGAAAAATGAAACGATGTTATAGTAATCAGACGAAAGGAAGATACTGAGATCTTAGAAAACTGTATACAGGTTTCAAATGGGCTTACAATCTAATTACCGTAATGTGATATTGGATATTACATATAGCTATAACTACTCACAGTCTTCGTACGAATAATAAATTGGCAGCACGGGGTGTGTGGGAGCATGCATACGTGCGTCCGTCACGGCCAGTGTCCACGGGCGCACTGTCGAGTGTCAACTGTCACGCACTAACTGTCACTGTCCACACTGAATAGCTGCCGGCCAGTTGTCGGCGTCGGAGCTGCGCATGCGCATTACACGAGCGCGGTCAGGCTCCCTGAGCGAGAGCATTGTTTGTCTTCTGATTCAGTTGCGGTCGGCTTCGTCTGTAATGATGGTTAAGTTATAGATTTGTCTAAATATGGTTTCTATGGTGCATTACACACTGAACTAAAAGAGTTATGCACCACTTTTGAATACCAGACCATGGTTTAAGAATTGAAACCAAAATTAAATCAAGGTAGAAAAGAATGCACCCAACCCCAAAATAAATGACACTGATGATGGTGATAGATAAGTAATGATAATGAGGATTACCCAAATTGAGCCATAAGACGAAAATCAATTACACAAGTCCGTTGTGTTAAAAAGTGGTGCAAAACCTTTCCAGTGTAGTTAGTAAGTGCATCGCGTTACCTCAGTAACGTGTACATACATCGTTGTGCGCGGGCGGCAGCGGCAGCGCCAGGCGCAGCGCCGTCCAGAAGGCGCGCTCGTGCACGTGGCGCCACGCCACCAGCCGCGTGCCGCGCAGCGTGCTCACTAGGCTCTCGCCGCCTTCTTTAGCCTCGCGTTTTAGTTTGGGAAGATCCTGAGGAGAAACAAGTAATGAGATGTAAAATGCAAAAATACATAAGTTCTTAACTGGTGTTTTATTTCCATGGGAGTAACCGAAAATTCATAACAGATGTAGTGTTATGTAGTTTCACACACAGAACCAACTTGGTTATGCAGGACCAAATATGCATTTAGTTAAATAAGAAAACAAATGAGGGTTGAAAACTACATAAGTAAACGTACCTCTAATAAAACAAACAAAATCTAATAAGAAAAGGAACGAGTATTGCTTGCTTAGTACATCGTCTTATCACCACCTGCCTTTTTTTTCCGGTGTGGAAAATCCTCATGGATGTCCTCCGCCCTAGGGCGGGCGAAGGGGTCTGTCAGACTTACTAAAAACCACCCCGATGTTCCTTCCCCACACTTGGACCGAGGGTCAGATCTTGTGCTCCTTCCATGATCCCCGACTGGTGCATCTCATGCCCGCGGGCGGAGTGAGGTATGAGACCCCCCGCGACGTCAAATAGGGTCGCGCGTGGAACACTACGCGCCGCCACCATCTGCCTAGCCTAGCCCTTTCCAAAAATGTGTGGACATCACCAAGCTCACGCCTCACATTGACTATATCGCCTAAACTGCCTAGCCTTTTCCCAACTACATCGGAGTCGGCTTCCAGTCTAACCGGATGCAGCTGAATACCAGTATTTAACATGGAGCGACTGTCTATCTGACCTCTATAACCCTGTTACCGGGTAAAACATGGAAATGATAACGACTACAAAAATTTGGAAGTACTTCTAACAAAACTGATAGTTACTCAAAAAAAGGTAATTATACCCAATTTATTGCGTCATAATTATTGATCCAAGTCCATTCAAAACCGATTAAGCGTAAGACGATGTTTTAGCAAAAAACGACGAAAGAACAGTAACATCTGCTGCAAATGTGTAATGCTAATAAAAGTAGCTTCTTGCGCACATCGCCTTCTATGTTACTAAATTCCTACGTTGGGATTACCTTCTATTTATTTCAAGACGATAAGATTAATGACAGGGAAAACGTTTTTATTTCCTATTAAAATATTCACCTTTTGTCGTAAATAATGAAGTCAATGTTTAAAATTCTAAGAAGTTGTCGTTACTCAATGGTTTGCTTCGTATTTAATAGTAGCTATTACACGCGAATGCGCTTGCAATAACCTTCAAGCCCCATTAGAATTACCTACCCAGAGATATGAATTTCTCATATTTTAGCTTTGCTTATTGCACCTTTACACCCTAGAGAACATTTTTATAAATGTGAAATGTCAGGTTTCATCTTCCGCATAAACACTGCCAGATCGATTTATGGACCCAAGATGACCATCATGTTAAACACAAGGTGTCAAGTAAAACAGACATCTTCTTAATTTATATCTTCTTTCTTCAGGTCCAGTTGAAAACCAGCGTCAAGCACTTAAAGTTGTCTGGCATTTTTGCTGAACTGGGCCTTTTTGGCGCAGCCGTGAGGTACACTCCCCTGCTAATTTCTTACATCGCACTTTAGACTTTTATTTTTTTATCTGCTTTTAATTATATTTTGACCGCATAGGTATTTCGGTTTTCTATGAAACAGCAGATTTTTTTTTAAATAACCGACGAGAAATTTCACAGCATGGAGGTTGAGAACTGAATCCATGGTAACCGTTTTCGCGTCGATGCCACCCCGTATTGCTTTTTGGTCTGTGCTAAATAAATGTAGTTTCTTTATCTATTTCTTTTTTTAAAATAATAGTCACAAACCTGTAGTAAGACCACGACGGGCGGTAGCGGGAGCGCTCGCAGTTGCCGGAGCGCCGTCAGCAGCTGCTGCGGCGAGTGCTGCGCAGGAGATAGGACTGCTACCAGCGACCGGCATCGAGATGCCTCGCCGATCAGCTCGCTGTACCCTGAGGAAGACAAATACAGATTCAGTTTACAGTGGATATAGGAACTAAGCAACTGCACGTTACTGGTTAGTTTAGCGAATAAAACCGCTCTTGGCATAACGACATAAAGTCGCTGTCAATGTCAAATTGCTGCCATAATCGTGCGGATCTTAAAAGTCAAATCATTTATGCAGGGTGGCAGGGACATCGGCGCGCAAACTGTTAACATGGATTCAGTACCTTGTAACAGCTGGAATAAACGTCCGCGCGCTGTGTGCGCGGGCATACAACTAACGTGTTGCGACGCGTCACGCGGTATTTATACTGCGACCAAAAATCAACCCGCTCATCGGTGATTGGATAATATAATGTTGTTCATAGCTGTCCTACATCTTAGTGTAAAACATAATTGTATATATATATAATCTAGTCTTTTAAATATAAATTATTCGAACTGAAAACTGTTTTATTATATTCTCCTGACATGTGGTAAAACCTGATTCTGGACCACCCTGCGTTGAAATTTTTCGTCGCAATTTTTTTTTAAATCTGCTTATTGCTACAAAACCTACGCGGCCAAAATTTATGGAACAGCAATTTTTTTTTCATAACCCACGTAATATTTCATGTACAGAATCCATGGTAACAGGATGTGTGTCGATTACCCTGCACCCTCAATATTGAATTTCAAAAGTCTTGAAGTCAAGGATGGTGCATCACGAAATAAATCTTTCAATGGAGAGTAATGGGCTTAAACTTGGAACTACATAACATCACGCCTTGTTTCCCCGAAGGGTTGGGCAGAGTTGTCCCTGTAGCAGGTACACCCACATTTCGCCAGTTATGTTTAAGTCCCATGTAAATAAGGGGCGACCCTATTGCCACCAACCGGGCACAAATCCAGAGTCAGGGCGGCTACTGAGGACTTGGAATTACTTTTATAATAAAGTTTTGATTACGACTCCGATGTCCGAAGTCACTTCAACTATCGTGCCATTGAAACGAAGGAGAAACATCATGTGCAAAGAATGGTCACCTTTCCAAGGCAAGACTGCCTTTATTTTGCTATTCGATATTTCGTAGAAAACTCAACAGTAATAAGGAAAAAGAAAATCAATATTGTTTAAAGAAACATTCCCAGTAACTTGACTGCTACTATATACTGAAGGAAAAATCCTTCAGTGTACCAATGGACAATCTTCAGTTCTTGACACACAAGTTCATAATAATTACAGATTTCTAGTAAGTCACCCACGCTTAGTGGAATAACTGTTTCTCTGAATTTGACGTCAAGTAGCGTTCGCTAGAAATATTATTTCAATAAAACGGTTTTTATTGAAATTCACTTTGTGTAAAATCCGCTCGGCGTACCTCGTAATGTGCCGAGTCGACCCGAACATGATTCAGCGAGGGTAGATACCAAATTGAACTTGCCGATCGGCACGAGCCGAATATGTGTGTTATTGCTTCGGGTCGGCTTTGTTGTTCTACAAATACTGTCAATCCGAACAAATGTGTGCCCCTTTGCGATATATTACCGTTACGTGTTACAAAAAAAATACTAATAAATAATAGAATACTCACAAGTATCAGGCTGCGTTGAGAGAGGGACGGCGTGCACCCTGTACTTGTACTTGAGCGCCAGCGTGGGCAGCAGGGCGCCGCGGACCAGCTCGCCGTCCACCGCCGTCCAACATACTAGCACGTCGAACTCCTTCTCTAATACTGTAGACAAATATACAACGTTAGCTTTTTATTGCTTAATCTACACCCATGCTATAAATCCTCTAAAGTTTCTGAAACAGTTAGCTTATTGCCAACATTAAAACAACTAGTGTCATAGTAACCCTAATATCATCCAAACGAGTGTTATAATGTTGTACTCCTTTGCTTTTTCGATCCCTTCCTTACTCACCAAACAGCCACATTCTCACTACTCAATTCGTGGTATCTTTATGAATTACAAAAAAAGAACATTGTCATGCACGTGCGTTTCACTGCCACAGCGCCCGTAATTAAAAAAAATTATGAACTGGTGTATATAAATATTCCGAGTACTTACATCAGGATCTACCAACATACAACAAGGTGCAAATATTTAAGGGCATTTCAATAATTGTACGATCCAAAATAATAATTTATTACCTATACAATTTGTTTGTATTAGATACTCAGCAATTAAACTTTCCATGAATTTACATAGAGTTCTTACAACACTGTACAACACCCTATGGTTTCAGAACCTTTTATAGAGGATTGATATCATGGGTGTAGATTAAGTCTTATATGCAACTGTACATAATTACACTCGTGTGATACTATTAATTATCACACCGACATTCGCGTTTTAATACCCCTTATTATACAACAGTTGCATAAATAACTATATTTTATTATTAGGTTTTGACTCGGTTCTTATAAGAAAACGGACCGTTGTTTTTGACAACGGTAGCCTTCGTTTTGCAAAAGACAAACTACTCAGGGACAATTATATTTTTATAAGTTTTGTAAGTTTACGAAGCACAGACGGAAGACTTCTGAAAGTGGATAAATAAGCATTTTTTTAAGAAGAAACAGGCATTATTATGCCAGAGGAAAGAGGCCAGTAGCGACCGTGGAAACAAGCGAATATTGTCAATGCCAATGGGCTAATTTTGTCCATGGCAACAGGCTAATCTAATCCAACAAGAAAACAGGATAATTTTGCCAGTAGATTTTGGCACATTCTATTAATTAATATTACGTAATTCTATATAACTATGATAAGAGAATATTTTTTGCATCCTTCTTTCGTTACATTAATTTGTCAAACAGCAAAATTATTCACTACTACCAGCATACCTTAATCTCCTTAAACAGCGTAACATTAGCATGTTGTTTGCATAAATGACATGAATATTTAGATCTTCACGCAAATTACATGACGTTCAACAAATGTTCAAATGCACATCTGACTGAGGGCCTTATCACACTGGCGATTTGCGAGCGAGTTATCAGCGAGGCGATTGTTCAGTGCGCTCGCTGCGTATGCGTAGCGAGCATGCCACGGGTGCGCAACGTATTCGCCGCGTTTGCGTAACGAGAGCGATTAACGTGAGTGTACAAGTGAGAGCGAGACAAGAGAGTGTACAATATTGTGAAAACGCGGCGTATACGTCGCATAGTCGCGGTTAGCTCGCTTCGAACGCGCGGAGAGCACGTTCACAGATCGGCTCGCCAAAAACACGCAGGCAAATCGTCAGTATGATAACGCTGTTACTGAGTATTTTTGTGTCTTTTTTATTATAACCTTTTTTAACGTTGTGGAACTGCTAGTCTGTCAACTAAAGTAACATGTACACGTCTATCTATGTACAATTAAACGCTCTGCACTAAAGAAAAATACTCAGAATTTGAACTCGAGCGAGACTGTTTTTTCAACGCAATGGATATGGTGTCATCGTCATTAATAACCTGTCTAAATGACGCACGTACCATAATTGTACTTAGATAATCGTAGCATTTAATTTCGGTAGAAGTACCTGAGACATTCAATATTTAAACTTAATAGGAAATGTTTGGGATTGCCAGCTTTGAAATCGAAACAGCTGGATCTTCATTCCAAAGCTACATATTTTTCAGATTTTCGTCTGAACGTTCACAATTTTAAGATAGATATTTGATTTCGGTACGTCAGCCTCATACAAGCTATTCTGCAACATGTTTGGGACGATTGTACATTAAACATAATAGTGTAGTAATGTAGGTATTTTTAACTGACTTGAAAAAGGTACAAGTTCTTGATTCGCGTCACTTTATTTACATTTGCATAAAAAGGTATCGTGCCATAAAATATTATTCACTTAATATTCTTATGACGTAGTTACTGACCTCGAGCCCTCGTCGCGGTGGGCTGGGCCCTCGCCCTCGCATGGCGCGCCGCCAGCAGTAGCCTGGGCGTGCACCGGCGGTGCAGGGCTGCGGCCGACACGAGCGCCAGGGCCCCGGCCGCCGCGCCCAGCGCCAGCGCGCGCCACGGCACGGTGCCACTGCCGCACCAAGATGAGTTTGAACCATCGTCTGCTCCACCGTCTGTGTTATGGAAAAGTATATTTTAAGATATAGCTAACATGGCATATTTTTTGTAATCGATGTTCTAATCTAGATCTATAAGGTTGTATAACTAATTTAAAATAATTTTATCGCAAAACGCCTCAATGTATGTCAAAAATGATTTAACTCCCATACAAATTTTCATCTCCTGTATAACTTCTTCTAGGGAATAAAAATGCAAAATT
Source organism: Agrochola lychnidis (assembly GCA_963680765.1). NCBI lineage: Eukaryota > Metazoa > Arthropoda > Insecta > Lepidoptera > Noctuidae > Agrochola > Agrochola lychnidis. The sequence continues at coordinate 14,612,567 of OY796850.1, read as the reverse complement.
TCAGGTTTTCCTATTTATTGGTATTTCAGACCCAGCGGTTTAGGCAGTGCGTTTACTATCAGTGAATGAATTAATTAATTTAAGATTTTCATTAAACAGATAGAAACCTGGGAAGATAGAATTGATCTTAGTACCAGTGCAGAGATAGAAAATGCCCGATAAGTACCTACCTATGACTGACGTTACGTGGGACCTGATACTGCAATACGGGAAACGTATTATGCAAAAGTATGCATATGCCTTATATCTGCTGAAAATATAACTGCTGTAAACGGGTGTGTCGTGACAGATACTTACGACGTATATTTTCTACATAATATTTAAGTAGAAGAATAGACAGCCAAAATCGTGCGCAAGCTATTAAGCACAACGGCGGATAACTGAAGAGTCTAAATGACTACTATAATAATATTGATTAACAGATGATGATTATACGCAACAACATTTTCGACAATTTGTACAAAATTAAACTTAATGCAACATTTTTAAAACCTATTTTAGAGTAGACAAATTGGATATTGTCGCTTATCGAACAACACCGCTCAAGTCATTGTGACTGACTTTACAGGGGGGGTGAAAAAATAAATTATTAATTTCAAGAGTTTATGAGTTACTTTTTGTAAAAGATGAACCGTTTATAGATAATAAGTAATGTTGAATTATGTTTTTTACCTTATTCACGTTTTATTTTGACTTATTGGCCGCTTATTGTTGAATAGTCGTAATTTGATGATGTAGTTTCGCGCGGGAAAAGTAGCTTTATCCAATCACATTCAAAAATAATAATCGCCAATTTTCGACTTGAACGGTGTTGTTCGATAAGCGACGATATGTGGTTTAAATAAGACTTGATGAACAATCGGACTATAAATAACACGTAAGCGATATTGTTACATCAAGAAATGTTTTGACTAGACGCCGTAATATCTAGACAGCCATATTGTCTGCCTACGCGCAGTTAGTGCATACTCAGGGCTAAGTTACATTACAAATTGAATTACATACAGAAATATGTACACATAAATAACTAAATAGGTAAGATAGTAGGTATAAGAAAGAGAGAAGGAATTTATATATATTTTTAAATAAATTTCTAAGTACAGCATCATATTAGGTATTGTTATAGACTTACCACAAAGAATAATCGTGATTAAAAACAATTAAAGACACAATAATTATAGTTGGTGACCGCATTAAATATAGTCTTGTGACCGCAAACTATTTACGTTGCCTATTGCAACACTCACAAAGGAAAACGGGAAACCTTTTGTTTACCCCGTCCTACACCAACATCCATACTATCACACTATATGTATTTATAATATTATAAAGGCGAAAGTTTGTGAGTGTGTATGTTTGTCTCTTCTTCACGCTCAAACGGCTGGACCAATTTTGATGAAATTTGGCACACAGATAATTTATAACCTGGATTAATACATAGAATACTTTTTATCCCGATATTCCCACAGGATCGAGACTTACGCGGGTGAAACCGCGGGGCGCAGCTAGCAATATTATAAATGCGAAAGTAGCTCTGTAAATGCTTTTAGATTTCGATTTTCGGCTGAATGGCACACAGGTAGAGCATGACATGGGTTAGGATAGTGGTCGGCAAACCGTGGCTCGCGAGCCGCATGCGGCTCTTTGGCCTAGAGTGCGGCTCTATACAAATGTCGATGAGTGCGAGCGTAGATACGCGCGGGGCGAGGGGTTTCGGTCATTAAGCAAGATATCAAATTTAATTCAAAATTCAAACAATATTTCAAAGATTTATTTCCAAAGTATTTTTCCCAAAAATTTGCAGGACATCGAAAATTTATTTTTACTGTACCTATCAAAGTTTTCCAAGGTTAACTTGTTAATAAGTAAGATGCCTTCATCATAACATATTGATGATGATGAAGGCATCCTACTTCTTAGTAACTTAATATTAGGAAGCGTTGTGGAGTGAAAGAGGATGACAGTTTTAAGGATTAATATCGAGTAAATATATGATATATATTGACAGTTTGGACACACAGACAGTATTGGCTCTCATAAGAAATCTTAGTCGTTATAGTACTGATATTTGGCTCTATTGACTAATAATGAGTTTGCCGACCACTGGGTAAGGACATATGTTACTGTTTATTCCGGTAGTACACTCCAATGGGATAATTTCCGATCTCCATGCGGGCGAAGCCGGCAAAAGTTAGTGATACATAACTTCAAGCTTTTATTCCCGGGGAGCTATAGGTACACACGGCTACACATCAAACTATACATTTCCAGTATAAGCTGACCTCGCATTGTACCGAAATCCTATACAATGCGAGATCAGCATAAACTGGAAATGAATAGTTTGATGTGTAGCCGTGTGTACATATGTACATACACCAACATATCGGCAGTTATATTAAGGTTATATGTGCCCACAAATCCATCCCGGGTTGATACTGAGAATTTCCTAACAGAAACCCGAAAACTTCCGGAGATTGAACCCAAACCATACGATTAGCACTCATGACAAATTGAACTTAATTATTACAGCAATTTTTACATCGCATAATTCAAAATCTCTTCTGAATTGTAGGTATATGAGTGTGTAGGTAATGTATGACTAATGTGTACGTTTATTATACCTATATCCAGCGTAATCCACACATGATGCATAAACACAAAAACAAGGATACTCACATCTGTGGAAAACTGTGACGTAATTCTTGGACACGACGTCATTGCTGTGCACGACGCACACATAAGTCCCGTAGTCCTGCGCAGACACACTATCAACGGTCAGGTATGAACCGATGATGTCCTCCACATCCTCCCTGCAATCAATAATTCAAAAGTTATACTACTTCCTTATTGGTGGCAGGAAGCGTTGACTAAGTAAGGTAAAGCCCTAATGTAATCGACGTGACGGTGTGGCGATAAGGTTTGAAAACATAATTGCGTAATCCTATTACTCTAGGAGACAAATGAAAACATGGTTGTTAAAAATTAATGTAATAACTTTTGTCGGTCCGACTGAAATAATAACTTTAGTACTCACGGCTACACATCAAGCTATACATTTCCAGTTTATGCTGATCTCGCATTGTATAGGATTTCTGTACAATGCGAGGTCAGCTTACACTGGAAATTTATAGCTTGATGTGTAGTCGTGTGTACCTGGGCGACCGAGCTCTGCTCTGGTGAAAATAGAGAATGCTCATTTTATAGTATAGAATAGTTCATACTAATTCCATGCTGCCATTATAGTAGGTACTTACTAATTCCATGCTGCCATGTCATTATTCTAAGGTAGCCATCCTGTTCTAACTTTGGGCGACCGAGCTCTGCTCGGGTGAAAATACGGTGAAAACGAATTTTCCTAGATACAAGACCTAGCTAGATCGATTTTTCGCCCTCGTAAACTCCTATATTGCAACTTTCATCGCAATCGTTAGAGCCGTTTTCCAGAACGTGAATACAAATATATATATACAAATATTGCTCATTTAATAGTATGGGATGTAAACCTAATCCAGCTGGTAGGAAAGGAAAATTTATACGTTATATTTAGATTAACTTTTATTATTAAGGGCAATGTTTAAACAGCAGTTGTTTTCTCTCCTAACCCGACCGTTCATGAATAAGTTAATTTTGACTCAGCAGTTGGGTTGTCATAATTTGTGGTATTTTAACCCACTCATTGGAATCATTTGCCATCATAAAGATCGTATCACACCTTTGATCCTTATGTGGCTAAGTGGAATTTTTATTTGGAATCTGAATACGGATCGCTATAGCGAATGACTTTCAAAATTGTACCAGAAAACTGATTACGAAACTCAGGCAGATTTCTGATTACAATAACCTTATTACACGACTGCCCAAAAAGGAGTGTAATGTTTTCAGAGCTCGTGTATGTATGTGAGTTTCTTTGTGGCACCATAACTTTTAAATGCCTGGACAGATTTGGATGTATGGGTATCGTTAGAATCCTTACATCATCCCGAGTGACATAGGCCATATTTAAAAAATAAAAACAAAATGGAGGCAGTATGGATCCATATTCAAATGTGTAAATAAAAATAATTTCTTCATTTATTACAACATATCCAATTGAAGGCCTTGATGAGCACATACCAAAACGATATAATTTATTGGCATACATTTTACAAAGGCAATGATAACTTTATTTATCTGTTTAGTCAGCGAGTAAATGAGTGAGTGACCTTTCGCTTTGTATACAGGGTGACTGAATCTGGACCCGCCATAGCAAATTCGCATAAAGAGGAGGTCATTTGCTAATTATTAGACCTGACTTGCCCTTGATAGTGAAGATTTTTTTTTTTTAAAGCTTGCTATCTTATTTTTTAACCCCAGTTTGAGAGAAATTCCTAGGTATTTTAATCACCAATGTTTGTGACTACTAATAAATAATAAAAAAAAACTAATAAAACAATGCTAAAAATTTTTTTTTTTTGGAGTTATCTCAATAAAGTATAAAAATTGACATATCTCCCAGACTATAAAACTTTAGCTAAGGAAAGTATGATTCAATAATTAGTAAATGACCTCCTCTATATGCGAATTTGCTAAGGCGGGTCCAGATCCAGTCACCCTGTATACAGGTTAACTAAAACGACTTGACTATTACTTTTTAGTTCGTTTTTTGGCAGGGCAGTTGTGTTTTTTTAATTTTCAAATCTATAGGTATAGTCACGAGCATAAATACCTTACAGTTACGCAAAATACAAAAGCGTTTTTCTAGTAAAATAAAAATTGCGACTTTAAGAAAAGACTTATTTCATGGTAGTATGTTTTCGATAATACTATGTTCCGTAACACCATTAAATCTCTATTAATACTTTAATGGTTTATTGAATCTTGCCAATGTGTATGCTCGTAACTGTAAAACCAATCTATAGCCACCGAAGTGGTCTGTCAATGGCAGAGAAATTTCACGAAGTGGCTATCTTGTATCTAGGGTGACCAGATGTCTCGTATTTTACGGGTCGACCCGTATTTCAGGCACGAATTTTTCATCGTCCCGTAATTTGGCGAAACCAATACGGGACAGTACTATGTCCCGTAATTTTAGGATTCAATGGTATTTAATGATAAAAATACCTATTCGAACAATATTTATTTGCTCGCACACATAATTAACAAATTGTTGATTTATTATTGTTTTAAGGGTAATTCATAAAGAAAATTAAGGTTTGTATGTTATTTAGTTGATTATTTGTCAATTTCATTTCCAGATAAAATAAAAATTGTTGTGTTTTTAGATATTTAATTTTGTTTTTTTTAAGTCTTTGATTAAGAAATTTTGCAATTGTATAGGTTATTTAATTGATTATGCCAAATTTAAGTAATAAAAAATGAATGTTGATTTTTAATAAAAAAACGGCCTGTCCCGTATTTTAACTTCGAGTCCCGTATTTTCAATGCACTTGTCCCGTAAAACCGGGAATTAGATCTGGTCACCCTACTTGTATCCCTAGTGTAGGTCGCGCAAGTGTCCTGGTACCGGTTTACGAGACCAATCTAGCTAAGAGGATACGTAGAAATTCGAACCTCTGCTAAATTAATTTCACAGTTCTAATTGCTATATCGATTACAAGACGTTCCAATTAAATTATAGGTAAGTACTTACTGAGGCTACAATATAATGTATGAGTTACCGAATAACTAGTAAATAGCTCTTAATTCAAAATTAAAATGATATGTACAGAATAACAACAACACTCGAGCCGTGGGGTCTGAGTGCTCATGGACTCGTTAAAGGCTCCCACAGACAAGGGCGACGCGATTTTGGTAGAACAATTTCCATGAAGTTTTCATAGAAATTGCTATACTACAGTCGCGTCTCGTCTGTTTGCAGGAGCCTTTAAGGAAATTTCCAAACGGCTGGTTGACACTTCCCGCGGGAAGTGGAGCGGGAGCTAGCTTTTACCTTGGCCAGAGGTTAAGGATTGTCATTCAACGTGGCCGCCAGTCTCTTAGGTACACACGGCTACACATCGAGCTTATACATTTCCAGTATAAGCTGATCTTGCATTGTACGGAAATCCTATACAATGCGAGATGAGCATAAACTGGAAATGTATACATTACATGGTATTTGTCATTAGTATGTGTACATTAACAGTCGACAGCGATGCTGACGAATTTTTCGACGCCATATTTTAGTTTGTTAATAGTTATTATATTGTTATTTTTATTAATTAATTAAGTAATGTACATATAAATAATTTTATTCTGAATTATTAAGTATTATTAAGACAGGAAATAGAGAGCTCTCGCCTTTCCGGGAAAACATTAACGGATTCGCTTATAAAATAAGCAGTTATCCATGAATTATTTATTATCTAACGTTAAAATCATACATTTTCTCCTTTAAGTAAAAGCGCCAGCCACAATGAAAGGTCACCGGCTGACCTCTAGGTTGCAGATGTCTGTAGGCGGTACCGACGCTTATTATCGAGAATCTATCGAACTTTTGAGTGTTTCATAATTAGATACGTTCTCTATGTTATTGTAAGAAATGATAAGTCGAAACTCCTTTGTCTTTTGAATTCTGTAAAAGCTACTTGTAATGTAAATAGGTATTTATTCTTTTGTATATGCCTGTTCTCTAGCGCTTATAAAATGTCTAATTAAAATAACTGAAAACCTCTTTTGCGACTTCAGGGTTGGTCCTGTACCGATAGGGAAATCGTGGCCCCCGGCAACAGGGCAACCGAAGGAACACGGGTGTGTTTTAGTCAGTAAGAGTCCGACACGCCCTCCCGCTCCACCCAGAGCGGGAGAAGTTATTTGATAATTTCCCACCCAAAAAAAAAAGGGTTGGTCCTGTAGTAAAATTTGTTCATATTGATGAGTACAATGACCCCTTTTAATATTTTCAGTTTTTTCAATACGGTAGCTGCCTTGGTAAAAAAAAAGAAATTCTATTTAGTCCATCTATCAGATAATAAAAAAAAATTAGATACGTATTTTTTGCTTTATCATATTAATCAAAAATAACTTAGAAAACACGCATTAAAGTTGGGGAGTGGGGGGCTCGCTACGTCACAACGCAGTATTAAATCTAGCAAGGCGTGACGTCATGCCACATTTTAACTCAATGTATCGCCGTAATCTTTTGATTACGTCAAAAAAGAAAAAATACGTTTTCAATATTTTTTAATAATCTACAAGACGGATAAAAAAAATTTTTGGACACAGGCCTATTGTATAAGTGAAACAATTAAATGCGAAGAGAAAAAGACGTTTTAAACCTAGACCAATTAAATTCGAAGAATAGGCAGTTGGCCCTTAATTACCTTTTAACAAATTTCGACAGTCAAAAGCAGTTTCCACCCACAACATTTTTGTCTATAACTTATTCATAGTATACAGGGTAAATATTGACGTAGGTATTGAACATAACGAGGCACTCACCGGGTGGTCTTGATTTCAGTCTGTGTGGGTAGCAAGTCGCCCTCAGTATTGTTGGGCCACACTTTTCGCCACCGGAGGTCGCTGCGGGCGTCAGCCAATAACGACCGACCTGCACAATATACATAGTTAAGGTTATCAGATCTGATTAGATATACCTAGTATATTTTCATAGAAAAACTTTTTACAAAAAAAAAAAAACAACCGACTTCCAAAAAACACCAAAAAGTAAAAAACAACTTTAATTTCGGAAGTCGGTGTCTTGGGTTTTGTATTTTCGTTTTTTGGAACCGACTTCGGTTCGGTTGAAGTCGGTTGTTTTTTTTTTTTGTAAAAAGTTTTTATTTTTCACTTTTTAGTTGTGGTACCTACCTCACACAAATTCGAAAACGACTACCTGCTATTTAAATAACAGTAACAGGAAACTTATCATATCATCCACATACTAAGTGGGAAAAAGTACGTATTATTGAAGTTAACTCAAAAACTATCAAAGCAAAGTTAATAAAATTTATATGGGACCACTTCGAGAGAATACCCTTTCAAACAAAAAAAGAATTTTCAAAATCGGTCCACAATTGACGGAGAAATCGGTGGACATACATAAAAAAACAAACATACGCGACGAACATATAACCTCCTCCTTTTTGGAAGTCGGTTAAAAAGGAGAAAGAAATGGAAATAACATATTTTTCCGAAAATTGGATAAGAAAATTCATGATAGCTGCTGTGATTGGTAGATAAAAATAACAATAACTGATCGTTAAGTTGAAACGAGATTTGATTTCGGTCAGAGCAGAGGGCAGCTGACATACAAGGGTGAGAGTTTAAGGCATGTGTCAGTGCAACGCAGCAGAACGGCGAGGTCAGCGTAGTGAACTATGAACTGCACGTCTCGAGTGCCACTTTCTCCTGTCCATCGTACACTGTCGCTCCATTTCTTTTTCCTCCATACTTAAAACAACGTAGGCGTATTGCTTACCGATGAGAGCTTCGCAGTATAGTCGTAACTCTCCCCCCTCCTCCAACCACTGATCTTTCGAAATGAACATTGTTCTCGGTGCGTCCGTCGGTTTTTCTGTGAATCGGAATGTTAGCTGATACATATTTTCCTCGTACGGAACCGTCTCGCTTACTCAATAAAGTACTGTTATTTTACTTACAATAAAACGCTTAAACTAAAGATGTTAGGTCACACGTAATGTTGTGAAACGAGCGAAATAACTGTTATAGGTTATGTGTAAGTCGTAATTTTAATAACCGTAGTCATTTGCATCACGACGATCTATTCTAGCTCAGCTGAAGTGTTACGAGATGGCTGTTTACAGCCGTCGTATCATAAAGCCTACTATAATAATATAAATATAAGTGTGTACATTTATGACTCGATATAATAAAAGTCTGGACCTCCCACAGAGCTAGATAATGGTTCCGCATGAGAGCTTTTCCTCATTTTATTTCTCAATTTAAGGAGTTACTATGGCCATGGCCATATCAGGGTGTGTTGGCCCTAAAGACAATATTGTCCACATAGAGAAAAGTAACAGATAAATCCTTTGGCGGGAGACAAACTAGGTATGGAGTAGATTCTATTTTTTTTATTAAATAGATTACTAAAACTAAAAATAGGATAGGTATATCTGATGTACCCGTAAAACGACATTTCCCAGAAATTGGATTGAACACCAGATGGTAGCTGATCCATGTAAAATTAAGTTAAGCTTAATGAGTTAGAATGAATGACTAAAAATATAGGTGAATAGCTTAGCCAGTTCGAGAGTTAGGACTTTACTAGAATGTTCAGATACGGCATTTCAGATAACATAATATGACTCACCTAAAATGTTGAGTTTGACAGTATGTGTCTCCGTGTGCGTCTCGTTTGACAGACGACAGGTGTAGTTGCCGGAGTCAGCCCGCGCTGGCCGCTGCGCGTACAACGTCTGGTTGGCAGCCTCTGGGTACAGGATCAGGTTGGACACCCCTGCTGACCATGGGTACGCGACGCCATCTTTGAACCTGAAAGAAATGGAGGATTTTATTATGATGATCTTCATGAAAGAAGTATGGTACATTTGAACTACAATACCTATACAAATTATTGTGTTGTATGGATGGGTTCTCTTTTTTTCTTTTCTAGTCAGTCGCCCTATGTAAAATATTGGTTTTCAGCTGCATCCCGTAAGACTAGAAACCGACCCCAACAGAGTTGGAAAAAGGCTCAGCAGATGATGATGATGGATGGTTTCTCTGTATATTCATATAGTGCATTAGGTCGGTTTCTGACTAAGGTATAGGTACCTACATAATGAACGATGCATCACAAATAAGGATGGCGCGATTGTTCGATTCCCGTTATCTCGCATTTTGTAACGTTAAAAGGTAAAACCCAATGTTGCGTGGTAAAACCATGTAGTAATTTTACTGCAAAACTTATCTACATGAGAATATTTTATTTACACACAGTAAATTAGCAGAAAGGAAGAGGCTTGCTATGCTTATCTTTAGTATTCTGGTCGATAAGCTGGGCTACGGAAAAAAGGAAAGCAAAAAAACCCTATGTTGACTCTTGCACGCGAACTTTTTGAACATTTCAATCATGTAATTTCTGATTGAATACGTTAGTACTGTTTTTTATTCATCAAATAGGTACTCATGTTTGGAAGATCTTGGAGTTGTCCGAACAGAGACTTAAGTTTTTGTAATTGTTTGTTCGAACGTAATGGAAAACCCGCATCCCAAACCAGTAGGTACTAGCGGAAAGTGTACTTAACAAGGAAATTATCGCGTTCTGTGAATTGATCGTTTTATGAGATACACGCCTCTAATGCTGCGCTATTGTCATTGCGCGACGAGATCAACCGGCATGTGTACATGCAGGAAATAATTCCCAGTACACGAGTAATGGAGCGCCATTCCGCCGGAGCGGGGTGGTGGCGTAATGTAGCCGCTGTCGATGACAGCTAAGTGATTCTGCGAAGTACTGCAATGCAGTCACTCGTCAACGGAGAAATCGCGACTCTCTAATATTCCACAAATTGATAAATGCGCAGCGGTGACATATTGAAATACCTACAATTCAAAGGTAGTCAGTCAACTTTAGAATATTTAAAACCAGACATTCGCTTTATGGCGAAATCGAACAGCTGTAATTTGTTCAGCGAATCCGGCTTATGCAAACAAAACGTCGCGGAGCTACCGATTCCCGTGAACAGTAAAATTTTGCGGGAGCCGTTTTTGAATCGTTTGAAAGGAAAACAAACATTTGAGCGATGTTTCATCGCAAGGCCGCGTTCGAATTGTTTCTCAGAAGCGACGGTGAGCTGTTATCTGGCGAATATCCTCTGTTAATAGAAAACAGTATAAGGGAATACACAATTTCGCACTAGTCACACTGAAACTGGTAAATATCACCATATCTAAATCCCATAATTTAAGTATTTTCTATGAGTACACACACAGAGCAAATATTATGAAGCTAATGCCCAGCCTGCACGTTGCCGTTGGTGTTGTTCATAGCTATTATTTGCACTAGAGTCGTGACAATTTCCGAGAAAACATATCAAGAGCGCATGTTTACAATCTTCATTCCACTTTCCAGTGTCCCTGGGAGAACGACGCGAATATTTATAACTTTTTTCAAAGTAATGACTCACGCAACGCACGCATCAGGATATTGATAGGAATCGCGAATTTAACCCGATGTATGGAAACCATTGATGAGTAGTTTTTAAAATAAACCACAGTTGGAGGCGCGTTTACAAACGTCCGACCTACGTATCTGTCTGTATAGAATTTGTGTAATCTGCTACGTAGGTCGTCGATTGTAATTTATGATCATGATTCATTCTTAGTAGGTATCCAGTAAATAGCTGTAATAGTGTTAGATATTCCCATATATTTGTGTGCGTGCAATGCTCTGTGGCTGTAGCTGTACCGGCAGAAACTGCATGTTTCTTGCGCCCGCACCGCCTGCAGCAAATAGAGCCTGACTACGTCTGTACAGCGATCTATTAGTATCACCACCAATTATTACAACTATTCCATGTAAAAAAACAAAACGCTAATGTAATGATACTCATTATGACATCGTTAACGATTCTGACAGTGGTCGTTTAATTTAATTAGCAACAAATGTTCGACAAAAACAGTAGTTTTTTGTTTTCTTACATGTTTCGAGCCGGAGCTTCGACAAATGTGGCGGATAATACGCGTGGCCATGCGGTCCTAGCTAGAACGTTTCTTTGCAATCAACTTTATTGGAATGTGCGCCTTCACTTCTTATACGCTTCTACTTGATATTCTGACGTGTCTACAAAGATATCAGAAAGTATGTAAGTAATCCGTTAAGTATAATTAATGTTATCTGTCGTGTAGCAGGAAAACGTCGTTATTTTAAAGGTTGAAACAAAAAGAAATCCCCGATGAGGTCATCCGCCGGCGCGGGCGCATCGTCGGCCTCTCCTGTAAAAAGCTCCGAATATTTCCGAAATAACGCGAACCGGTCTTTGACCGTGTGTCGGGTTGCACTCCCTCACCGCTCACCACAAATCATTCGCATGCAGCCTTCTTGCGAACAGAGATACATACCCATACCTACCCATGATATATATGGCTATACGAAGTATTCATATTGGAGAAGGAACCAGGCTCAAATAATAATCAGTTCTCAGACTTCCTTTCAGCACAGATACACCAATCGAGAAGTAACTTATTACAAATAGAGTATTATGATAACACTAAACAGGCTTAACAAAACACGTTCCAGAGATTTCAGTTGAAACTAAACCTGCATGTGTTATTGTGGTTAATAATTAAGTATTTGATATAGGTAGGTATCTAATTTAAATCATAACGGCAGTGTATTCAGTTCAGAGAGGAAAACGGAAGCAGAAAAAACAACCAAATAAACGAAATTACCTACTTCATTATTTATGTACAATGAATGATAGGGATATCCCAAAATATTATTGTTATCGAAACGAGTTTAAGCACTGACAGTAGGTACCTACCTACAGTGGTGGACGTAGAAGGTATCCTGATCCTACTATTTGGAACCGCCGTTTTGTAGTTAGTTGGTAAAATAAATCGATGAAACGCCAAAGTTTCTGTTTGATTTGAAAGTACGTACACTCCTTTTCATACCGCCAAGTTTTAATTGAAAAATATTCAGTAGGTTAGTATTCAACAATTTTCGTTCAGTTTCAGCATTCGTTTGGAATTTTTATTAATTTTAAGTTTAGGGCCAAATTAAAACCCCTGCCTAACCCTTCGGGGAATATGTTATGTGACCATCAAAGAAGATAACACAGCACAGCAACTATCAATTTTACCTGTACTTATGTTAAACTTTACAACGGTAACCACAAAATGCAGACAGAGCCCAGAGGTGACTTCCTTTTTTTTCCGTCTTGTCCAGTAGTGAGGTTATTATGTTTGCCTCAAAATTACAGTAATTGGATATATCGAATTATCGATACATCGGCTAAACCCGATGAACTAGTATTTTATAATTATAGACTCACTATTAAGAAAGTGAGTGCTCATTTTGGGTAACCTACCTTTTAATTTATGACACCAATAAGAAAAAAATTGTGAAAATGCGATTTTACTTTTGGAAAATCCTAATGGTCAATGAAGTCATTGGCATAAGATGTGACGTCGGACTATATTTAATTATATAGCTGATAAGAGAATGCTCATTGTTATTTATAACAGCTATGCAATGTATCCGGCTTTTTGTGGGAGAGCGATCACGTCACTTGAGCTAAGTGTGCTTTAACAAAAAACGGGGAATTATAGTCAAAGATACAACTAATGATTTGAAGGTGAACGAACTGTTTGTTATCTTTATAACCAACGATTAACAAGCGGATTCCACCGTCCACATCGAATTAAACAAATCCAAACGAATATCATCTTAATTGGGTTGAATGAGAACATGGTAATTTTGAGTTGTAAACAATACCCAAAGAGATGGAACAAAAAATCGTTACATATGGTTGAAATATTTCTGTCTATATTGCGGTGATTCCGAATTGATCGATAATGACCTCAACCGTACACCTCACGTCTATAAATGCTTCATGTTTATTCCTTCGATCAATGGATTGTAAGAATTTGTAACAAATGTCAATGAATAAAACGCCGACATCGTAGAGAATGGATCATGACGAGGAATGTTAATTCATGAATGTTTCTACAACAAGCCTTACGTACCTTGTTAACATAATAATGCAGCGTGTGAGTAAAAGGTGAACTAATTTCGTGTTATGACTTTGATGACATCATTTGGAAGATGATACGATTACGAGTTTTATAAAGAGGACAAAGAGAGCAGCTAATGAGAAGCGCACGTTGCATGAATTCTTCGAAGTAATTAGGGCTAGCAGCGGCCGCGGCGCGGACGCCAAATTGACACCGCCCGGAGGAACCGGCGCGGTGTACTCTCTACGTGGTTAAACCCTTTGTTGGCGGAGCCATTCGCATGCTGATCGTTTCTGTGAAACAACCGCAATTATACTTCTCTGGCGAACAGTTGACACACACACACACACACGCCGCATAATGACGTCGCTCCCTTGCATTACAGTGTAATCGCATGCCTGCATCGTCACGCACCGATGACAATAATAATAATCGCTATATGTTGTGGGGAATGGAAAACCTAACATTGAACAATTGATATATTATTATAAATAATAAAAACATAAAAAAGCCTATATGCTCTTCACAATTTACGGCAATTGCTATCACGCACACATTTTCCAGGAAACACTTTTCAATATAGGTGGATATCTGGAAACCGATAGAATTATTGTTTCAGCGAACTATAACTTCACCCTGTCAAAAAGATTTAATAGAGTGCCTAGATATTGAAAATATGGGAAAGTTTCTATTAGACTAATGGAAGCGCATGATTTTTATTGGTAAAGTGAATAAACATTCTTTAGACCAGAAAATATGATCCCATTTCCAATAACGGAGCTATTGCTCGTTGTAAAGCTAACAAGCAGAAAAGTAATGCGTCGGGCTTCGGCAACAAAGCGCTGATCCGAACGCACGCCAGCCGCACTCGGCGCACGCCCGCCTGCCTGCCTGCCTCGACACTCGTTATAAATCCTACACTTACATAACGATTTCCAATGAATTTCATGCGATGCAATTTTCGAATGTCATCGGATACATTTCGCTTAGTGATAAATCTAATAAATACAGCCATTTATTCTGACAGGCAACAGCTGTAGAGGAGTAATGAGAATAAGACGCACACCGGCTCGTTTTTGCGGTATTTGTAATTATATGTACAAGTGTAAGTACAGGTTGACGTTTGAGCTCCTATGTATTAATAATGACAGTGTTGCGGCAGTAACATGGAACATCGGAAACTAACGTTGCAGCCTACAACTATAGCAATTTCATACAGTTAGTGCGGTTTAGGGATGCGCGTCGGGAAAACTTGAATGTAGCGATTAGAAAAACCGCAAAGTACCGGGTGTGGGGCAAAAAGTTGATCGCATAACAGGTGAGCGAGAAACCGGCGGTATCTCCCAGCGACGACACAGCTCATTCCTCGTACCGCGGAGCGCGACAACTGTACCTCTATACCACACCTAGCCGACGACGATAGATGGTGACCCAACGATCGCCTTCAAGTGACAGCATAAAGTTATGCGACCGCTTAAACCGCACATTACTATCTTACTATTGAGTGCACGAACGATAAAGGGGCGTGTCGGAAACAAAAAACGCAATAAACTGTATTCACGACCACCTTGTCCTACATGAACATGATGCAGTTTATTAGAAAATGATTCAGACTTTATGCGTCACTGACTGACCATAACCCAAATAGTTACATTTGCTGAATTTTAACTGTTTCCTCGAACGTATTTACGTCACAGCTGTCTTTCAAGTAATTTTGATGATAACAGTAATCATACGAAAACGATAATGATCGATCGCGGCAGTTATGGTTCTAGGAAACGAGAGTTCTATAGAATTTGGGTGAGTTAGATGTCTGAACCTATAATAAAGACACAAAGGAATCACACAGGATGTTTGATTCCTTTGTTATCTTTATTATTTACTAATATGATTTTTATGGTGTCCGCTTGTTTCGCAGACAGAAATTTCATAGAATTTCGTTTCGCAGAAAATGTTTCATATAATATTTGGTCTTTGTATTTTTATTTCGAATATACTGTTTTAAAGACTATTTACTTTAATGAAACATATTTCGCAGAAATACAATTCAGTGAATTTTATAATCACATTTTTTTATTTAACATACTTATCAAACAGTAGAATTGTTTTTAACGAATATTGTTTGTTCGGTGTATTTTCCATAGTATTTTATTTCGACGAAAATTTAAAAATAGACATTTTGCTATCGCATTATGCTATGGGATAGCGGGGTCTAAAGACCCCGCCATCCCCTTCGTGGTTTTATTTTCTCAAACCACACAGAAATAGGAGCCTCGCTAAGCGGGGCTCCGTAGACTACGCCGGCAAAAATAAAAACCCTTTAAACTTATAAAATATCGAAAATTAAGTGTCAAAAAGCAAAATAAACACAGTTAGTACGTGCATAAGAAGTCACTATTAATGAGAATACTTAACAAGATTGTTTTCCTGCTTGACTAGAATTCACCCACATTGTTTTTGTAAACGCAGTGTTGTAATTTTATATGAAGGTATGCATTTTGTCAAAGGTTGAAACGTTTAGAAACTTTCACTCGATAAAATGTTTTTCTTGGTAATAAGATGTTAACTAAACAATATGAGGATAAAGAATAATTATTTGATTTGTTATTCTATGATATGTATATCGAAACATTAAATTTTGTTTTTAACAAAAATCAATTATTAAAATTTATTCAAAGTTAGTATTCTGTGTATTGATTATTCTATAAAATGATAATCTGAGAAAAAAAAATGTGAAACGAAATTCTATGTCAATTAAATCTATAAAACAACGCACAATCGATTTTTTTATTTATCTCAAAACAATAAGAGATAAGACAATCGAGACAGTCTTGAATGCTGTCGGTCACGATTAATACTCTCGACGGTGTCCCATAGTTCATCTATAATTTAAGCTTACAAGGTGTATAATTTATACATCATGTATTCAGCCTTAGAATCGTTTAGTTTAAAGTCGATACCTTATACCAACACTAACAAGAAGAAGCATTAAGGCAAAACGGCTTCCAACCACATCAATAGAATTATCCGTATGAAAAACGTACCGAGCTTAATAATTACATCGGGATAACGTTTGTCATACCTGGCATGTTCAAGAGTGGAAAGAAAAAGTTTGGAGAGGAAGGCGGTAGTTTGTATTTGCGTTCCTGGTGTCCAGGGAATGTAGTCTGTGGGCAGGTAATGACGCGTCCCGGAACAGCCAGGTGGCTGGGCCGGCTGCGTATGGGCAAAGAATGCCGCCGCTGCTTCGCCACGCCTGGGAACATACGCCAACCCGACGTCCGCGACACATCTGTACTCGCCCGATTCCGCTACGGTAACTGCTTTTCCTAACATGCTGGTTGTTACCGTGAAATTATATAAAACTTGCTGTGCGCCGATGTTTTTGCTTTCTCTAGCATTCTAGCATATCAAATCATATTGCGTGTTGTGTGTTTTTTTCTTTGTCTGCGCTTCCATTTTGAAGTGCTCTTGTATTATACAGGATGGTTTTAAGAAAACTTTAGCATAAGGTCATTTAGGATCTTTTAAGATTTTGATGCTGGTATTTTAAAGATTAGTATTTTAGGTTTGCTTGATTGCAAAGCGAGCTTTAATAGAATTCAATATAAATAAATTTTGTCTTCACACGTACAATCTCAGTAACAAGAAGTAGTTACATGAACTTTTATTAGTCAATCCAAAACGACCGATCAGTAGTGATTAATATGTACTTAAAGTTATTTACAGAACCGTCGAATTGAAACAAAAAGCCTCCCCTAAACGGTAGGTCATTAGTATAAATTCGCAAAGAGTATTTACAATGTGGCTAATGGATTAATAAGCCACAAATGTTCATAAAAAGCTTACTACTACGAATTTCAATGGCGATGTGAAACACTCGTGTGCACAGACTACGTAATAAGGCTGGCGCACACTCGCGGGTGCATGAATAGTAGTTAATTTCGGGCGGACGCACACCAAGCTACCGGTGTTCAACGTTTTTGTATTTAAATGAAGTGAGCGTATAACGTAATCGGAAACAGGAACCATCTACCAATTATGGGAATCTATCACATTATTAATGTTTCTATTGAAAACAACGGCACTGTTGCCATGCGAATGACTACCAGCTACCTACGAGCTTCGTGCCCCGGAGCAAGAACACAGGAGCTTTCAATTAATGTCTGCATTTTTCCTTCACAGTTAACCGCAATTTTATTGCTAAAGTGTATAAAAATACGCCATTTATCATTTTCCTCGAAACAGTAGATGGTATTTATTCAAACAATACCCATTTTAGCATTCGGTAGCCGATCGCGGTTTCTTGGCACTACGTGAAACTGCAAGTGCACAAGAATTTATTATTGCCCGGAGTCACGCGACGAATACTAACAAGGGTAGTGGCAGCAGTGTCGTCCGTGCGTGCCCCGACGGCGACCACTCGATTGTGCGAAATATTAAATATTCAATTCCGCGAAACGGCCGGAAATGACTGTTTCATTATGCGCGTCGGGTGCGTAAAATGATCGATTTGGATGGCACCGGGCGCTGCCCGCCGGCTGCCGGCCGCCGGACGACTGCTCTTCTCAGATTCGCACAATTCCTGATAAAGATCGTTCTTAGAGCAGCGGACGTTCCTAACGATTCAAACGCATTTAACAAAGGTTAGTCGGCCGAACACTTCTAAGTAATGACTGAATCACCCTCTTTATTCCATTTATTTTGTTGCCAATTTTTCATTAGAATAATTAAGTCTTTTAGAAGTTTAAATGAAGTCGCATACATGAAACAATGGTTCAGATATGCAGCCGTAGAGCTTTTTGTACGAGAACGTTTTATATAATGGAGTAAACGTGTCTGTTATAGTGCAAAACACTGGCAAATAGTAGTTATTATAAAATTATTCAGACATAATGTGCGTGCTGGTCGTAATATACGTTGGCCACCTCTGTAGATAGTCGCGACCGACGGACGCACGACACACGGTGACAGCATAATAAGTTCCAGCGAGCACCGCGCTGCCAAGATGCACGTGCGATAGCGTATATTCGATTTACGATATTATTTCATCGGTACAGAGATGCCACATATACAATACATTAAGTATAGGAAATTGACATGGAAACCGCACTGGTGGCTACGTAGAAAATGTAATACGAGCGGCTAGCTCATGTGCGTGATTGCGTGCGCTGGACAGCAGGCAGCCGCCGGGCAGGCCGCGCGGCGGATCTTACACGCACGCAAGCATCTTCTTGCTAATCGGCCCACATATCGACAAACACACTCGTGCAATTAGTCTTCCTGGTAGCCAACGATACCTAATAATCCCAGCAACTAGCATGCACTGCGTTATGTGATTGAGAACATCGCCATGTCAGTTACATGCGCCGACTTACATCAGGATGTCCAATATCGTTCGTTCCATCGACATGCGTCGTAGAATTATTTATAAGACACTAGTGGTGCAATGCAGGATCAAGCTGTTGGTATGCACTATCGGGTGAAACATTATTGAGTGTTATGGTAATAAGCAAAAGGTTTGCATGCAGCCTGTAACCTTGAATTAGGATAATTCCCTAGCACTAGAGAACTGGCTCGAGTTACACCGACATTATAATGAACAATTATAACTCCGGCAAAAAGCTTATGTAAATTGCGAACATGACATTGTGAGTGTTATTAAATAACTGAGAGGCAATTAAGTGAGATACCAAGAAGTAGTCACCTAAGCGACTCATTTAACGACTCACTCTGTCTTTAGCGACATTCTTTGTGAACATTATTTTATTGAAATACTAAGTATTCTACAGTCTCAGTCTGAGTAACGCTGAAAACGTATAAGCTGCCATTAGTTCAGTAAAATATTCATGAATCGGCCTAAATTCTTAATTTTGAAAGCTTTCATGAAAACGACCCTTCCATGTCAATAATTTATTAAAAGAGGTTTTGTTTGCTTTTATAGGCATGGATACTAAAGCCGCGTATTGATTGTGACAAAGGGCCTGATCACACGTAACACAACCACACCACAACGAAACCACATGAATTCATGTGACGAAACCACGTGGTCGTCAAAATTACCCGTGTGGGCGATACTGACCGATGCCTGTCTGCAACTACTAGCGACAACGCAACCACAACGCAACTGAAAATAATAGTTACAGCGAATAGTTACTATTCACACGTCCCACTGCTTGCCCACATTTTGCCGCTGCGATGTGGTGTATGATTGTGGTACGTGTGAACGGGCCATTAATTTGACTACCGGACAACGAATAGTGACCATCATAGATATTTAAACTGAGGTTGATTTTCAAAAGGGCATATGACCATTTTTTCTAGAAAAAAATCTATGAATGCCAGCGTCACTATCATGTTAAAAACTAGCCTTTAGTCCAAAATCCAATACAAAAAGTACATAATTATTTCCTAAGGAAACTTACAGACAAAAATCTCGTTTTCGTACAGAAGGACACATTTCCAGTATAATAGTTTACATGGTTTAAATGGTTTTTCTCCATTACTGAAAAATTTATCATCATGGAAATAAGCCTCTTTGAAAAATCACTCCTCAACTGTGACCACTATATTGCATGTAGTGTCAAAAGTTGCTTAGTTATAAACTCGTGCATTGGATCGTTAAATGCAGTTTTTTTAAACTTAGCTAATTGGCAGCGGCAGGTTATTTCGTGGGTTCACACATTGCATTATGACCTATTAGTTCCATAATAGCTAATAAGTATGGAAATTAATAGACATGTTAGATGAATATTATGTACATCGTAAAATACAACGTAAAGTCCTCCGTTTGTTGGCAACAGCTAATAAAATTGGCATAATTAAGTTGTACCTATTTAAAAGAGTCACGCGCAGTGTTGAAGAGTCAATTAAAGGATATGGCTCCTTGAGAGTATTTCTCTTAGAGATAATTAATTTGCCTAGAGCAATGTCTTTTCATAATAAATAATTAAATATGTAAAGTCAACCGAAAGGATCTTAATAAAAGCAAAATTGTAGGCTTTCATTACAAGTTCTCATTTCTGGGCCTTCCTGAAATTGAGAGATTTATTATTTTACGAGCTTTTTATTAACTTACTTCCAGTTACTCTGTTTGTAATCCACTTCTTTAATAAGATATCCGGCTAGCTACTTCATTATTATTTCTGTGAAGGAACTTTTAAATATACGCTCTATGGGACTGAAAATGATGCAATTAAAACTGTTAGCACAAAAAACTAGACTCAGCCGGCGATACCACGTGTTTGTGACTCACAGGGCGACACAATGTTTAGATATAGGTACCAACTATAGAAGTTACTGTAACCTCAAAACTCCATCACCAAAACGGAGATGTGTAGAAGATGACAAATAGTGCGGAACGAAGCAAAAATTAGGTGACAGTTTGTCAAGACAGTTTGTAACGTATTAGGGAAAGAGATTTAGTAAAACGTAAATCACAGTTAGGAGTTTATAAATGTTTTCCCCTTACAACTATATTTACAGATCTTAGACCTATTTCGAGTTGGAAAATACACAGTCATAGAAGTAGAAGCTCGATGCGGCATGATTGTATTAACAGTACTTTAAATATACGAAATCTTAATTAAGAAAACATGACATTCTGAAATTCTGATAGCTCAGGCAAAAAGTGTCTTTTGTTCGGCGTAGCCGTTGAGGCCGTGTAGGCGTCTGTAGAAGGTGCGTAGGCTTACGCTATGCAGAAGGTGCGTAGGCTACGTGCGTAGAAGCTGCGTAGGCTGCGTAGCAGCGACTACGCAGCAACGTCTGCGACGCGCGAACGTTTACAAATTAGATTTGGATGACAAAAACACTAGGTTTTCTGATAAAATATTTTTTGCAAAAGGGTTTTTTTTTTAAAACCTATTTTGGTGTTGTCTTTTGAATGACTCACATTACTATTTTGTGCTATAATTGAATTGTGAAAATATGTTCGCGAGTGTACCTACGTATGTCTCTGACAAAACACAGCGTCTTTATACGCTGGATCAACACCCAATGTGAAGGCACATACCCTTATTTATTATATTATTAGTACCTAAGTAACTTTGAAGCTTTCAGAGTAGGTATGTAAATAAGAATCGTTTAATTGCTATTTGAATGATTTTCTTTGATAAATGATATCAGCAAACTAATCAGTATACAGTAGTGCAATAGTTAGTAATTTTTTTTTTCTTATATGTTTGTATGCACTGTAATTGCATAACACACTGAATCCATTGCTTCATAGGTTTGAAAAATTCATCTGCTCAGCAACGTAAATAACCCAATGGACGTGGTTTAACTGTCAAAATGAAACCCATGAAACCAATTGTCGTTTTGTGACAATAATTATTTATTGATTCGAACTACATAATTATATGTAGTTGTCAAGCCGGTGGATTTTTAAAACATTAACACAATTGCACATAATGTCGCAATGAATTGTGTCATAATTTATGTTGTTACTTATTTCGATGGTAAGATCATTGTGCGATGATACGCAATTTGGCATCGCGGTCGAGTTGACCCATAGATATATTATCTAAATATATGTATGAGTTGATCTAATATATCTAATTAATTACTGAAGAACGATGTTTTAGTTGCAATGGCTAGAAACACAAGTGTCTATAACCTCTCAACTATTTCTAATTAAAATGAAATATGATATTAAACATATTGCATTACACACCGTACAACTTGAATATGATTCTAACAAGCAAACGGAGACCGTGTTTTCAATTACACTTTACCTAGCATAGTGTCAATGTATCTAGCATGAATGAATTCGAATTCTCTTTAACAATGAGTAAAAAAACTGTTGACGTGTCCGTGTACCGAGAAGGCGACACCTCGGCGGAGGTCCCAGGACGGCGAGTCGGCGACAATTCAATATTTGCTCGCGGAGGAGGCGCGAGGGGCGGCGACCGAGCCCGCGAGATGCTGGCCGAATGTTAATTTTCACGATGAAGCCATTTGTCGGACGTGCAGCGGCGTCATAACGAGCCCGCGCCACATTTCTCGAAACCCATACGATTCGACGACTGTGCAATGTCTATTGTTGCATGAATTATGCGGCCGAGAATTAAGCGCCCGACGTAGACGCAAGCTCAGGCGAGCTTTGACACCATCGATTCACAGATTCAGTATGCGTATCGACGCAGCAAAAAATCGCATTCCGTACGTTTAATATTCTCACTTCAGAAGCTAATATGTGACATTCATTTTTATCATGACACCGTGTTCACAATGAAGCGTTTAATATGTATCTCCCCGTGCCGTGCTCCCGAGACTCAATATCGGGTTTCCCATGCGAGCGACATTCCTCGCTAATGTTCGACACGGTGGTCTTACTATGAACTTTTTTTAGCGTTAACACGGTATGGCTACTTGATAAAAGAATGAAAAACCAATTCATTTGAAAAAACACCATCAAAGTAAAATCGGTTGGTACCTAATCCAAACGTCGCGCGTCGTCGAGTAGATTACAGAACATTACACGGTTATTAAATGCTCAATGGATGACAAAAAATACAGAATGGGGGACGCACTCGGCGATCCATGTCATGTCAATATTGGCTATTGGAATAGAATGTATTTGTGAAGTAAAAACACCGGCGTGTGAACGGACCGGTGCCGGTGGTGGCCGCGGTCCGGAGCCCGGCCATCGGATCTCAGCAAACTGACATTTCCGTTTGAAATCATTACCGTTCACCAGCTTTCCAAAGAATGAAGTCTCTTATATTACGCGTACCGGTAAAGTCACGCGTTTCTGTCTTACACATCGCGATGAGGTCTTTGACTATTTGTTCCGAGAAAATAAACGCTATGGTGTTTTAAACATGGACGTGGTCGCATCGATCATATTACAAATTGTAATTTAACGAATTTCATTATGTTTAAAAAGTAACTTAGACATATAAAAACTGCCTGTGTGGTTGTAAAAAATGTGACACGAGTGTCACAACAGACGTCGAGAGACATTTAATGATCGTGAGACAGACGCCCAGGTAGCCGCTCATCATAACTAATTTGTGAGGCATTCGACGACCGTCTCCAAACTGAACCGACTTGCCCCTAGGCTTCTATAGAAACCAGAAATGTTTGAACGATCTGTCTAAGATTTCAATATCCTTTAGATTTTTTTGTGTCATTTATTGGCTACAGCGTTAGAGCAGGTACCAAAGCAAATTACTTATTATGTTTTTGAAGGATCTTAATTAAAGCCTTTGTCAAGTTATTAAAATTTTACGGATGAACCAATTCATGAGTTATTCAGACAGCCATTTCGAAATCACCTGACATCGGAGTAGACGGCAAACGATTTCACCTTCAAAAGAAGCCTCAATAAGACCATATGCCATTCTACTTAATACTTATCAAGTTATTCATGAACTACCAATTACCATGGATCAAAAGCTGTAGAAGATTAAACGCTTTGAGTATCAAGTGGCGATTAAAGGGTGTCACAAATGTTACGCAAACACCCTTCACAGAATGCTACGGCGGGAGCAGTCCTGTAGGACAATACAATATAATTGAGGGTTCTATTCACACGGAACACCTCCTTGTCTGCTATAACAACTACGGTGAAATATGTGAACAAAAAATATTTACAAAAGAATTGTTACCTACTTTGGAAGGAAGGAAAAAAAGAATAACTTGAGGGAGATCAATATTGTAGATAAATAAAACGGTCCATTGTGAAGGTTGCGCTGGCGTGCGCATGCGAGCACCCTCGACCTCGCGTCCCGTGCGCTAGAGCATACGCGAACAAAAAGAAATGACCTGGCTCATGGCTGATTCATCAACACAGGCCAATCGCGAACGCTTTGTCTGGGAATTTCGAAATTGAGAATTCACGCAGTTCTACATAATGACCAGTATCCGTTAGAAGAATTTTGATGATGGACCAATCCAATCCAACCTTACGTTTTTTCCTCAAGCGAGTAATAAGTAAAAAAAAATAGAACTTATCTGAAGAAGCTAATTACAGGAAATCAATAGCAGCAATTAGCCGGATCTCGGAATGCTCAGGAAATTGTTAGCTTTCATCTTAATCGCGTTTCCGTTCCGTTCAAACGATAAAACTGATATACTAGTAGATGAGGTAGCTACAGTGCGAGCACAAACAGTATCAATTTCAAATAATCTTTTACAAGATGTTAAGTAGATAACACAATCACCGAATTTGTAAAACAAAGTGAAGCCTACTACCTGAGGACGGTTATAAAGCCGCGCTTTAAAAATAATCGGTTCAACAAATCGAGCCATTGGAACGTGTCAGGACATGCTGTCAGTTTTTATTTGGGCGCAGTGGGTTGTCCATGCTCGTTTTGTGTATTTTATGGCCACTTCATTAACAGTATCCGATACTTATTATGAGGAACTCTCTCTATTGACACGTCAATTGAGTGCAAGGTTTTAACTCTGTATTAACTTGTCAGAATTATCTCTGGTATTCAATGCTATTCGATATTGAAAAATAATTTTTGCTGATCATGCGGCCGATATTCTTACAAAAAATGGAGTATTCCAATAATTAATGGACCTACATCGAGCTTTACATTATTTATGAAAGCAGAAAGTGTAAAAACCGTTTTGACGCTTACTTACGGTACAGTGTGCAAATGTGCAGTATCGTTTCTTTTCGCAACAAGATAAACTGCTAACAGAACTCGCTCTGAATGGTTTGTTGACTTTGGAACATAACGAGTTTCTTATGGAAATACCGAGTTCGGAAGTAATTTTTATCACAACAATGACTTTTTAGAGTGGAAAAAATTATGGAATGAATTTGCGGTATGTATTTCAACAATGTGAATAAGAGCCAGATGCGTGACATTTAAATTTTAACGGTGATTAACAAGCTCCGAGTGGGGTAAAGAGCAGGAGAGATCGTTCATCGTTCCCACAGCAGCGGTGCAGGCAGCAGCGGGGGGACGATGCATGGCGGGGGGCGCGGGGGGAGCCGGCGCGCAACAAAGAGCCTTCCGGGAACCGCCACAATACAGGTTTGCGGCGACGTGCGATACCTTCGCAGATACCGGCCGCGACCGGCGACCAGCGACACCCGCACACTATTCACAACGACAGCAGGCTTTTGTCAACTAAATAAGAATGAAGACCCAACGGTACACTTCAGAATCCGAGGCGACACAACAACCAACTTACATTAAACATCCGCTACAAGTAATATCAAGATCGTTGGTTCTCGCTAATCATTATCGGTCTGATAGCAATCAGACGTGACAAAAAATCGCCAACATTGACTTAACACGACTTTACCAAGAATTTTTATACGTATGACACGAATATTGATAAGGTTCAATGTTGGCCAGTCTTCTAAACATGTAGATAAACTGAAGTGCAAGAAAGAACATTCTAAATGCGAAAGTTTGGGCACTCAATCAAGTCCTTGACGGCTGAACCAATTTGAAGAAATTTAGAACAGCAGACTGCGTGATTGAAAAGGATTAAACTCTTGTAACAGTGGTAACTTATCATCCCAAAACAGCAGCGAAAAGCATTAAACCGCGTGAACGATCACATATCTAATTCTCTAATGTACAGACGTTGAATTGAATAAAATAAAGGGTTGGATCAGTGGGAAGCGGTTTAGCATAAAAGTAAAAGTGGGGTAATAAAATAAAATTGCCAGGCTCGAACCCGTTCCGGCGTGAGCGCCGTTGGCGGTGGATTTATTACAAGACACTGACATGCACATGTCACTCTCGCTGTGCCCTCGTGAGACTGATGCCGCAGCGAGAGCCTGTCCATCCACTCCAGGCGCTTTTGATACTGATTAAAACGATAAAACATTTAAACGGAATCAGAACGCTTAACAAAAATCAACCACTCATTATCGCAACAGACTTGCATTCATAATTCTGAGTTTCCATTCTAACAGGTAAACAATTTTCAATGCGTGAATGAACATGAACAATCATGTTGAATTTAAAGCTATGACAATGAGTGTAATGGAATTAGGGTGCTAGATATGGTAATAAGACTTGAGACTAGGTCATACGGAAAGCTTTAAAACCCTGCACTATTTCTGCGCAGAAACGCTCGAGTTAATGCGAAATACGGAGTAAAAAATGGACAGACCAAAGGAGAAAAAAGGCAGTGCTAATGATACCATTGAGACAACCGTTTAAGACACAAAAAAATAAAACTTCATACAGGTGTCAAAAGCAATAAAAATTCCCGTCAGCAAGAAGTTAAAGCCATCTAACGACATGACTACAGTAATCGCTAATGTCAAGCGAACTAATTTCACGCATTAATTTGTGCTAACTACTAACTAGCTGCTTACTCATTGGCCCGTCAGAGCCGTCAGTCGCGATGGCTCTGAGCTAATCTGTGCACAAACGTCTACAGTTGCAGTTTGTTATCTTAAATTAACGCCAAGCTGTCACGCCATGGTGTCTACAAACTCTATTTTAACGTATCTCCTTACACAAAGTGCTGCAACGAGATATACAAAGGCAATAGCAGCAGACCAATGGATTAAATGCAAATAAAAATCCTTGATATGCAACCTAACAATTAATTGTAGATTTAAATTTTAGCATTATGCATATTAATTTTTTAAGTTGAGCACTAACGCTTGTTATGAAACTATTTACTTACCGATTTCTCGGAATTGTCTCCAGTAAGCAAGTACTTACCACGTGCGTAGTCGTGTCGCTATTTTATGGCGAAATCACTGTGACGTTGGCACAACTCCGCCAATCCGCGAATATACTACACAAGCATACATTCAAGCACGCATATGGATGAGTGCCCCACGCAGTACATGTTGAACATAACCATTATACACACACCCACACATTTATATTCACGTTCTAATCCTTAACTGGGTAATCAATTTATGCAGGTACCATATTTAAAGCGATTAGGTTTAAAAGTTGACCTAAAACTACTATTTTCACATAAACTTACCTGTGGCCAATATTTGGGTTAAAGAAATCGATTCGAATCAGAACCACTTAACCCTAATGTCAATAACTGGAGGTAGGAAATGTCATGTGGCATTATGTAAGACTCTTGTAGGTACTACCAATGAAAATACATAAAGTTCAAGCAAATAAATAAGAAGGACATGATGAAGCAGCAGGTTGCCGATGTAGCATCTCATCCGTCATCAAATACAAAGGTATCCCTACATTACAGCTGACTTTTACGATTTGAGTGAGCTAAAGCTAAGTACAGTTCAGGTACATTTAATGCCTTTCTCGGTTCTCCTCGTCTGGATGAACATAACAAAAAGGGTAATCTTAAATTTGAATGACTAGGAATGGGTATTGCTAGCAGTTATCTGATGATATCTGATGAATGTGATGACAAACAACATTGGGCATGTCACACATTTGTAATCGCTAATTTGATTAAGACGTGATTCATCAAACGCGATAATAACAGGAGTGCAATCGTGATTGATAATAATTTAAAACTATTGCAACATAACGCAAAAGAAATAGAATTGCATCATAGATTGTCGAGAAGGGTGGTATTTACGGTTCCTGCGATACAATGACAGGTTATTCCAACTTTAATAGATACCTTGTGAATGCATTAAAAAAATAACTGCACATTTAAAAAGATTTCTGAGAACTTTCCTGTAGTGCGTGAGGATG
Source organism: Agrochola lychnidis (assembly GCA_963680765.1). NCBI lineage: Eukaryota > Metazoa > Arthropoda > Insecta > Lepidoptera > Noctuidae > Agrochola > Agrochola lychnidis. The sequence continues at coordinate 14,584,320 of OY796850.1, read as the reverse complement.
TTATTGATGGTTTGCTATTTAACAAGTTGTTACAAGTGGATAATGACATAATCCATTGGTCCGACGGCCTAGAGTTTCATATCACAACCGTTGTGAGTCACGCAAATAAATGTAGTCCATTCGGGCTTTGTTGCGATTATATCAATAAGATATATATTTACTATGACACAATCTCAGAATTATTAACGAACCTAGAAAAGGAAAATAACAGGCTTATCGACGAAATGCTTTCCGTTCTTAAATCTATGTTCACCGTTATAGCATAACCTTCAATATGATTATGTTCAGTAGTAAAATATGTATTTTTCTCGGTTATAATATTAGTGTTCAGGTATACATCAAAGATGGATGCTGGTGACGGCGGACAGGCGGCGGGTAGCGGGCGGAGTAACGAGTAGCAATCACTACTTCTCAGAATCATACTTGTTTTCGCGCCAGGTGCACTCATGTATATATTGATAAATAACACCTCCGCCGATTTATGCTCAGTCAAATAATTCTTTTCTAAACAATATAGATAAGTGCGAACTGACATTATTTGGCAGTCTACGTTAAATATCGTTATTAGTTGGGTTTTACTGTAACGAGTTTTTAAGTGGTAGTTGGAAAATATTACATCCGGGTAGCACAGTTGAACGATCGTGTGAATTTAGAGCTGATAATCCCATAGATAAAGTAATGATCGAATCAAATATGATCATTAATGGGCAATAAAGATAATTGATATTTTTAGTCAAACGAGAGCTACGCGACGCTGGTTTCGATCAGCAGTTTATAGGTACTTAAAACGTTAATACAGGAAAATAATTTGCCATAATTGAAGTAAATGTAGCAGAGAGTGCACAAACAATGCAACACAGTTTGAATAGCCGCATACCGCACCAGTGACGAGGCAATTCGATGAAATCGCACTAACAATTGATTTTTTAGTTTGCCTACAGGAAAGCAGTTACTGGAACAACAAATTGATCATCAAGGGCATAATTGTTAAAACTTTTACCGAGAACTGCAACGGACCGTGTATAGCATACTCCGTGAAATTAATTGGCTTTCGCTATAACTTCAATATTTTAGTTAGAATTCGCTTTTTAAATACTTTTAGTATTTCATATCATGATAATATTTCCACTCTATGTTTGTTACTTTCAACAGAACATCATTCTAATTTACATCCATATTTCAATAAACCACATTTACTCATTTATAGATAGGTTATCGGCAGACTAAATAATAAGGACTTATCAGAAGACAAGCTTATAGGGGGATGTTTCATGTTTGCTTGCCCTCGGCCCCGCTTAAAGTATCAAGAAGGTTTTTGAAAGTAGATTATTGCTTGCTTTAGACTTATGCATTTCAACCACATTCTAGTACACACGGCTACACATTAAGCTATACATTTCCAGTATAAGCTAACCTCGCACTGTACGGAAATCCTATACGATGCGAGATCAGCATAAACTGGAAATGTATAGCTTGATGTGTAGCCGTGTGTACCTACCTAAAGCCTTTATTGAAAGTGCAATTCCATTTCTTAGTCGATTCTGCGAAGTGCTACATAAAAGTAATCGTGTTAGGTAATGAAAGCACGATCAATTAAGTATATTACTGTATTCCTGTTGGTCCCACTGCTGCCTTGGCTCCAATGTTGGGCCCAAGAGGAAAAAATACATACAAATAGCTACAGTTTGTGCCATTGCCTTGGCCTCACTTTACAATGTGGCCCACAGGTCAGTGGGTTATTGTGTACAGAACAAGGGGGAACAGCACAAAGCGTTTCTTCCAGGATAACGTATTCATTTTATGTAGGCTTACCATATTACTAGAATTTATGCGAGGTGTTATCACTTTATCCGAATACACGTGTCCGCGTTCTATTCATAATAGGAACTTATATCCTTTCTTGTCTCCTACCGAATTATATTTATCGAAAGTATAACAAGGAACTCGTATTATTAGCGACGAATCACACCTATTAATAAACCACTCTATCTGTATATGTCAATACAATATCACCCTAAATTCTGTATGATTAACATCGTTACAATGACGTCATTCTATAACTAGATCCTCATGGCTGGGCCACATTCGTCGATATATTTTTTTCTCACGGCGATGCCGATACCGATGTCATTAATATTTTGTGGACGGTACAGTCGGCGCCGGCGTAGCACAGCGCAACATGGGCACGGATGACGGGGGCAATGCCCATTGTCACACTAGGCGATTATCAATTATTTTTGCGCACACAATGGATTTGATTTCGTAGAAGCTTTGTGCTTATCGCTACCAGCGGTAGCGCACACCTGCCTGTCTCTCGGCCCCGAAACTTCCTACGATATCATATTTGGTTCTTTACAAGTTTACATATTGTGTACTTTATGCTTTAGTTGAAGTATGAACTTATTGTGCTAAGTTACCCACTTAATGTTTCAATTGAAGTTGAAGCACAGGATAGATCGAATACTAATATCACGATTCATAAAAATAATAAAACGTCTCCATAGGCGTTATTCCATTGGCAGGTTTCCGGCCATAAGAAAAAAGTTCTATCTAACTAAAATAGGTACATAAGTACTACTACACTCGTTTAAGTTAGGTTTCTTGTCGGAAACTTGATATTTTTACATATGAATGTCGCTCTGCTCTGTTTTAGGCGTTTATTACAAAGGGTAGATGGGTCCACTGACTCCAGTCATGCCTGCATAAATTCATTGACAAGCCAGCTTATTACTGCCCAAATTTTAATTTTAAGTGTTGTCATTAAATGCCCTTTTCAAGACCAAATTAAAAATTAGTGAAATACCCCGGAATGAAGCGGATTTGATTACATAAATTCGACGATTAAATACTTATATTATAAATTTATAACTTGCTGTTGATGTAGTTTACATTCAGATAATTATATTTTATGAATTATTATTAATTCGTTCACACGTTCAATTCAACAAACTCAGATCATCCGTTAATATTTACAGCAATTGTACTTAAGTATGGGTTCTGAAAACCGTTACTGCTTTGATAGCACGAATGCCATGGTTTCATTAGAATGTATTCTAGGATATCATAGCAATATCGTTGCTAGTGAGAACTGGAAGTGACTTAATTATTCGTTGAACTAAGGTAACTTTGTCTATAGGGTACCTCAGGTTCTCCGAAATAATTGACGATGTAGGCAGCGTGCTCAGACACTGACATGCAATTAAGAGGCCTATTCCAGCAGAACACTGCTATAGGCTAATGACGAGGAAGAAAACAAAAAAGAAGACTCACCATTCAATACTCCTGTATCCCTTCACACAGCAGTGGATGCTCTTGAACTTGTCTTCGAACCCGTACTCGAAGGGCACCGGCTCCTTGGTGAACTGCATCCACGAGGAGTTTGTAGCGAAGGTGTTTAGGGAGCAGTAGCTGGCCCCTTGAGAGGTGGCCATGCCCGACACAGCGAGCAGCCCCAGGAGGCCACACCACACAATCGGCACACACATTTTGATCTATTGAAGCATCCTGGGGAAAAAAGGAACCAATTTTATATCCGACAAGCCAAGGTGACCTACCTGACAATTCTCTAGAATAACAAGGGATAGATGATGACATATGGGGCAATTGTACCTCTAGATCCGTATGATGAGAATAAAATTCGTACCCTGCATGGCTGTTACGACCTCTAGATCGATCTCCTACAACCGACAGCTGGAACTGTTACTGTGCAGGTATACGGTTCGGATCAGACCAAACGGATCAGCTTAGTCTGTTCAGAATTCAGATTGATCTCTCCATTTATGGTAGCCTCCAGGTGAAGTTAGAGGCAGACTATCAAAGTCAATTTATGACTACGAGTAATTTCATAAAATCACGTAGAGGATAATGCCAATGAGATATTATCTAATCAAGTTGTGATCAACATTTTCAGTTGTTCGTTGTTACAAAGAATTCATGAATGTGAATCATTAAGGGAAATACCTGTGTATAACTATTTTTTGTTTCAACCAATGACGCAATTCAATGTTTTTATTCTTCTACGTAAGTAGGTTACATTTAAATAATAACCGATAAGATGTTAATCAAATGAATAAATTCTCATTTGCATTTTTATTTTTGCATTTATCTTGTGAAAAAAAAACTTGGTTGAGCAAATCAATACGACACGATTTATGGCTTCTCGGAATAACCATCCGTCCTGCACTCTAATAACAGTATTAACACACTTTCTATGACAATCCGAGGGTTTTGAACGAAATTCTTAATCAATTGCTTCATACTTCATAGGTTTGAAAAATTCGTCTACCCAACATCGTAAAAAAAAACAGTGGCACTCCGGGAGTGCAGACAGAAGTGAAAACTTGAAAAAAAATCGGCACCGCGGTAATCAACGCGTTGATGTCTTTTACTCCACGGTGTCGGTAAATCAATTCAATTCAATTCAATTCAATTCATTTATTCACAAACAATTTACATTGTGTTTGAAATATTCTAAAGACACAAAAAAATACATTCATATGATAAATATAAAAAATAGTTACAATAAAAAAAAAAAAAAAAAAAATTCAAAGTCAACTCATTAAGAATTCAAGATTAATAGAAAATGATAAAAAAATTATATATAATTAAATGAAATAGTTAATGTCAACTGAAATAATTAATAGGAATAATAATACATTTGTCATTTAAAAATAATGTCATAATTACACAAAATAACAATTACAGTCGGTTCTAGTAACATATCTACTTGAGTTGACAGGAGAAAACACAAGGTAACACAACATAATATTACATTTCGTCAACGGAGTAGAGACACTTATCTAGTAGGAATGCTTGAAGCTTTGTTTTAAATGCAGATGTATAAATCAAACCTTTTAAGTGCAGTGGTAACCTATTGAATAATTGCACTGCTTGATAATGTGAACTGTGCTTTACAATGTTGAAGTGAGGACTTATCTTATTTCTCAATTCTTTCCTACGTGTGCTCTCTCTAACCAGTCTATCCTCATCGGTCTCATATTCATGTATGTACTTTTTAAGATTAGTCAGAAGGACTAGAACATAGAGACTGGGTACTGTAAGGATGTTTAAATCTAAGAAATGTGGACGACAACTCTCTCTTTGTGAAATACGGACAATGGTACGTATAGCTCTTTTCTGAAGGATAAAAGCTCTTTGGCAGTTATAATTATAGCTGTTCCCCCAAAATTGTATGCTATATCTTAATTTAGACTCAATTAGTGCATAGTATACGATTTTTAAATGTTTTATGTCAATTTCGTCTCGGAGGGTTCTTAACGCAAAACACGCAGATGATATAGATGCATCAATAGCGGCTAGTTCCTTTTTCCAATTCAATGAATCATCTATGTGTACTCCCAAGAATTTAGCATCTCTCACGAGTTCAATTTTGTCCTCATTTAGTATTATTTCCATGGTGTCTTTATTACGAGCAGTTGTTTTGAATAACATTATCTTGGTCTTAGTACTATTAATTTTTAACTTATTTACAGTAAACCATGAATACATATAATTTATAGCTGCATTAACTTTTTCTGCAAGTTCTTTTATGTCATTTGCCCCAATAATGGCATTTGTGTCATCCGCAAAAACAACAAGTTGTATGTCTGGTAGAATTCTATTTATATAATTTATTAGGTCATTGGTAAATAAAATGAACAATATGGGCCCTAGTATCGATCCTTGTGGAACACCGGCATAAATATTAAAAAAAGGTGATTTATAACTTAGTCTATGTCCATCTTGGATTTCACTGATTTCTACAAACATTTTTCTATTTTCTAGGTAGGATATCAAGAGTTGGGCCGCTTTGCCTCTCACTCCGTAATGATTTAGTTTAGCTATAAGTAGATCATGATCAACAGTGTCAAATGCTGAACTCAAATCTAAAAATACACCAGCTACTCTCATTTTATTGTTTATTTGATTGATTATATCATTAATAAGAGTATATATTGCGTCTCCTGTGCCCACATTTTTTTGATATCCAAATTGTCTTCTATGTAAGACTTTATTTAAGTTAATATGAAGTACAAGCCGAGATTTGATAATTTTTTCGAATATCTTTGAAAGCGTTGGCAGCAGAGAGATTGGCCTGTAATTTTTAGGATCAGTTTTTGTGCCTTTTTTGTGAATTGGTATAATCTTGGCTATTTTTAGCTGCTCCGGAAATATTCCTTCATCAATACACTTATTAAAGAAGTAAGAAAGCGGTTCTGCAAGTATATTTATATGATCTTTAATAACAGATACAGGAATTTCATCATATCCACAAGAACGTTTATTATTCATCTTGTTAACAATATTATAAATTTCATCTGGAGTGGTAAGAGTAAAACAAAGTTCGTTTTCGACCCGTTGTGTACTCTGCTCAAGTAATAAAGTCGCTTCCTCATTTTCATTTTTACTTGTAAGACATTTGTTATCAAAAAGTTTTGCTAGTGTGATAACTACTTCTTCGGGATCATCAACTATTTTGTCGTCAATTTTAAGTAGTAGATGTTCCGTATGCATAACTTTTGAGCGATTTGTGCAATTGTTAACAATTTGCCAAATTTCTTTGCTAGTGTTAGTTGAATTATTTATTTTTTCCCTAACTGTAATTTTTTTAGCTTTCGTGATAACCCTTCTATAAATTTTGATATATTTATTTTTGTAATTAAGAACACTAGGTCCAAGATTATTACCATTACTAGCGCATAAAAAGCGTTTCATTTTGCTGGAGATTTTCACACCTTTGGTGATCCATTTTAGTTTAGTACTCTTTATAATGTTAATTTTACGTTTCTTTTTTTTGTAACTATTTTTAAAAACTTCTGAGAACTTTTTTATAAATGTATTAATTCCCATATTACTCCAGTTATGTCTCAATATTCCCTGCTCAAAATATGTATCGTTATTAGAACTGAAAATTCTTTTATTTATAACAATATGCTGGTTGTAGTGACTTGACTTGCTTGTCAGAGTTTCCACCCAAAATTGACCTAAAAGACCTCCATGTCCATCAGCCAGACCATTATGGTCTACTTCACATTCCTTTACATAATATTCAGTCAAATTTGTTAGGATATTGTCGATGCACGAAAATGAGTCATTTCGAATAAAAGTTGCAGTGTTAACAAGATGCCTAAAATTGTAACACGTTAACAAGCTGACAAATTCAGTGCGTTTTTTATTATCCAAAAGTAAATCTATATTAAAGTCTCCGCATATGATACATTTCCTATTAAATAAATGTTCCAGCAATTTTTCCATGCGTGTCATGAATTGTTCAAAATTCTTGTCATAAGGACTACGATAACAACAACATATGTATAGACCAGTATCGATATCTTTAATACAACATATTTCAAAGCTGTCCATCTTATAAAGTTTGTTAATTACATCTACATTCTCTACTTTTCTGTCCACATGTCCCAGGATCAAACTACCACCTCTAGTCTTTTTACTTCTGGTGTTGCAAGAAATCAGGTTGTAGTTATCTAAAGAAAAAGAAACCATGGACTTATCGTTTAAAAAATGTTCACTAATGCAAATGTAGTCTACCCTGATTTCAAGAGATTGTATATAAACATCCAATTCATTCTTCTTATTACTAATACCACACACATTTTGGTGATATATGTTTATATTTTGTAATCTAGGTGTGATTTTTTCATTCCGATTACAGTTTCTACTACTAGCTTTGTGTAAACTAGAGTCCCCTATTTTATTACCCACGAAAAAAATCATCAGCTTGCCGTATTGCACGAGCACAAGTATGAATACATGAAGGTTCTGAAATTATATTTGGCATTGATTTAGGAATTGGTTTGAAGTAATATTGAATATTGCCTTTTCGGGGGTTATTTTTACTACTACTACTAGTAAGGTTACATTTTTCAGTCTTCCAAGAAATTATGTTTTTGCGCACTATGTTGTTACAGTATTTTGTATAGTTGTTTCGATACTGAATACGTAAAATTTCTCTTAAAAATAGCCGTGACTTGATTATTGTATTTTGTTTATAACCACTGTCAATGAATTCTACATGCTTCAAATTATCGCATATAAGACTAAGAATAGAATTAATTTTTGACGTGTTGATGTATTTTGCATTGTGTATATTTCCAACTAGTACATTTGTATGTGAGATTTTATATAAATTATAATGTAAAAAGGATTGCATAGTAAAAGGATTATCATCGTTTGTGCCTGTCAATATTATTACAAAGTCTCTTTCGTCAAATTTTTTACAAAAGGAAACACATGAATTAACTATTTCATCCGTAGGTGCCTTCGGTTTTATTATAGACAGTACCTCATAGTCCGCTCCTAATTCACGCCGTAGGTAACTACCTATATCGCTTTCCTGTTCATCAGTAAGAATTAGAACGTTGTACTTCCTAGATTTGATGTTGTTTTCCTGTATTTTAGTTGATTCTGGGTTATTTGCACACTTTTTATGTCCAATAAATGATGTGCTCTGTAGAGTAGCCGGTTCAGGTTCAGAATTTCTGTCAATTGTTGCGCATGTCAAGGGTTGTTCAGTTTTAGATTCGGTTTCTGTCATGGTGGTTACAGATTTAGCTTCTTCGGTGTTTGTAACGTCATTAAATTTCAAAGGAGAAGCACAGAAACTGTTTGTCAGCCGTCGTCGTACACTCTTTTTAGAACTTGATGACATGTTATGATTGAGGGCAGTCAACGGGCTTCTACACAATTGTTTTAATACGCTGAGCTCCTGATTTATATTCAATACTTGTTTTTTTAAGTCTAAGTTTTCAAGAACAATAATTTCCATTTCATTTTGTGTACTTTCTAGTTGACATTTTAATTCCTTTATTTCTGCCTTTAGTTCCAACATGTATGTGGAACAAATATTTGAGGATAGGTCTAAGCTTCTGCCCAGTATTTCATCACAAGACATTAAACTTGTGTCAATTAAGCTGCGTTCAAGAGACTCCATTGATCGTGATTTAATTATTGGTCGCTGTTTCCTTGTGGTGATATTATTTACTTGGTCCATGTTGTTTGGTGTAGTACAAAAAGAGTTGCGTTCGGTAAGGATCGAACTTGAGCCACTTAAATCGTAAGTCCGGGCTCGATCTCTACGTGCCACCGAGACGATTACAAATGAAATTCAAAAAGGTCTTTAGTTCCTCGAGTCAGCTGATTGACATTAACGGTTGATTTTTATGTTTTTGAGAAAAGTGGGTAGGCGATTTCGAAGTTCGGTTAGATTGTTTTTTGCACTTTTTTTAAAATAGTTTTGTGTAAATATTGCACTGTTTTGTGAGAAAAACACTTTGTACTCACTGCGTGTCTTTGAAATGCACTTATGTTTGCAGTTCACTGGGTAGATTTTTTGTTTGTTTAATTGTCAGTTTTTGATGACTTTGTAGTGTGCACTTATTTTAGATGTTATTGTTTATACTCAGTGTCTATAGCACAAATAACACTTGTAGACCTTAATTGAGACGCAATTAATCGATGACTTGTATTAATAGACCGGAGAACTGTGTTTTAATATTTTTTATATATTTAAATATGAAGAGCCGAACTAGCTTCGATGACAGCAGCTGTCAATGGTTTAGTCCCATCTCAAAAATGCCCAACGCGCCTAAAGTTTTCACTTCAAAAATAGAACCGCCTATCTAATTACGTAACTCATTTAGACTAATCTGCTACCTAATTGCGCAACGTATTTTGATTACCATTCAAGTAGAATTTATTTCAATTTGAATCGAATTGCTTTTATTTTACGACTTTGGAATTGCAAAACTCCAATATTTTTTAAACAAACTGCGGTCTGTTTGATACTCCATTGAGTGAACGAAATGCGTCTAAAAAGGCTATTAATCGAATTGCGTAACCATTTTGACAGTTGTAATTTTGTTTCAAACTTTATAGTAATTTGTTTTGTCTGTCAAATGAAACAGAAGCCACTGTAGTGGTCGCAATAGATTTTACTTAGCAATCTTTTTGGGATTAACTCATGAAATCTCCATAATTATTAAGAAAAAAATTAAGTAATAGTCTTCCTGATAAATTGTGAATGTGTTTTTATGTAAAACCTCAATGATAAATCAATTTTATTGGTATGTTAAATATCAAAGCAGCGAGGTCGATTTTTAATAATAATTGTGAAAGTTTTCTTGTGAGTTTAGTGCCTACAACCTAAACTAAAAACAAATATTATGATATTCCAGAAACGAGGTATTTTGGTGGCATTTTAATGAAAGACAAATTCGTACCTCATACCGTAACAAACTTGAGCCACAAGCTTAGCAACCCAGTCGAGCTTGTAATACATTGGAAAAGCAAAAACTTATAATTGAGGAAGAACAAAAAAAAGCAGTTTGAATCATTTTATATTAATGGATTATGTAAGGACATTGATGAACATACCACTATTGCCACATCATTGTCTGTTTAAGGTATGTACTTACTTATTATTTTCTTTCTAAGTGTTGAACATTGAATGTGTGTTAAGTACAGCAACAATGTTACACACATAGGGATGTATTTATAAACATTGCTTATAGTTAAGTGACGTTAAAACCTCAAAAATGTATGATTAAACAGTTGCTCATCATTACATAACTTTATGCAACGTTTATAAATAAACCCCATATTGTTTATTGGTGAATATGAAATGCACCATCAAACGTAAACTTACCATACATTTAAATACCATACATATATTTTCAGTTGCCTAACCTACTACTTGTATGAATTTTTACTTAGCAATTATAACAACAAAGTAAAGAAAGTAGGTAGGCAACTGAAAATATATCTAAGTACCTATCTTAAATGTTTTTCACTTATTGTTAATATTATTAAAAAAATCGATCTGCCCAGCCTTTTCCCAACTATGTTGGGGTCGGCTTCCAGTCTAACCGGATGCAGCTGAATACAAGTATTTTACATGGAGTGACTGCCTATCTAACCTCCACAACCCAATAACTAGGTAATACGATACCCCTTGGTAAGACTAATTGTCACTTTCGGGCTTCTGATGACCCATAACGACTGTCAAAGATCCACAAATGACATCCGGGACCAACGGTTTAATATGCTTTTCGAGGCATGAAGGAGTCTCGGTATGTAGAAATGGTCACCCATCCACGGACCAACCCTGGCAAGCGTAGCTTAACCTGATGGATTGCCCCGTGCGGCTGTTAGTACTTAGCCTATTAATATTATTAGTAGGTAAGAATATTTAAGTCAATTGTTGCTTATAATTGACCCAATCGTTGTTTATAGCAGAATATTGCTATTCTATAAAGTGACTGTGGATGGATGTAATGGATGGTGGAATATATTGAAGATTTACTATTCTTTTTTTTTCAGGTGTCAGGCTCAACTACATTATTCAAGATTTTTTTAACTGTCTCTCATACACTTACAACAAGCAGTACATACATAATCCATGATGATTTCCACAGGAAGACATTAGATTCCAAATTCCACTAATCCTTACAGTATGTTTGTTCCAATTCCTTTTTGCTCTATGTCCAAATATTTCATATTAATGTGAATAGATGGTAATGGTGCCGATTCTCTTGTCCAGTGTTGAGTTAAGGTTGTAACAATTTAATAAAACAGTTTTATTTGTTTACCATAATTTATTTCTCTCTATTTCCTTTAAATCTAATGAATGACAGTTAATTTAGGTAAACACCTTTAAATAGTATCATTACAATTATAAAATTGTCTGTGTTTGTATAAAACAAATAGTATGCTTAATTATTTCATTTAAAGTTATTTTTATTTGTCCCTCTATAGTTCATAATTAAAACACTTTATTAAAGTTTACACTGTTATCAATTAACACAATAGTTTATATCACTGTCGTACAAGACTATAATCAAGTTTTCTAAAAAAAATATTTCATGTAGGATCTTCAGTTTCTACTTTTGTACTTAAGAAGCTTGAAATCTGAAGTAGCAGAGCAGCAGTGCAGCACAGCAGGGGCAGTATCATTCATGCTGCCTTCATGTCTTCGTAGGTGAAATTCCCCAGGAACTCTACATTTTAAAACAAAGTCATATTACTTTCTGCTCAAATAAAGTACTCATGTGGCAAAGTAGACATATCAACTAGGCCCATGGCTAGATGAAAGCCATCTATTATCATCATCGTCATGCTGGTTGTATAATTTCTTCTTTATTTAGGGCTGATTTTTCAGTCTCCAGATATTTTATAATACTAAATTATAATGGTAATTGGATAAACATAAAATATATATTATGATGTGTCTGTCAAAAGTTCAGCCAAGGAAATATATTCATAATTGAGTTGCTATGCTTAATTCTTAATGATGTGTCAAAAAGCTTACCTTCAATGATTAATACATAAGATTCTTAATCCAATCCATGTTTGCCACCTTGCCACCAACTTCTTTGTTAGGAAGTCAACAATATTGATATTTGGTAGTGTTCCATTCTTGTGTTTTCAGCACGTCTGTGAAAATATTATGAATATGTTTTGTAGTTATCTGTTATTTGGTTAGGTAGTGGATATTATAGTTTATTTCAGCATCTACTTATGTACAAAAATATCAATTAACAATTTTAGTTAGAATGTGAGACATAGTACGTAACTATTATTTTAACCACAATAAATAGTTAACCTCGCGTAAGATGCCTGTGTCTACGCAACAAAAGAATGATTGTCCGTATACGTAGACTCACCAATAATGTACCTACAGCTACAATAATCTAATGAGATACGAAGGTACTCTCACACACGTTATTCCTATTTATATTGGTTTACTTACTTGTAGTGATAATATCGACTTAGATACTTTTCGCTATGGAGCAAAACAGCCTAAGTCTTAGTCCATGTACTTAATTGTAGTCTGTGATCTTGGTGAAGCTAGTACAAAACGAAGGCGGTGTCTCGAACGAGAGAATTTTCCAAAGTTCTTCCGACTTCCACAAGCCACAAGAATAATGTTCCAAAACTGCTTATTACAGGCCCATGTTTCTGTACGTGAATAGTAAATGTAATTTTGTATGTTGAAAAATATAAAACAACTATTAATTTAAAACAAAAACTTTACCGAAATCAACAAAAATAAAATGTAAACAGATGCGTCGCCATGATTGATATCGTATTCTCCACAGAATTCAAAGAATATTCATTCCAGCCCAAATTATTGTCAAAGGTTTAACATGTGATGTCATATGCCTTTCCTTTTCTTTTCCCTACACTCTGATAAAGTTAGAGCAGCAAAGGTATACTTTAGACAGGCAGTAGTTTGCATTAAATCGTCAACGCATAACGCAATGAGGGCAGATCATTCAACTTTTACTCTCAGTGTTGCAATTTTTTTCCCCTAAGTCCACTATAGACTTGCGTCTAGATACATCGAAACGAATCAAAAATCCGATTTCAATCAGAAACGGAATCGTATCGATAATCCGAACTAGACAAACCGATTTCACAAAACCACGGAAGTGTGGTTTTGCCTAAGCAAGTTTTTGTTTATATTTGAATAGTTTTGATCGATGCACTTACAACCGAATAATATTACTAGAGACGATCGAAACTGCGAGCCGGAGCCTCTCCTGAAATCGGTTTTCTGTTACCGACATTCGGCCGCTGTTTTGGGAGTCCATTTGAAGATTTGAGTATGAAAATAAAACATAACTTATGTAATCATAGTATTTTTAGGGTTCCGTACCTCAAAAGGAAAAACGGAACCCTTACAGGATCACTTCGTTATCAGTCTGTCAAGACCCTTTTTCTCAGGAACGTACGGAGGTATCAAGTTAAAATTAATATCAAATACGTCTGTGGTCCCTTAGAGCTCTAAAAAATCAAGCTTCTAAGTCAACACAATAAAAAATTACGGCTATTTAAGCGACATATTTTGGTACTCGCAAATAAATCAAAAACTACCGGGTACTTCGTTGACCTAGACTCATAAAATTTGGCACAAAGCCCGTCTCATTGCACAAGTAAAGGAAAATGACAGAAAATTGTAAATTTTCAGTTTTATCACATACAAAAAGAAAAAACCATTACAAACTTACATTTGCAGTTGGAGAATTGACCGTGACATATATCAATATAGGGGAGATGTTTTTCAACTAAAAAGTTGTTTGTTTTTGGGATAAAAACTCCCAGGTTTAGTGGAAATCCCTCTAAGTTGACAACACTGCTTTTCTACGATTTTGTCATAGGCCACAGATAGCAAAGACGTGAAAAGAAAAACGTTTTATTACGTAGTTCAATTGTGGTAGAAAGTATTTTAAAAATTGGTTTTTCATTTTTCGGCAATCATTGTACATTTTTATTTATAAGCACTAGTAGATCATCAGTTGTAATTAAAACAAAATTACATTATAGCACAATAATTTGAATATTAACCATTCATAGATGCTGTAACTAAACATATAAATTTAACAATTATAGACAATTGTATTGAACATCCCTATACAATTTCAGTCGTATGGTAAAAAATGTACATCGCAATTCCAATTATGGCATGCGATTAAGATTGGACTTGCTTTCGATTCAGAATTGCAATCAAAAATAAAATATGTTACGCAATTAGGCTGCTGTTTCACTTTGACAATTCAATAACATTCATTGCATTATTTACGTTGTTGGGCAGAAATTTTTTTCGGTCATAGGAAGCAATGGATTAGCAACCTGTTTCAAAACGATTCAGATTGTGATTGATCGTGTATTACGCAATTAGGGCACGGGTCCGAGTGACTGTCTCGCCTTTTAACTCGGCCGCAGCACTCGGTGATGTGTGTTTACACGTGCCGAGCACTCGGCCGAGAGTACTCTCTCCCCATCTACTCGGAACGTGTGATCAAGGCATATCTAGCTGACCCGACGGACGTTGTCCTGTTATTTCAATAGTTCATACAAACGTGGCTAAACTGTCAAAATATAAGGCATAAAAGGCATTGCGATCGATTGCCATTTTATGTGTTTTTTTTTAGCGGAGGCTCGCACAGATGGTTTCCATGCCATCATGGGAAAGAAAGCGGCCTCCTTACTACAGCGCCTGCATGGTAGTGACAACAGCATTCTAAAACTGATCCCTGCCAGACCGGACTGTATATAACCCGGACCGGATCGGACTGTGAATAATTTTGTAAAAAAATAACAATACTAACCAACTTATTTAAGCACCATTGTTACTAACACCAATAAACTAACAAAATTATGGACCTTAGACTAAAATAAAGTTTTATTTAATTTAATTTTATGTGTGTTATGCTGCGCAGGTTTGTCTAGTTTTTTTGCCGACTGTTCAAACTTTGTAATAAGTTAAATAAAAAAATCGAAAGAACCCTTTAGAAGAATCAGTAAGTCCATTCTCCAAGCTAAGCTAATTTTTGTTACGTCGACAGTTGGAAAATTTGCCACTGCAGAATATGTCAGTTGTGGTTCGTTTTCCTTCTTGGTCACATTTATATGTTAAACTTGTAACCTATAATATATTATTTTTATACTATAAATTCTTAAATACTAAGCTAAGTAAGTTCAAGTGAGTCATTCATATTCCAAGGATTGTATTGCGCACTGAAACGAAAACGTTTTCCCTGAAAATACATAATAGAAACCAGTACCTAAGTAATAACAGTTGGTATGGTATAAAGAAAACATCGTTAATTGCTAGCCAGCTAAATACATATTTATGTCTGTACAATTATAAACCTGTAAAGAGGTTATTACCATAATACAAATTGATAGTAACGTCTACTTTATATTCATGGAATAAAGAACTTAGTAGAAACTAATCAAGTTTTTTCTATTACTGGCCCTATTCGTTTTTTGAAGTGAAAACTTCTTTAGGCGCGTTGGGCATTATTGAGATGGGAAAAAACAATTGAACTCGCGACACCGTTACCGACACCTTATTTTTGTAAACGCGATTGTGCTCTTTATTTATATTACGTTACGGATCAATGTTCTATGCAAGTGTTTTTACTTTAAAGGCTTTGGAAGTTTTTTTTTTTTGTAAACGCGATTCTGCTCTTTATTTAGATAAGGTTACGGACCAATGTTCTATACAAGTATTTTTCTTCCACCAAGGCGATCTTGTTCAAGTTTTCACTTCTGTCGGCACTCCCGGAGTGCCACTGCTTTTTAGGGTTCCGTTAAAAAACGGAACCCTTATAGATTCGTCATGTCTGTCTGTCTGTCTGTCTGTCTGTCTGTCTGTCCGTCCGTATGTCACAGCCACTTTTTTCCGAAACTATAAGAGCTATGCTGTTGAAATTTGGTAAGTAGATGTATTCTGTGAACCGCATTAAGATTTTCACACAAAAATAGAAAAAAAAACAAATAATTTTGGAGTTCCCCATACTTAGAACTGAAACTCAAAATTTTTTTTCATCAATCCCATACGTGTGGGGTATCTATGGATAGGTCTTCAAAAATTATATTGAGGTTTCTAATATCATTTTTTTCTAAACTGAATAGTTTGTGCGAGAGACACTTCCAAAGTGGTAAAATGTGTGTCCCCCCCCCTGTAACTTCTAAAATAAGAGAATGATAAAACTAAAAAAAATATATAATGTACATTACTATGTAAACTTCCACCGAAAATTGGTTTGGACGAGATCTAGCAAGTAGTTTTTTTTTAATACGTCATAAATCGTAAACTTATCGTTACTTGCTGCTACGGAACCCTTCATGGGCGAGTACGACTCGCACTTGGCCGCTTTTTTTAATTCCACTTTTAACTGAAGATTAAAGGACTTAACCTTTGCAAGTTTGCACATTACTCGCACTTTTTCTCCATTATTTACTCTCTCGATAGCGTCATGATGATGCGATCATGTCATCACTATTTTTTTTAAAGTTGCTTTTCATTCATACGGTATTTCAATTTAACACAAAAAGCAAAGGACGTAATTCAATATTGTTTTCGTAACAGGATATGGTAACCGTAGAAATAGCTTAAATATCTATATTACAGAATATTACTAATAATAAAGCTGAAGAGTTTGGATTTTTGTTTGTTTGTTTGAACGCAAAAATCTCTGGAACTACCACTCGGATTTGAAAAATTTAACATTACGAGGACCTTATTTGAAATTTGAGAAAGAAAAAAAATCAGACAGAACGGTTAACGCAAACGAAGTAGTTAATAGTGCGGACGGACAATGCGATGCGATGCGACGCAACGGGGTAGTTCGGGGTAACAAGTAATTTCACGCGGACGAAGTCGCGGGCAGAAGCCAGTAAATGCTACGTTAATTTCAGTAAATTGGTAAAAAAACAGTTTTACACGTCAACGTTAAATTATGTTTTAAAACTAGATGAGTTCGGTACCTATTTCCTAACTGACTATTCTAAGAAGAAAGACCGTCACAAAACTCAGAGGTCAGTCTCATTTAAAGTTCAGACATAATCTTGGTCAGGCCATATGAGGACCATGCAGGTTAATGTCTGAGATGGTGTTTTGAGGAAAGAACCAAACAGATTTGAGTGGACCCGTCCAGTCAATGCATTTATACGTGTAACATATCGTCGCTCGGCATCCAATACCGCGAATGTGACATTTTTTCAGCATTATTGCTAAAACATAATATATTTGTACACCAATTTCATTGGTAGGACATAGAGCTCGACTAAAATGTATACATAAGACCTTTATTGTAATACCTGTGTTCACAAATAAAGATTGATTGATTGATTGTTTTATTTCATTCTACACGTTCAAATACGTGATCCTGCATTTAAAAATGATTTTCGTCAAAAATGTCACATTCGCGGTATTGGATGCCGAACGACGATATGTAGATAGATACGTTACACGCGGGAATACCAATCGAAAAGGCAAGTTGAATGTCACGTAAAAAGTTAAATATGTAGATTCTTGGAACATTCAAGTAAACAGTCACTTTTAAGCAGTTAAGCACTTATGTAAATCATAACTCGGCATAAAGTTGCGCCGCGCGCTGAACTGTTCTTTTGCTATTTCCCGAAATACAATAAGATTAAACGTAGGTACGTAATTCTATTTCATGGAAAATTGAACGGGTTTTCAACAAGGGCATGAAAGGACAATCGTCTCGGCCTCGGCGTAAAGTAAGTAAGTACATGGATTAATTAGCCATGATTGTTACTGCCCATGGCCCTATAGTATTGTTTCTGAGTAAAAATACCGTAACCTGTGGTCTTTTTAGGGTTCCGTAGTAAACAACGAACCCTTATAGTTTCGTCATGTCCGTCTGTCTGTCTGTCCGCGGTCTAGCTCCGAGACCCTTAGTACTAGAAAGCGGCAATTTGACATAGGTATACATATTAATTACGCCGACAAAGTGGTAAAACAAAATTATGAAAAACATTTTTTTTAGGGTACCTCCCATACACGTAAAGTGGTGATGTTTTATTTTTTTATCCCATAGTGTGGGGTATCATTGGAAAGGTCTTACAAAAACATTAAGTTTGTGAAAACTATTTTTGGATTCAGGAATCCGTTTGCAAAATATTAAGCTTTAAAGTGCTAATTTTTGCTAGAGTCAAGTGTCCCTCCCCCCCCCCCTGCCAGCTAAATGGTTGGTTTTGGATATGTGAAAAAAATCACAGCAGTAGTTTATATAACGAAATTAAAAGGAAAAGAAGTTAAGGAAGGAAGGAAGTTATCGAGTAATAATCGACCAACTTAACTTTGCAGATGCAAAAACATGTTTTCCCATACATTCCGTATGGGAGAACATGTTTATCAACTACAAAGTTAAGTTTGTTTTTGGGATAAATTCATCCCAACTACGGAACCTTTCATTGTGCGTGGTCCGACACGCACTTGGCCGGTTTTAAAAGTAAAATTGTGAAAGTTAATGGACAATAGGAGATAACGGTCTGGCGACTTATCTAAAGAATAGAGTGGTATAATCCGGGAGCTGTTTTAATAAAACTGAGTGCTAAATAAGCCTCTGTTTTTATAGCTCAACGCACAAAAAAATAACTTCAAATAAAGCACAGAATTGCTATACCTATTTGAAGTTTTTTTTTGAAAATAATCAACTCTTTTAGACGATAACATTGGGATAGCATTGTGGTTCTTCTGAATAAAAAAAAGCTTTCAGTAAAATATTTTAAATTAAGCTAATTCAAATTAATCTCAAAAGACTGAAATCAAAGAACTTTTTTTAATATTCATTAACGTTAAATAAAACCTATCTGGATAATAAATAATATCTTTCGAAGGAATGAATTACTAAATAAAATGACCTAGATAAGTAATTCCACGAATTGGCAACTGCGCGAGTGACGGGGCCCTAACCCAGTCGTTCTTAGAAAAGCAATAGTTAATGGCAATGCAGTCACTAGTTTTTTGGTAGGTAGGCACCTATATGACTACGTTGAAATACGTATTTGATTATGTAAATAATGATCGTGTAATAATTACACGCCGATCAGAATAGAGTTTAATTGGGAATATTCCGTCGGTGTAGGTATGTGTTTTGAGTTGCTGGGAGGTTTGACAGATGTCAATATTGTCAATCATGCTTGCCCTTGGCGGACGGTACTTTGAAGGTGTGTCGCGCAGTATGTAATGGGATTCAATGCAATGGATGTTTGATGTAGCAGTGTAGCTACGTACAGTAGATACATACCTACACAGACTCGTTTATTTTAGGAAACGTACTTTTTAAGTTATTTTACAAAGTGTTTACTAGGTTCACGGTTCCATTGCTTGAATTTAACCGCGCTTTGCACAAGCTAAGATTGTATTTAAACAAACTAAAAAGTTCGTTTTATAATCCCAGAGACTAAGTTGACATTTCAAGTGATTATTGTTTGTTTTCAATTTGGAGTTTGACATTTGCACCTGTCAAATTAGTCTCTGGGATTTAAAAAAAAACGAACATTTGATTTCCTAGTATAAACTGAGTATCTAACTATAACCTCATTGACCTAACTAGCGAAATGTTTGCTTCACATAGCTTGTATGCAAATTCGAATAAGCAGATTATTTCTAGAAAACAATGAATTCGTTAGTTTATGCAGTTGTAATTGGGTCGCGCGAGATTGACTAGAGACTGCAGATTACTACAGAACTCGAGATGTAGATAACAGTTAGGTACGACCGTGCTGCACAAAGAGACTATTTAGGATGATTGTTTATTCCTTATTTAATACTAGTGACGTTAAAAAATGTGATCCGCGGATACGGATCATAAGGGTCTAGATCCGAGAATACGAATACGGATCTCAACTTTCTTCAGGTTCAGCAGGAATTATTTATGATCCTCATCGTAACTGACTTTTGAGGGACAAAGCTGCCAAGTTACTCTTTTTGAAACACAATTTACCATTACTCAATATTAATTATGACTTAATTTTTTTTAAGTTCTTGAAAACAACAGTTTTATTGATGTGTTAACTCACATAATTACTTCAATTAGCATAGCACAAATATTAGATGTTTGATCTCACTACAAAGATAGTTTAATTACTACCTTATAACTTAATTTACTGGTACTTACTCTAGTTGAATTATAATAAATATATATTTAATATATATTTCAATAATTTGGATTGAAGTTAACAGTATTTCATTGCTTCATATCTATAATTTCATATACATAATGAAATGTATTAATATCGTTCGTATAAGATCCGTTCAAGATCCGCCAAAAAATAACGGATACGGATACAGATCTTTTTTCTCCGTCGGATATCCGCGGATACGGATACGAATATCCGGCACATGACTATTTAATACTTGTAGGTACAGAACCTACCTCAGTATTCGACATAATTGGAAAGGCTTACTGCGAAATTTTAATTCCCGAAAGTACTTTTAATGGAATGAATGAATAAATCGCAAAATCAAACAATTCCAATCATAATTTATACGTATGTACCTAGGTATAAGGTAGAATGTCGCTCGTTTCTGCGACTTCAAAAGCTATCAGGTTTACTGAGAATGGGATCGGCAATAACATGAAAACGATAATATCGCGATAAATGAAACATGTCGCTTAGCTGACGTGCTCAATTCAACCCAATATCGGCAGTCGGCAGCATCCGAGAACACGCCACAGCACAGATGAGATATACCTATAGGTACCTACAACAGGTATACCTACGTGTTGATATACAGCAGTTGCACACACGAGTTGTACTTGTAATACAAGGACCACAAGCTCGTTCCGCGGTGAGGCGAGTGATTTTTGCAATTACCGACAGGCGGCACACATATCTGTCGGCAATTTGCCGCTCCTCCCGCGAGCTCCGCTGATCGGTTTCTCGGAAACGCACTTGCATCAACTCTGTGCCGATTAACGAACTAATTACCGCGCGGAACCGCCTCCGTGCGGTGCCGTGCCGCGGCCACATATACCACCTCTGTCGGTGACATTGTAACAGCGCGCAAAAACACTGGCCACTTACTTTTTTTTAATTACTGTGAATTTTTGTCATTAACTATGCAGCAACTCAGGTTTAACTGTTTTATTAAATTATACTGTATTATTGTCCTTTCTTGAGAAACACCTTTTTAATTGATTGAAGCAATTATTGTAATTGTGAGGTAAATACTGGTATCTCTATTAATGTCATAGTTTGTCTCTGGCCAAGGCTGTGCAGTATGCATAGAATCTAAATGTGCTTAAATCTTGACCAGTCATTCATGAGTTTACCTCAACATTTGTATTCAAACTGTTTGGTATTTTGCCTGCACTATACTCCATTAACATTTATTTCAATGATTCAGTTATTTCATACCGCTAAGATCTTTTTTTTTTTCTCAATGCCATCGTAATTTTAATTGATGTAGCTTCTGCCAGCGGCTTCGCCTGGATAATATCTTTATAAATTATAGTGTATGTTACTTATGGATAATATAGCATTCTACTGGTAAAAGATTTTTTTTAAATCACTCCAGTAGTTTTAGAGTTTATTCATTACAAACAAAACTACAAATCTTTTCTTTATAATATTAGTGTAGACATATCTCCTGAGCCTCAACATTACATTACATTGTTATAAATATTTCATTGTTTACTTATTTCGGGGTTTCACTAGAATCCAGTACCTACTTACTTTTATTACAATTTCTGTAGCTGCGTTAACACACTATGGAATAAATAAGTTATAAAAGATTTCCCAAGTTTGAACCTTATTCTTTAAACAAAACAATAAAAACAATGATGCAACAAAACAGGTACAAACATGTAGAAATCAATATGGAAATAACCAATCCAGCAATAAGTGTGCTAAGTTATATTACAGCAAAGAGAAACACACAACATATAGAGAAAACAATGAGACACAACTTGAGATTCTTGGAAATACAGACAAGGGGAAATCCTCAGTATTGAAGGCAGTTCAAAAATAATGCAATAGGTTTAAATTACAATAAGCTGTACGATTTAAATAAAATGATGTAAAAATTAGAGTAGGAAGGTACATTACAAAGTAAGAATAAAAAATTTAGAAATTTTGTTTACTTTACCTAAGGAAAACCAAAAGTAAGTGTTTAAATCTATCTAAGAATAACAGGAAAGTGTACAACTAAGGAGATTCATAAAAGTACCGCGATATTTTCGGTACTAAGCATGGTCAATTATAGGAAGTGAAAGTGTAATTGCACGAATCTAATCGAAATTACCGAAATCGCGTCGGCGAATAAGCAAGCCCATGTTTGTGTTGTCAATCGCAAAAAAATATAAAATACCTATATTTGCCTAAACACGGTCATGTGCAATTAACATTTCACACAAGGCTTGTAATCTAAAGCTTTTACAAATAAAAAAATATGCGGCATTACTCACCGAATCTGTTGGATGACAGTCCAACTTTCCAAGAATTGAAAATACCGCAAACTCTCGGTCTACAGTATTTAACACAGTTCGATAAGTCACACCACACTCTATCAACTGTTCGTATGTTTATTTAATAAATTAATTCGTTTTCTAATAATATCTACATCGGTAACTTTACTTTCTATTAATTTAAAAAATCACAAATCTCCCCAATCCTCACAAGCAAACGCATGCGACTGGCGAGGCGACTCACTGACAGGCGACAGCAATGACAGCCAGATTTGGTGTTGCCAGCTCGACTCTTAAAAACCACCAGAAATCCACTTTTTGGTTTTTTGAATGAAAGACCTTCGGTCGCTGTTTTAGAACTCCATTTGAAGATTTGAAAATGAAAATTAAACAAAACAAAATTAGAAAGTTATTTTTTTGGGTCCTAAAGTTTCGCCAAGTCCGTTTGTCTGTCCGCGGTCTAACCCAAAGACCCTTGGTACTAAAAATCTGTAACTTGGTATATGTTATTCATAGTAATCACGCCAAAAAGTTGTGCAATAAAATCATGAAAAAAATAATCTTTTTTGCATACCCCTCTATAGGTTAAAAATTACCTTACCATTACCGCGCCACTCGCTTTACTCCTTGATATGCAATTGCCTCTGTAGCCCCATGAAATATGAGGCTCCAAGGCAGGGGCTAGTGCAAATTTTGGGATTCATTCGATTTATCGAATCTGGTTAAACCACGCTGGGATCGGTACATTTCATTCATTAATTCATTCATCTACAGGTACAGATACAACAGCTCTTACAGGTTTAACTCGATTTTTATAACTGTGCTAGGAGTGTGTGTGTGGAGCTGTCAAAATCGTAGGTTTTTAGTATTGAATTCAGTGCCCGGTTACCTCCTACGTGCCTCTTTACGGTCTACACAACTCGTGTCATCTCCACAGTTCTGTCTTAATATCTGTTAATTTGTTATTGTTATAACCACATACTGTAATATTTTGACGTTGACAGGCACACAATTATAAAAATCGTGTTCTAACGATGGGCATGATTTTTTTTACGCGTCTATATCTTTTAACAATATTGAGTGCTAGTATTGAACATTTTTCGATTCAGGGATGCGTTTGTGGAATATTAAACTTCGCATGAGATCTCGAGCCTTTTTTACATTCCCTATTATTATTGTTAAATAGTTAGTTTTTGACATATTTTCGGTATAAACAACAAAAAAAATTGTTTTCATAGTATTTTCGAAAAGGACTACAAAATACAAACTTATTATTACAGTCGATAAAAACAATTCTGTGCATGCGTGAAATTCTTTGAAAATGTGGTCCAGAAGCAGAACTTATCTGCCAGAAAGTGTAAAAACCACCAGATTTAGTGGAAATTCCACTAAATTGTAACACCGGTGACAGTGGCGAGCTGACAACTTACTTGTTTGACTGCTGTCAAATCAAACTAAACGACTAGTGCGCGTTCCGTTTTACGTAACTGAACTAGAAATTATGATTTACGAAAGTTTTGTAAAATATTTTTTTTTTATTGTTTTGTGAAGTGAATTATGATTTTGTTGATTCGTGATTCAGAACTTACAAACTATTTTTTTTTAATGTTTACATTCATAACATTCTTAGAGATTAAAAAAACAAAATTTATAGGTTTAATTATTTTTTATTTGGGTGCTGTTGGGTGATTTATATAAGATTTCCTAAGAAAAAGTAACTAAAGAACTCTCATTTCAACGACATACTTTTATTTTTTCTTGCCTTTCCCTTTGGTATGTCTCAAAAATTTGAACTGCCCTAGAGCCCTACGCACCATGACGCCGCGCCACCACGCCTGTATGCGCATGGCAGAGAGGCGTATTTTCTCTTCACGAGCTAAACGGGCTGCCCGTTCCCGTTTAAATGTTAACCAACCACGCATTTCTCCTTCATGTAGGTCGTACTGAAACAAATCAAAGTTATTTTTTTGTGACCGCAAAGATTTTTTCGAGGTATTTGGAAAGTTTAGTCAACAAACTTCCAATTAAAAGTTATGAAGCTGTTCTCAGAATTTACTTGTAAAAAAACTTTCAGGCCTACGAACGAGCACAACTTTCAATATAAGTAATAAGTAGGTAGGTATCATGAAGCCTGTACCCTAATTGCGTAATACAACACAACCACAATTTGTTTCGATTTGAAACAGATTTCTAATCCTTTGCTTCATAAGTTGGAAAAAAAAATCTGTTCAACAACGTAAATAACGCAGTGAATGTTGTTGAAATGTCAAAATGAAACAAATTTCACGAAATTGTTTACGAAAATAAGTTACGCAATTAGGCTGCTGGTTAAAACTTACTGAAAAACAGGGTTCAAAAAAGAAATACAATCAGTAGAAACCATACTACTGGTTTGCTACTGGTACTGACCAGTATATACTGATTGTATTTCTTCGGAAGTATTATATTATCTGTGCTTCGAAGCAACAAGTCTACAACTTAATCTTAGACGAATATTGCTATATTTACATAGATCCTACGAAAAAAGCTTACCATCTGTTGCAGTTCCTGTCTCTTACTGCTAGCGACGAGCAGTTGCTCCAGTTTTATCTGGCTCCTCGCGCTTATTTCGGCAATGTCGGTGTCGTAACGCTGACGCCAGTAGTCCAAAGTTTTCTCCAGTTCCTTCAACAGAATTAAATAACTGCTAGGTAGTGTCACGATAACAAGAATTGTGCTACTGAGTAGGTACTTGGGTAAGTATTGATTTTTGTCCTATTTTCAGGAATTTATTATCTTGATGAATTCTTTTATGTTTTATGTGAAGAAATATTTTGAAACAGGTGGGTACTAAGCTCTTCCTAGGTGGGAGTATTATTTAATTTAAATAATAGTCCCTTCCAGATACTTATGGTTGTGCCTTTGTGGGCAGCGTTGTTGCCGTTGAGTGCAACCATGTAGGTGATTAAATTGAAATGTGTGTTATTTATCAGAATTCATTTACTTTGATCTGTAACTCAAAAGCTTTGAGCAACTCGTCGTGCACGCGCTGTTCGTGGTCGAAGCGCGGTAGAGGCGCCCGTGGCACATCCAGCTTAAGCTCCAGGGACTCGAAGCGCGCGAACAGCCATTTTTCAGCATAACTTAGCCGTGTATTTGCGTTGTGGAGGTCATCCTGCAATAGAAAATATCTTACGTTTTTTGCAATTTGCAGGTCAGTGTCAGGTTGTATCTTGATCAGATTAAGATTCAGAACAAATCCAACTTAGAGAGATACAAATGATTCCAATGATCAAAATTCTGTAAATTCATACTTATTTGTAATAGTCGCGAATCATATTTTGATCAAGATAAAATCGGATACTGACCTGCAAATTGCAAAAAACGTAAGAAAATTTGAATTTCGCGGGCAAGGAGTTGGTCAGTCAGAATGATGAAGCTAGTTGCCAATTCCGAAGCGTAGTAGGTTCCTATAAAGAAGAACGGGCAAGAAACTCCATGGACACTTATTCGAATCAAAATTATTAGAGAAACTGTATAGGAAAAGGAGAGCAACCAATTAAGTAGGTAATAAATCGGTGCTACAATCTTGCTTCAATCAATCTGCTTAGCTTTTCCCAACCATATGTTAGGGTCGGCTTCCAGACTTCCAGTGTAACAGTACCCTAATTGCGTAATACAACACAATCTGTTTCGATTTGAAACAGATTGCTAATCCATTGCTTCATAAGTTGGATAAAAAATCTGCTCAACAACGTAAATAACGCAATGAATGTTGTTGAACTGTCAAAATGAAACAACTTAAGCAAAATTGTTTACGAAAATAAGTTACGCAATTAAGGTACGGATGCAGCTGAATACCAGTATAATATTGCTTATCGTCTATAACTACCTAATGAAATACATTATTAAATGAGTAACTTTAATGACATCCTCCTCCAGATAACAATTCCGCTCAGTTACACGAAGCTTGTCATAAATGTATTGTATAATTGAATTCAGATGAATTAATTTAGTCGAATTTCCTACCCGGACTAAAGCCCACGCCCGGTCTAGAACTAATTTCCTGCTAAATAAGAAGCGATATTTCTGATTTCGTCACGTTGTAATAAAATAGTGTTTGAATAACGTTCCATTTATTGCAACTTCTAGTAAATCCAGGTACCTGTACTAGATAGAAAAAGGGATCTTGAACTTGCGGTGCCTACCAATTCATAAGTAACATGGTTACTAAGTCCAGGGGGCCTACCACCAGCTCAAAAGCAGTATTATTATATTACTTCAGTGGGAGAAAGAGATGGTGGTAGGCCCCCAGTACCCTAATTGCGTAACTTATTTTCGTAAACGATTATGCCTAATTTGTTTCATTTTGCCAGTTCAACAACATTCATTGCGTTCAAAACGAATCGACAAATCGACGAATCGACGTTCGTTGCAATCGAAACTGAATCTGATTGATCGTGTCACGCAATTAGGACACTGTATCTACCCTAATTGCGTAATACACGATCAATCACATTCAGTTTCGATTTGAAACAGATTGCTAATCCATTGCTTCATAAGTTGGAAAAAAAATCTTTACTTATTTTCGTATTATACAATTTTGCCTAATTTGTTTCATTTTGACAGTTCAACAACATTCATTGCGTTATTTACGTTGTTTAGCAGATTGGCTAAGGGGCTAGAGGGGCTTGTGGCTAAGTAATAACAGCTGCACGGGTCGATCGATCAGGTTAAGCTACGCTTGCCGCGGTTGGTCCGTGGATGGGTGACCATCTTTACATACCTTTCTGTGTATTGTTTTTAGGGTTCCGTTGCCAAATGGCAAAAAACGGAACCCTTATAGATTCGTCATGTCTGTCTGTCTGTCTGTCTGTCTGTCCGTCCGTATGTCACAGCCCATTTTTTCCGAAACTATAAGAGCTACGCTGTTGAAACTTAGTAAGTAGATGTATTCTGTGAACCGCATTAAGATTTTTACATAAAAATAGAAAAAAAACAAATAATTTTGGAGTTCCCCATACTTAGAACTGAAACTCAATTTTTTTTTTTTCATCAATCCCATATGTGTGGGGTATCTATGGATAGGTCTTCAAAAATGATATTGAGGTTTCTAATATCATTTTTTTCTAAACTGAATAGTTTGCGCAAGAGACACTTCCGAAGTGGTAAAATGTGTGTCCCCCCCCCCTGTAACTTCTAAAATAAGAGAATGATAAAACTAAAAAAAATATATGATGTATATTACTATGTAAACTTCCACCGAAAATTGATTTGAACGAGATCTAGCAAGTAGTTTTTTTTTAATACGTCATAAATCGTAAACCGCAATTTACCTTTCATTCAGTGTTACTTGCTGCTACGGAACCCTTTATGGGCGAGTACGACTCGCAGTTGGCCGCTTTTTTTTATTAGTAAGGTATGACTGAATAAGATTTAATATGTTTCCGCTTATGCCTGTAACTGCCTAACTTCTGTAGCAACGTTTCATGGTCAACGTTGTCAAAAGCCTGCGTCATGTCACAGTATATAGCACACACCGAGATTCTCCTGTCCGTATAACGGAGTGAACACTACTAACGATCGCACCGCCCGTTATTGGTTTGCCCGCTCCCGTTCTGGAAATATCGACCTAAGAAATGAACCCCGTGGTGGACCGAAAACTTTAGTCGACAATGACGAATTAAAGGCGATTGTGGAAGCTGATGATTCTCAATCTATAGCTGAATTAGCAGCAGCTTTCGATGTTAGCATCAATATTGGTCCATTTGCGCCGAATTGGCAAGGTAAAAAGCTTGACAAATGGGTGCCCCACGAATTGTATGATCGTCAGCGTGAAGCACGCGTCGAGTTGAACATTGCACTGCTCAATATGCAACGAATATATTGAATCGCATTGTTATTTACGACGAAAAATGGATTCTATTCGACAATCGCAAGCGCTCAGCAAGTTGGTTAGATCCTGGTTCAGCACCTAAACAATGCCCCAAACGATAACTGACCCCTAAAAATGAGATGGTCACTGTTTGGTGGTCTAGCGCCGGTGTCATTCATTACAGCTTCTTACCAAATGGGATAAGCATTACTGCAGATGTGTACTGTGAAGCACTGAATATAATGATGGAAAAGCTCGCACATCTCCACCAACCAGCTTTGGTCAATCGTTCGGCTCCGCTGCTCCTGCACGACAACGCGCGACCTCATAATGCACAGCAGACGGTCACCAAGTTACAAGAGCTGGGGTTGGAAGTTCTCCGTCATCCACCGTACTCACCAGACCTTGCCCCTACAGACTTTTACTATTTCCAAAATTTGGATTACTTCTTGGCGAGGAAAAAATTCAATAACCGAGAGGCAATTCAAAATGCCTTTGAAGAATTTGTTGCCGCCCGTCCAGCAGACTTTTTCAAAAAGGGCATCAATAAGCTACCACTACGTTGGCAAAAATGCATTGATTGCATGGGTAATTACTTTGATTAATAAAAATAAAAAATGTAGAGAAACAAGGGCGTTAACTTATTTAATGAAAAACGGCAATTTCATAGGTAAAGACCTAATTTATATATAAAATACAAAATAAATACCTACGCAACTATGACGAAGTGGAAAGATAGTGTTCTTTCACTCTTCTTTTAAATACTGCAACAGTTTGGCAGTCTCTAATGTCTGGCGGAAGTGAATTCCACAACCACACCGCGTGCATAGTGAAGGAGTAGGAGTAGAAATCAGTGGCGCTCCCGCAGATAGGAAGGAGTTTTAGATTAGTTTTTAGGGTTCCGTAGTAAACAAGGAACCCTTATAGTTTCGTCATGTCCGTCTGTCTGTCTGTCTGTCCGCGGTCTAGCTCCGAGACCCTTAGTACTAGAAAGCTGTAATTTGACATAGGTATACATATTAATTACGCCGACAAAGTGGTAAAACAAAATTATGAAAAACATTTTTTTAGGGTACCTCCCATACACGTAAAGTGGTTTTTTTTTTATCCCATGGTGTGGGGTATCATTGGGAAGGTTTTTTAAAGACAGAGAAGTCGTGAAGACCATTTTTTGATTCAAGGATCCGTTTGCGAAATATTAAGCTTAAAGGCACGTGGGTACCTATATCAGAATCATTCATCTTAAAGTGGGTAATCGCACGAGGTATTTTGGAAATAAGTAGACACGTCTTCGAACAGCAGCCTTATAATCACGGTTCTCAATTTAAATTACAATAATCACTCAAGTTAACACAGATGAAAATGGATTTAGATTTAGGACGTAAGCGATCCGTCGTAACCGTCTAGTCCACGCTATCGTTCGATACCAACCGCACGAGTACGGTGGTTGTTTGACGTTTATGACGTTCCGCCAGAGTGACAACTGTGCTGTCACTCTCGTCCGCACAATGTTCATTCGATCAATCATACAATCAATGTCAAAATAGGGTTTTCAATCTGTACTACTAGATGGCGCCAGGGACGCGCCTTCACGGCCGGACTGACAATCGCCCGTCCCCGGGCGAATATGTATTCCTGCAACAAGAAGGTACCATACTGTTAGTTGAGCAGCCATGCTCGTCCACCCTGACATGAGCCAGTGCGTCTTACTTTAGGCCACAGCCTATTTCGAACTCACTCTCGCAACTTGCACCGCTCTTTTTCCTCATACGATGCGTAGCCCGGACAAATGCGTCCCTTCGACTTGCCCCAAGTGCAAGACCGGACAACACCGTCCCTTCGACTAGCCATCGGCTCGCTCATAATTATGATGCGTAGCCCGGACAAATGCGTCCTTTCGACTTGCCCCAAGTGCAAGACCGGACAACACCGTCCCTTCGACTCGCCATCACTCACGTCAACGAACTAGATTCGTACGTCCCTTCGACCAGCACCGCTAAGCCCGGACAATACTATCCAATCGTGACACACAGACGCATGCGTCCCTACGAACCTGCTAGCACTCTAGTCAGGACCGGACAACATCTCTTCTTTGGGTTTGCGTCCTTTCGAGTTACCAACCAATGGGCAAAACCGGACAACAACATCCACACGTAATCACATCACATAATTTGAACGTACCTTAGGTTCTGAACACTATGCTCGGTGGATGTCTACTTCTACATCAAAGGTTATAGGTCCCTCATCTTCCGAATCAGCACTAGCTGTTTCAGAAGGGGCCGTAAGCGTTTCAGACGATGCAGTCAGAGTAGCGGAATCTGCAGTCAGGGTGTCAACACTGCGAGCCGACATAATCTCAAAATCGGCGTCAATAATGCCTTCTGACTGCATATCTACCGCCTTCACGGCTTCCTCGTCATTTATAATGCCTTCAGCTAATTCTAATAAGCCCTCGTGACCTCCCGGCACCAAACGCAAATTTTCGTGCGAATACTTTAACGTACGGCAAGGACCATCTACACTTTTTAATTCATAGCGGTCATTTTCCAGAACATTGGTGATCACGAAAGGTCCCCTGAACTTTCGGTCAAGTTTCGTCTGATTGCGTTCCGAACTTTTTACGAAAACGTAATCACCTTTATTAAATGGCTTTACTCTAGCTCTTCCGCGATTAAAACGAATAGTATCAGCGTTAGCAGCTTTCTCTATATTCTTGGATGCATTTAAGCGTATCGCTTCTAAATTTAAGCGATCGTGTGGACCATCTCCAGTTGAAAGCTTAGAAATTCCTAACGAGTACGATTGAACTCCAAACATTAATTCAGTCGGGGTATATTTCGTGACGGTAGACCTTGTACTATTTAGAGCAAGTTGCACGTTGCCCAACTCATCGCGCCAATTCTTGTGCGGATCATTTTCAATGATTGTAAGTAAAGATTTTAGAGTTCGCATTACCCGTTCGACCTGACCGTTTGCTCTACTTGAGCCAGTGGCGATGAAGTGAAGGTCAATGTGATGTTCCGCACAAAATTTCTTGAATTCACCGCTAATATAGCAGCGACCCTGATCAGCCACAATTCGTTTAGGAGCCCCGAACAAACAAACAGCTTTCTTCAGTGCCATAATGGCACTGGCCGCATCTAAAGAAGTGGTGTGTTCTAACAGGACGTACTTGGTAAACGCATCAATGATGACAGAACAGTATTCTTTTTGATCACTCTTACCCGTCAATTTTCCAGTAAAATCTATGTGCAGCGTGTGCCAAGGGGTTGGCTCTTTAGGAATGGGGTGAAGTCTAACTGGTTGGGCACCTGAGGGACCTTTCGAGGCTTTACATATTATGCATGAGTCGACAAACCTACGAACACTTTTCGACATCTCGGGGAACCAATATAGATCGTAAATTTTGTCGAGGGTCTTATCGGGGCCTAAATGTTGAATTTCTGAATGAATGTGACTGATCAGAGTCCATACCAATGAGCGGGGTACTATAGGTAGCCAAGAAACAGTTTTATTGCGGTTAATTTTCCGGTAAAGAATACCATTCCTAACGTCATAAGTTTGTGCTACATTCTCCGGTAAATCGCCGTCCGAAAATTTCTTTATAATGTCCTGGATTTCAGCGTCGCGCTTTTGTTCGACAGACAACCAACCTGCATGCAACTCTACGAATTTAACTGTCTTCTTTATAGGAGTAGAACTAGGAGAAGCTTCAAACTTATCTGAACAATGTTCTACAGTTGCGATCTCAGGTAGGTGATTTCGCGATAGATAATCGGCGTGTTCCATGCTTTTCCCTTCACGATAAACAATATCAAAATCGTACGCTTGAAGCATGGCCCACCACCTATGAACGCGGGGTGTCAAATCGACCTTTGATTTAGACGCCTTCAACGAGTTACAGTCTGTATAAACTGTGAACTTCCGGCCGTGCAAATAGTGACGGAAATGTTCGACCGCTCGCACGACTGCCAGAGTCTCTAGTTCATATGAATGATAACGAGACTCAACCTCAGTCGTGCGGCGGCTAAAATAAGCCACTACGTGTGGCATATTGTTTTTTCTTTGGATAACTATAGCCCCGTATCCCTCCGAACTAGCATCACAGTGGAGCTCTACTGGCAGTTTTGGGTCAAAAATTGTCAAAACCGGCTCTGACGTGAGAATACGAATAACGTTTTGTCTAATCTCTTCGTGTTTTTCCGTCCACTTAATGCCTCCTTTTAATTTTGTAAGAGGGTACAACGGACCAACTATCTGAGTATAACTAGGAATAAATTTCCTAAAATACGAAGATAGGCCAAGAAATTGGCGAACTTGAGTCGCTGTCTTCGGGGGAAGAGCATCGGCCAGAGCCTGAATTTTAAGGGAGTTAGGTCTAACCTCGCCGGCTTGGATAGCATAACCTAAATAATTAACTTTGGTTTTAAGAAACTTGCACTTACGTAAATTCAACGAAAACCCAGCTTTCGTCAGAGCTTGCAGGCATTGGTCTAACCGTTGCAGACCCTCTGTAACGTCCGAGGAATGGCATAGGACGTCATCCATGTACACTAGAGGTCCATCTTTCAAATATTTAAGTGCATTATTAATGCACCTCTGATATACCGACGGCGCATTGCGTAAACCAAACGGCATTGCAACATATTCGTATTGCCCCTCGGGCGTCACGAAAGCCGTCTTTTCTACGGATTCTGGGTGTATCAAAATCTGGTGGAAACCAGAGGCCATGTCTAAAGACGAAAAGTAATAAGCTCCCGTGAGCTGGTCTATTTGGTCGTCTATAAGTGGTAGGGGATAGTGCTCAGGTCGCGTATTTGAATTGAGTTCTCTGTAGTCGACACACATTCTATCCGTGTCGTCTTTTTTCTTTACTAAGAGAATCGGACTAGCAAATGGCGAGGAACTCTCTCTAATAACGCCAGCTTTCAATAGCTCCTGAACCTTATCCCTCACCACCTGTTTTTCGATGGGAGATAAACGATACGGTCGCCGTTGGACTATTTTATTAGAATCAATAAGTTCAATTTTCATTAGACCCGTATTAACACGTTTAGTTGGAGTACCATTTATAAAGTGATCAGTATACTTCGACAAAATACGCAGTAAGGTTTCCTTCCCATCCCCGACTAAATCTGTATCTACAGCCGCGACGTCAATACCTTGTACACTTGTTTCACAAAAATTTATTTTCTCATTAGTGGAGATAAGAAGATTTTCGTTATCAATCTCAACCCGCACTCCATTTTCCAATAAGTCCCTACCTACAATAACGTTTTCCGAAATACAATTGTCTGGAACTATATGAAACAAGAGAGTCAAG
This sequence comes from Agrochola lychnidis, assembly GCA_963680765.1. Taxonomy (NCBI): domain Eukaryota; kingdom Metazoa; phylum Arthropoda; class Insecta; order Lepidoptera; family Noctuidae; genus Agrochola; species Agrochola lychnidis. Next base: position 14,550,395 of record OY796850.1, on the reverse strand, counting down.
CAAAGATTATCAATTTGGACCTTGCTAGAAATTTGTCTATTACACTCAATATCGTCTCCCCCAATGCCAGTCAAATAAACGGTGTTATTGCGTTCAGTGCCAGGGAAATCCAAAGACACAGATTCTTTAATCAAAGAACAAGAGGAGCCACTATCAAAAAGAAAACAGATATGCTCACCAGATGCCGTCGTCAGTTTACCTCTCGAAGTCTTGTGCTCGCAAGTGTTGACCTCCCTGACCACTGCGCCGCCTCTCTTCTCAGGGCATGACGTAGATACGTGGCCAGGCTTCCCGCACGTGAAACAGGTGATTGGTGCCGATTTGGCCTTGACCTGATCCGTGTTGGGACCATCAGCTCGATTAGCTGGATCGTCACGTCGCCTTTTACACTCTACTATTTTGTGTCCAGGAACTCCACACCGATGACATTTTCCATTGAACTTCGAGTCTGACAGGCGAGGTCTTTTTGCTTTATTGTCATAACCATCATTATCTTCAGTACGACGCTTTAAAGAAATCCCACCGAGTGTCCGGAAGAGTTGAGCACGAGTAGCGATAGCATACAAATTCAGTTCACGACGAATCATGTGGTCTTTAGAGCTCAGAACGGAAATAACGAATCCAGTGATTGCCTCTTCTGACATCTCGACTTTAGGGATTCGCTCGATTAGTGCCCATAAACGCATAGCCGATTCACTAGCAGTCTCTTTTGCTCCGATCTGAAAGCGCAACACGTCATCGAAATAGTCCTGTATCAATATGGGCTCTGCAAATTTCGCCAGCAATGTTTGCTTCACAACTTCCCAGGTTAAGTCTTCCAAACGCAACTTAGTCAGAACAGATGCCGCTCGTCCTTTTAGCGCGGTTGTCAGAGCAACTAAAAGTTCCACGCCACTCAGATTCTTGCTGTTAATAATCAACTCGGAAACACGGCACCAGCCCTTAACATCGGCATCTTCATCATCTGGGTCGAACTTGATCAACTGAACCGCGTTAGTGTTTGCTGCAGACTGCGATGTTTGCTGCGGCATCGCTAACAAACGGGTTAGCAGGGCTTCCATATTGGTGAGCAATCCACTATTGCTAGGTTGATTATGCGGCTGAGTATCTTTATCCGACTGTTTTTCGCATCCCACTTCTGATAAAGGCACGTGGGTACCTATATCAGAATCATTCATCTTAAAGTGGGTAATCGCACGAGGTATTTTGGAAATAAGTAGACACGTCTTCGAACAGCAGCCTTATAATCACGGTTCTCAATTTAAATTACAATAATCACTCAAGTTAACACAGATGAAAATGGATTTAGATTTAGGACGTAAGCGATCCGTCGTAACCGTCTAGTCCACGCTATCGTTCGATACCAACCGCACGAGTACGGTGGTTGTTTGACGTTTATGACGTTCCGCCAGAGTGACAACTGTGCTGTCACTCTCGTCCGCACAATGTTCATTCGATCAATCATACAATCAATGTCAAAATAGGGTTTTCAATCTGTACTACTAGATGGCGCCAGGGACGCGCCTTCAAGCTTTATAGTGATAATTTTTGTTAGAGTCAAGTGTCGGAAAACTATCACAGCTAAGTAGGCTTTACAAGTTAACTAGTAATAATCGACCAACTTAACTTTGCAGTTGCAAAAACATGTTTTCCCATACATTCCGTATGGGAGAACATGGTTATCAACTACAAAGTTAAGTTTGTTTTTGGGATAAATTCATCCCAACTACGGAACCCTTCATTGTGCGTGGTCCGACACACACTTGTCCGGTTTTTTAAATAATGATTTCACTCTTGAAACTTTTAGGGCATCCGGATATAATCTTGAGCTGATGCACAGATTTATTAAGTAGCTTAAATAGGTGCAAATGGTTTCAGAAACATACTTAACAACCTTTGTAGAGATACCATCATAACCTGTACTGTATTGTCTTGCTTATGTATCGCATTAAGTCCACCGCACGTCGCGTCGTCGGTGGTAAAACTCTGATCTTCAGCTGGCCTAGTGTGGTACAACGTTTCAATAGAGTAAGTGACCAGCTTACCTATACTGGTTTTCTAACCACTTACGTGTACCCTACTGTATAATTAAAGAAATTATTGTTGGTCTAACATCGCTTATGCGATGACTTGGCAATTAATTGGCTATCAAAGAAAATCAAGTTATATCAATTACTAATCAAAAGCAGTGATAGCCTAGTGGTGTGACCGTCGGACTGCCAAGTCATAGGTCTCGAGTTCGAACCCAAGGCACACCTCTGACTTTTCAGATTCATGTGCGTATTGTGTAATTATCACTTGCTTCAAAAACGGTGAAGGAAAACATCGTGGAGAAACCGGCATGCCTGAGAGATATTTCTTGACTTCATGTGAAGCCAAGCCAGAGGCCCATGGGCGGCTTTAAAAGTCCCCTCCGTGCCTCGGAAAGCACGTTAAGCCGTTGGTCCCGGCTGTCATTTGTAGATCTTTGACAGTCGTTACGGGTAGTTAGAAGCCCAAAAAGTCTGACAACCAGTCTTACCAAGGGGTATCGTGTTACCTAGTCACTAGGTTGTGGAGGTCAGATAGGCAGTCGCTCCATGTAAAATACTGGTATTCAGCTGCATCCGGTTTGATTGGACGCCGACCCCAACATAGTTGGGAAAAGGCTAGGCAGATGATGACGTTGTTTAGCAGATTTTTTTTCCAACTTATGAAGCAATGGATTAGCAATCTGTTTCAAATCGAAACAGATTGTGTTGTATTACGCAATTAGGGCTGGTCTACACGGACTTTGCCTGGCTATTGTACCTCTTTCTCACAAATGTTCCTAGAACCGCCTTTTCCACGCTCTCAGTAACGCCTCGGTGATCTCATAATTGTTGCATTGCAAACAGCACTGTACCGAGAAGTAGCAGCATCAACATGCTTATTACTTCTTGTAATTATCACTTTCATAGAAATAAACATTCATCTACGCACACTCATTTTGTCTCTGAGAACTGCTACTTTCTGATCAGCGTTGTTTAGCTCCATCGCCCATTGATCTCTTTTAGCATCCATTTCTGCTAAGAGGGTTTTGCGAGAACTGAAAAAATAATTTGTTTGTCAACTATTTATTATTCAATCTGTTAATTACCATCTCTAGCCAATTCTCAAGTCATACCGTATTAGTACCTAGATGGTAATTGTTATTTTGATTTTGATTAAGTACAAAATTAAACATCAACTTTATGAGACGGCAGATCGACATATACAAATCGGATATTGTGATCAGCTCCGGATCTAGAATTTTGGCAGCAACATAAATGTCGATCGATAATGCGCCAATTCAAAAGGGGCGCCATAACTGTTAAAAATATTTAAAAAAAAACTTTTTTGTTTAGGTAACTGTAAAAAAGAAAAAATAGAAAGATTATAAATGTGCTGCGCGTCTCATTTATTGCAAAGTTGCTGTGTACTGGGTGGTGCACTTGTCTGCTACGCTTGAATTTGTCGCCCCCTGAAGTTGGCGCCCGGAGTACGGGCCCCGGCTTGCCCTCCCCCCTAGATCCGGGGCTGATTGTGATCAGGCGTTCAGAAGTATGGTGACCCAAGATAAGAACTACGAAATGATTGAGGCATAAATGCATAATCGTGTGTTCTAATATCTACTTGACCATAGTAGATACTTACTGTCTCAGTTGCTCATTTCTCAGCCGCAGCGATTCAACATCGCACTCTGACTGCTTGAGCAGCTCCACTGCATTCTTCACCGACTGCCACTTTCCGCTCTCCGCGACTTCTATCAGAGTTCGTCTTATTACGTCGTTTACTAGAGCTCTGTAACATTTGAAAGATTTCGCTTTACTTTATTTAGGTACCCAACTGCCAAGAAGGGTTTAATACCTTGCGTCCTAATCGAAAGTGACTGTCGCGCGAATACGGGATTACGCGATCGTTTACCTAAATAATGATGTAAAAACATACGCAACTTAATTGATCTCGCGAGTAGGTATTCATTTAAACGAGTACGACGATACTGTAATACTCGCGCGACTGATCGCTCTGGTTAGGACGCGGGGTTCGACTTTAGATCGAGTGAATAGTCAATTTTTTTTACACAGTCTCATGTCCTTATTATCCTTTTACTTAGTATTAATATCCAATGTAGGTATTAAACTATCGAATAAAGACAAAAAAATCGTAGTTTGAACCATTAGCATATTATACTTATCCTATTTTCATGCACTGCCTTTCACATACAGTATTTAAATCCTCAGTTAAAGGAGAATACATTTTGTGCTGACGTCATTGTAGCGCCATCTTCCTACACTCAGGCACAACTCACCGGTCCTTAACTAGCTTATCTTGTTGAAGCTTCTCGATTTTGTTCGTAGGACGCCAGTCTGCTAGCCTCAGCTCCACACTGCCCTCTGTAAGTGAATTTCAGGAAAACCATAGATGGCGCTGTAAGTATAGTGGTTAATTTTCGAATTTAGTTATTTATCACTCTTGCCGTTCCTAATGCTAGCTAAGAATCTAGTTCTGAGGTCTAATAATGAGAATGTAAATTGGTCATCAAGTATTTCCTGTTTAAGAAGCATAAGAAAAATGTTTGAAAGTCTATCAGGTTCCTTTTTTATTATCGTCTAAAGGAAATCTATCGGCCTATGAAACTCTATCAGACTTTTTATTTTCATTGTACGTCCCTACAATACATCTATCCTATTTTTAGGTTTCCATACCCAAAGGGTAAAACGGGACCCTATTACTAAGACTCCCCTGTCCGTCCGTCTGTCTGTCTGTCACCAGGCTGTATCTCATGAACAGATGAAATTATATATATTAGGTATATTGTTATTATTATATATATCTTTTTTATTTCTTATCAGTTGAAATTTTCACAGATGATGTATTTCTGTTGCCGCTATAACAAAAAATACTAACAAACAGAACAAAATAAATATTTAAGGGGGCTCCCATACAACAGACATGATTTTTTGGCGTTTTTGTACGGTTCGTGCGCGAGTCCGACTCGCACTTGGCCGGTTTTTGTATAAATATTAAAATTACGCATTTTGGTTAAAACATTAACACGTTCAGTGCCGGGAGCCCTCCTGGAGGGTTCACCTAGTCGCATATGGGATACCGGGAGCCCTCGTGAAGGGTTCATTTTAAATTTAGGTTTTTTTTAGTGAATACAGCATTATAAACCGTGAAAATAAAATTTTATGTATATTTCAACAAGATTTATTAGTATATGCGGTGGTTTTAAAACCCAAGCATTTTTTATTTTTTGTTCACGGTTACAAATATTCACAAAAAAAAAATAAGTTTGGAAACTACTAATAGCGACAAGACCCCCTGAAAACACAATTTTACTTCGTTTTACAGTGTTTTATAATACAGTTTTAAACGTAATGCCGTTGACCGTCCGCGATGGTTAACTTTAGCGCAAACGTAATGCCGGTAACCCTCCCGGAGGGTTCACTTCTAATATCTAGTTCAAGTTCTATGAAAAGTGGGTGGAGTCGAAAGTGTTAAACCATTTTCAAGTGGGCTTTAATTAATAACAATAAATATTTATTTATTTACTCAAAAACAAAGCAAGGCAAACGACGTGTGGGTGAGCACTGCTCTCCTAGTTAGGTTATGAAAACCTGTGTTAAGGAGAAGCATTAATTAAAACGGTAACTATCTTAGTTAAAGCGTCATAAGTATTTATGTATACGATATTCCTACAATTATTTCCATGATTGGAGTAACTAAGTTTAGCTGGTTTTATATTAGCAGTTTTCCAGTGCCACACTAGCTTACTTATAGACTGTAGAGGGCGCATACTTTGTAATTTTTTATGTAAATTCCTATGTGGTTGTGTTACACCTACCTACGACTTATTTATACATAGGTGTAACCACTGTGTAGAGTGGAAAATTCCAAAATACATTTCTGAGGGCGTGAATGCATGATCACCATTTAATATTACGTTATTGCCTCAATTCAGGGGTAAGATTTCAGTAAGAAAATAGAGATAATGGATAAGTAATGTAGGTATACTCACCTAAAATCCTCATTTGCAGTAAAACCACCTCGAATGACAGCGCAAAGAGCAGCGCGTCCATTTCGCTAATCCTGCTACAGAACACGATATTATATTATTTCAGAAACATTTCTTTAGTAGGTAGGTATCTATTTTTTCATAACGTGGGATAGGTTAGGTACCTACCAATCTTATAGTACCTATGATATTTACATCATATAAGATAATGGAATAGATACAATCAACATAAAAGTAATATCTAAGTAATGATGGTTGTTAGAAGTTTCAAAATGTATGAGAACTTGTTCTTTCTTTTAAATAATTTAAACAAGTTTTATACTATTGTGAATGTTGTAACTTATAAAGTATTACTGATTACACTACATAAGTGTTTAAAGGTTGTATTGAATAGCATTTAAAGCGTCTTACAATTAGCCCTATAGTTTTTGCTATTATTTTCCACTGCTGCAAAATAGTTAGGTAGGTATTGGTGCCGATTCCCTTGTTCACAAACTAAACTAAATTTAAGTTCAGTGCATCTTTTTCTTTCTATTGCATTAAGAAAAGGACAGAAGATAAATTTTAGTTTAGTCCTGTCAAATTAATCAATTAAAAAATCATTTAAAAGTCTTAACATAAAAAACACTGATGACTTATGGGGGATTTCCGTTAAGGTTCTTGAGGATATCATTGACACAATTGCCCCTGTCCTAACAGGCATATTTAATCAATGTTTAGATAGCGGTACGTTTCCTGATTTAATGAAACATATTAAAGTAGTACCAATTTTCAAATCGGGTAGTAAGAGTGATCCCTCTAATTATAGACCAATATCTGTGCTACCAGCATTGAGTAAAATATATGAAAAAATCATGCTAGACCAGATGTTGTCACATTTTAATTCTAATGGGATTTTACATAGTCACCAGTTTGGTTTCACGAAAGGTAGGTCGACGACTGACGCAGGAGTAAAACTCATCAGTCACATTTTGGAATCCTGGGAGAAGTCCCAAGATGCAATTGGCATTTTCTGTGACCTCTCAAAAGCGTTTGACTGCGTTGACCACAATACACTGATCTGTAAATTACACCACTACGGAATTCGTGGACAAGCTGCTGATCTTGTTCTTTCCTATCTATCAAACAGGCAGCAAAAAGTAAATGTTAATGGGGCGACGTCTTCGGGGTCTCTAGTTAAAATGGGCGTGCCTCAAGGCTCAATTCTCGGCCCTTTCTTATTTATAGTTTATATAAATGATCTTCCTTACATGATGACTAATTTATCAGATATAATTCTATTTGCTGACGACACTTCTCTTATTTTTAAAATAGACAGGAAAGATACAGATGTATTACATGTTAACGATAGTCTGGCTGTACTTTCAAAATGGTTCGCAGCTAATAATCTTTTACTTAATGCGAACAAAACGAAATGTATTAGGTTCTCATTACCAAATGTACCTCAAGTAGGTCTAAATCTAAAACTTGATGGCAAAAACCTAGATGCAATAACGGAAGCTATATTCTTAGGAATTACTTTAGATTCAAAATTACAATGGGGCGCTCATATTAGAACTCTTTCAGGTAGATTAAGTTCAGCTGCATATGCAGTAAGAAAAATAAGGCAGTTGACTGATATAGCCACAGCTAGGTTAGTATACTTTGCTTATTTCCACAGTATTATGTCTTATGGTGTCTTGCTGTGGGGATCGGCAGCTGACGTAGATTCAATTTTCATTTTACAAAAGAGGGCAATCCGCGCGATCTATAAAATGGCGAGTCCCTTAGAGACAAATTTAAAGAAATTGATATACTGACTTTGCCTTCACTTTATATCTTAGAAAGTATTATGTATGTTCGCAAAAACTTAAGACTTTTCAAAATAAGAAGCGATTTCCATAATATAAATACACGTAGTCGACATGAAATTGTGATACCCAAATTTAGATTAACTAAAACAAGCAAGTCATTTCTTATAAACAGTATCCGCTTTTATAACAAGTTGCCAAAGTCTGTGACAGAACTTAGCGATGGGAAGTTCAAAACCCACATCAAACGTGTCCTTATCAAGAAAGCATATTATAAAATTAAAGACTATGTTGAAGATAAGGAAGTTTGGCAATAATTCCTTCTGCACATGTGGCTTCCCTGGTACCTCATTAACGGCATAAATAAGTAAGAGTCTATTAACTGCTCCCAAATTACCATGTTTATTTAAATCTTTTTTTTTTTTTTTGTTTTTACATTCGTCCTTGACATATTTATTATTCTATTATTTGACATTATATACCTACGATTTAATTTCAACTTTTTTTTAGTGACTTTTGTGGACATGATAATTACTCAGATTGATTACAGTTGTAACAGCAATCATATAATTGCGTTTTATTAAAATAGGTTTTTTTTACTTATATTAATTTATTTATTTTTTGTATAGATTCTTTTCTACATATTTTGTGAATGTGAGAACGCTGTAGGCTTAGTGGATTGTAGACCTGTTGACCATTTTCTATTTTGTTAAGTACTTGGTACTTATTGAAAGACCTGCACTGTCCTCCCATACCTAGAAACTTGTTATATGAAAGTATTGTAAAAGCCAATTATTTTTAAAAGAGTAACCGTGGAGTTTCTTGCCGGCTCTTCTCCATAGAAAACGACCAATTGGAACCGTGCACCTAGCTTCTGACGTTTCATAAGTGCCCATGTAGGTTTATGTGAAATAAAATATTTTGATTTTGATTTTGAATCAGCGCTTGACGTAAATTGACGTAATTTTAGTCGGCAAGTTTTTAATCACCTTGAGGAGGGGCTTGTGGCTAAGAAACAACAGCTGCACGGGTCGATCGATCAGGTTAAGCTACGCTTGCCGCGGTTGGTCTGTGAATGGGTGACCATCTTAACATACCAAGACCCCTCCGTACCTCGGAAAGCACGTTAAGCCGTTGGTCCCGGCTGTCATTTGTAGATCTTTGACAGTCGTTACGGGTAGTTAGAAGCCCAAAAAGTCTGACAACCAGTCTTACCAAGGGGTATCGTGTTACCTAGTAACTAGGTTGTGGAGGTCGGATAGGCAGTCGCTCCATGTAAAATACTGGTATTCAGCTGCATCCGGTTAGACTGGAAGCCGACCCCAACATAGTTGGAAAAAGGCTAGGCAGATGATGAAGTTTTTAATCACCTCTAAACTTGTATGGAGAGTGACAGGCGCTGATTAATTTGACAGGACTGAACTAAAACTCATCTTCTGTCCTTTTCTTAATGAAATAGAAAGAAAAAGATGCAATGAACTTAAATTTAGTTTAGTTTGTGAACAAGGGAATCGGCACCAGTGAAAGCGTGAAATTAGCTTATTTCAATTTCAAAGTAAGAATACTTTGAAATTGAAATAAGCTAATTTCACGCTTATAAATAACGGGTTGCGTTATTTAGCTTAATTTTAAGTAGAGTTAAATGAAAGAATATTCCTAATATTGAATTCAATTGAAAAAATATGGTTTCTGTCGTGAAAACATGTAGGTACCTAAGTACACTTGTTTTTCCTAGATTATGAAGCCATTGGTGCCGATTCACTTGTACACCAAACTAAACTATCACTAAAATTCCTTACTTTTAGGTATAAGAATGAGCTATTCTGCAAAAAAAAATATCTAAATTTAAAAATAATTTTGACACAACTAAAATCGAATTTGACAAATTAATGTTCAAATTAATTTATTCATTTTGTGAAATATGGTAAAATAATACAGATGTTATAAAAAAAAATATGGGCCATACTATGTCCCGCCAGAAGGCATATAAAATATCTTAGGTAAGTAATCGAATGTCACATCATCATCTGCCTAGCCTTTTCCCAACTATGTTGGGGTCGGCTTCCAGTCTAACCGGATGCAGCTGAATACAGTATTTTACATGGCCTATAAGTAATCGAATGTCACATTATTAACAAAATAAAAACAAAATTTAAAATAAAGTCAATAGGTACCTGTAGATGTCACAATTTCATGCCAATCACTAATAATTAATAATATGTCAATAAATTAAGACGGCACATCAATAAAATAGGCAGTATTTACTCACAATTTTTAATACAAATAAATGAAATAAAAAATGTCAATATAGAATATCATTATCATACAGGAGCAACATTTTAATTATACAGACAGATATAAAATTATGTTAAATATTATTTTAATTTGTCATTAAGATATTCACTAACAGAATAATACGCCTGGTCATTCAATAATTTAAAAAGCTTACGTTTAAACTTATTAATGTTGTTGCTTGATACAATTTGATCAGGTAATTTGTTGTAGAGTTTTGGAGCCATTGCAATTATACTATTGTAGAGAAATTTGGTTTTAGTGCATAACGGGTTCAACTTTTTTTTTTCCTTTTGAGAGCTTCCGCTACGTGCGCTGCGTAAACGGTTAAAGTTTCGCAAAAATCATGTACCTATGACAGAATTGTTTACCTTTAAAAGTTCTAAAAAAAAGTCTTTTAAGGTTGACTCACTATAACCTTTTTTATGCTAACCAATTTTGTTCTAAAATAATGCATTATTTGCGAAGGTGTTTTTATAAACATGATATCACCTTATCCTTATCCAAATAAATACGCCCAAAGTAAAGTCCACGCGGACTATGTCGCGGGCAGAAGCTAGTAAATTTTTTCTGTGCTATAAATACCTCTTCAAACCTTAGTAGCATTGCCCCAAAATATAAGGCCATATCGCAATGTAGAGGCGATATAACCACGATAAGCTGCTAGGAGCGCTGGCGTATCCACAATTTTGCCTAGCATAAACAGAACATAGGAAAACTTGCTAAGCTTCCCACATACATTATAGATTTGAGTCCTCCATGGCATATCGTTACCAAGAAATTTTGTAGCATTAGTTTCAAGTATTTGGTCATCTTTGTAGTTTACCTGAAAATGTTTCAGTGTTTTTTGTCTAATTTTAAAAATTATAATTTTGGTTAGGTTTATTTTGAGGTTATAAGTGTTCAACCATTTAACAATCGTAAGAAGACTAGTGCTAATGTCATCTTCTATTTCTTTGTTACTACCAGTTTCATAATAAATAACTGCTGGCAATCGTGACTCCACCTGGTACTTGTTTGTCCTACCCCGTGAATTTTTTTAGAGATGGAGGTATCAATCAGCCTCGACGTGTTTTAAATATATGGCATTTTTCACTTTTTGTATGGAAAACTTGAAAAATTGTTACCTACATGTTGAGTTTTAGGAGTTTATGAGTTTTATAAAGGGGTCGAAATTTTAATTATTTTTGCGATAGGACACACCATTTTTAAGATATAAGCAAAGAAAAGAAAAAAAAATATAGTACTGTTTTTGTCCCTGAAGTTGGTGGTGAAATTTAGTTCATGACAACTAATTTTATTCCACATCTTTTTAATCGCGATTAAAAAGAGTCAGATTTAGTTAGATGATCAAAATTTTAAGTGAAAAATGTCAAATTCAGAATAGCAAAATTGCCATTTTCACTAAATTAAAAACTCAGTGCCATCTTAGCTGCTCTCAAACTAAAATTAGTTAAGTTGTGTTACTTTAGTCGTTTGACAGGAATAAACATGGTTATTTTTTGTCTAGTTTAGAGGCATTTGTGGCAAGAGAGTTCGCACTATTACACTGTTTCATAAAGGTAACGTGCTTTTTTCAGCCTGAAAACTCACGTGGATAATTCTCCTTACCAAGTTACTTAAGTAGGTACAATGTGACATAACATTTTCATTTATATGTACATACCTATAGGTACCCGTTATCCTTGACGCAAGGGATGTGTGGCGGTGGCAGTGTGGCTTGTATATTTAGGACCAAGTAGATTATATGGCAAATCAAAGATAACCTAAACTTTAAGTACCTACCTACTAATAAATTCCTACATTTATCTGAAAAATCTATAAAGTTTGTTTTTTTAGTAGGTACTTTTAATTAGGAACACAAAAATACCTTTGATTATTTTCGTAAAGGAATGACTTGTTACAGTCACCTATCTGTTGAGGTCATAGAGGAGTAAAAAATGGGACTGTAGGCAACAATAGTAGATTGTTATACGAGGGGCTAAAATAACCCATTGTAACGAGGTAGTTTTACTCCCGAGCTTTAGCGAGGGAGTAAATAGAAACCGAGTTATAATGGGTTTTAGCGCCGTGTGTTACACTCTACTTTTCACTACGATTGCGAGAAAATAAAATAATCCAATACAATATTAAATAGGTAGTTTATTTTACTTAAATGTACAATTTGTACAATTCTGGATAAGTATATTTAATGAGATGTTTTTCCGGCAACTTAATTTCAGTCCTCTGTGAAGATGTTCTCACTAGATGATGACATTTTCAATGTTGTAAATTATATTACGGTCACCAATTCAATTCGTAATTAGAGAAAAATTCTAAAGATTTTGCGCCAATGCCTTTTTTATTTCTTCTGTAGCCGCAACGCAATGCACGCAGTCTACCCAAGAGATAGCCGCATTTAGTTCCATTTTCAAAAATAAATGTTCTCCTTTTTTTTTGTGAACCAGTAATAAATAAGTCGAGTCCATAATCATGATTATTCTACATAAGAATAAAGACTGTTTCGTTTTTCAAGGGTCGTTGGAACAGCCAAAAATGAAAAAGAAATTATTTTTTCCCCTAGAGAAAGAAATGCTATTTTTTCCCCGCTCTGGTACTCTACAATGACGGTCTTTTTGAGCAAGAGGAGTGAAAAATTATTTTTTATACTTACTTTAAAAATGTAGCACAGTAACTAGGCGAATTTGTTTCATTTCAACGTTTGACCAATCTGTAGCCGGTTAATAATCTAGTTCTTAGCTCTAGTAAAGAGAGTTTAAATAGGTCATAAAGGATTTGCTGATTAAGGAGTAGGTATATTACAAGAAAAATGATTAATAGTCTATCTCAGGAGTCACCAAATGGCGGACCGCGATCCGCATCCGGACCGCCGCCGCCTACCTGTTGTACCCTAATTGCGTAACTTATTTTCGTAAACGATTGTGATAAATTTGTTTCTTTTGACAGTTCAACAACATTCATTGCGTTATTTACGTTGTTGAGCAGATTTTTTTTCCAAGTTATGAAGCAATGGATTAGCAATCTGTTTCAAATCGAAACAAACTGTGATTGATCGTGTATTACGCAATTAGGGTACAGTTTTATGCAGACCTTAATAAACAGTAAAATTTATAACTAAAACTTATCTAAAAATATTAAAATAAAAATCCAGGATTCAATGGCAATAGCTGGCTTAATATGAATTACCTACTTACTTTGTTATTTTTGTTAATTACATAACATTTTTGAATACGTAATAAAAATTGCTGTATCTTGATTGCTAGTAATCGTCTAACAAATGGACCGCGAAAGTCAAATTATTTTTTTCAACGGACCCCCAATGAAACTTATTGGTAATCTCTGTTCTACCGGTACCCTAATTGCGTAATACACGATCAATCACAATTTGTTTCGATTTGCAACAGATTGCTAATCCATTGCTTCATAAGTTGGAAAAAAAATCTGCTCTATAACGTAAATAACGCAATGAATGTTGTTGAACTGTCAAAAACAAACAGATTTGTCATAATTGTTTACGAAAATAAGTTACGCAATTAGGGTACAGGTTCCTCTCATAAAGGTTATCGTCTGAAGGAAATAGTTTCAGACCTTTCTCTCAACTGTGATAGAGTTAACGTTTACGTTTACAGTCCGTAAGGTATTAGGCTCTCATTTTATTGTACTAACCTATCCTAATTTATTTTAAACACTAAGCATTGTTAAGTTGGCATGAATTAAATTAAAACGTCAATTGATAACAAAGAAGTAATTTTCGAAAAGAAGTAATTATAATTTTTTACCAACATTTATTACAGTTATGTACCTACCTATACTTACATATTAATGAGTAAAAAATGGGACCTTGTTGGAAACCAAATTATTTTGTATACTTTTTAATAAATCGAAATTGAATATCCATCGTGCAATCCATCGACAGGAAAGTTTTAATGAAGAGGCTAGAGTAATATCTGCCAGAATATTGTCCGTGGTCGATCGATGTTAACAATGGAGGAGCAAGGAACCTGCCAGGACAGTCTAATGAGCCTCGTTGAGTAACTGTCGCGGGCGAGTAGAATAGATAGTCACTATTATCGTATTGATGAGGTATATACCTAGGTACGTTGGACTTTTTTCGTCTTTCAGTCCAATTCAGCCATATTGGATAAAAAGACGGAAGGGTTTGGACTATTGGAGGAATAAAGATTTCTAAATTAGAACCAAACCTCAATAATTTTAAATAGGTACCAAGGTGGATAATCCATACATACCTATTACTAGTATGTAGTTCTGCGAACAGTAGACCTCGCGAGCACAAACTTTTTTGCAACAAATAAATAAAAGTTCCACTAAAGTTATTTATTAATCAGAGAAATCTGAAAAATTATTTTCAGAATTCTCTAGTTTTGTTTTGTTGATGAGAAGGTGGTATCAGGTGCTCCTTCAATCCCTACCTAGTAATTAAAGGGCCGATTCCACTGGTAGAAATCTAAAAGTGACCAATTTACTGCATTTTGAGGAGTTATTCTGCTCACGCCGAAGATGTTCGTCAGATCTTCACCAATTTTTTTTTGAAACCAACTTATATATAGTTACTACGTTTCAAACAAAAAAAAAGAACCATGGAAATCGAATCTCATGAGGCGGATATATTCAGTAGTCCTCTTTTTGTCCATTTTTGGAGGAAGTCTCCAATCAAAAATAATCTGCGACAAAAACTTCTATAAAGTCGTAAAACATGTATACTAAGTTTCGTCCAGATTGGTTGTAAAATATGACCTGTAGAGGAGTACCAACAAACTGACACACGAAAGCAAATTTTGTCAGACTTGAAGCAGGGTCGCTTCGCTCGCTCGGTCAATAAATTAAAGTCGCTTGTCATATCTGACTGTATGACCACGTTGCTCTTCCAAACTATGCAACGGATTTTGAAGCGGTTTCACCGTCATTTCGATAATTTATTCCAAAAGGTTATGTGTATAATATTTATATATTAAAGTTACATGTTATGAAGATATCTCGATGTTTGGTCAAATCGTACCTAAAAACCGTGCGAAGCAGGTGCGGGTCGCTAGTACTTTCATAAATAACTTGGTTCAAAAAGAAGCGCAAAATCTTAAGGTATTGCTTTTTTTCGCAACCAAAATTCTGAATTCTAATTTAAATCATAACAAAGTTGATATCTGAATACATATTTTTGAATCGTCCAATTTCTCCAGTATTGGAAAAGTTCTAAAAGTAACAGATACCCTACCTGTTACTGTTAAATAATACTAGTGTCTATACTTGGTAACAAGACTTTGTCACAATAACCGCTAGTCATATTCGTACACGTGTACCTACGAAGAACTAACAAACTGTGTAGGTTCGAAGTAGGTAAGTTTAATAAACACTCTCAGTATCTACTAGCTTAAATTTAAAAAAATATAGAGACTTACCTTTCATTTTCATCCATCGTCTTTAACTGAAAACGGGAACACAATGTGATATTGAAATTGAATATAAAGCTTCTCAAATTAATATTACTTATTTTGTGGTTTCTAAGCTAAGCACTGTTTAATAGAAGCTTCCATCTCCTAGCAACGTTATACTATTGTATGATCGATAACATTAGATCTTTTTTTAATTAATAAATAAAATGATTCACTAACAAGCTCGTGCTGAGAACACTTTTCCTTATAAGTTTCCTTTTAGTAAGTGGTTCGTTTTTATTTTGTGCAAGTATTTCGAGAATTTGAACTTGATCGAACTTGAATTTATAACAATGAATAATGCATGTGCCAATGTGTACGAAATTTTAATACGTCAGTAAGTATTTGAACGGGCGTGATTTGTGTGTGAAATCACATTTGTTTATGAGGATATTTAAAAACAGGACGATGCAATGCAAATAATGTCTTATCTGAGAAATTTAAAAATACGTTCACACGGTGGCCTTTTTGAATACTGAGCAAGTGAGCAGTCTAGACGGCTTTTTGCACACCTCTTCGACTTCGTGCTAACTGCTGCTGCAACTAACCTCGTTGCTGGAAACTTATTAGTTTCAATAAACGATCGATATTCATTCTCACGCTGATCTTAGAACTACGTAAAAGAACACAAGCGTGCAAAACAGGTGCATCCATTGGTAAATCTTAAGTACAGTCTAACTTCCGCTACAACTAAGGTTACCATATATGTAAGAGAGAATGCCTGTCTAGGATGTACAAATGCCTGATTTTTCAGAAAAAATGCCTGTCTATTGTAAAACGACTGTAAGACTTAGCGTAGCCGCGCACTAGCGGCCAGGTCGCAGCGGCTATGCAGCGAGATTTATACATTAGTATGAAATCGCCATGGAGCACGCACACCTGGCCGCACGCGGCCAGCGGCCCCACCGACTATTTCGCTGGCCGCTGCGGCCTGGCCGCTAGTGCGCGCCTGGCCTTAAAATAAGTAATACACAAAAGATAGTTTTAAAGACTGACATTTAT
This sequence comes from Agrochola lychnidis, assembly GCA_963680765.1. NCBI lineage: Eukaryota > Metazoa > Arthropoda > Insecta > Lepidoptera > Noctuidae > Agrochola > Agrochola lychnidis. The sequence goes on along the minus strand of OY796850.1, from coordinate 14,533,845 downwards.
TCAAAATGAAAAACAATGAACAATTTACGACCACTAATTTAGAAAAAAAATAAAGTTTAATAAAAAACTGTAACCCGACTACCTACGGGAAAATGAAAATGATCTAAAAAGTACGAAACAAGCAAATATTTCAGACAGAAATCAAGACATAGGTACAAAAATGGTCCAGGTAAAGCCGTGGTCGCATGCCTATATACCATGTTGGTGCCAGGAACACCTACAAAATTATAATGGCATGCGACGACGGCTTTACCTTGACCATTTTTGTACCTATGTCTTGATTTCTGTCTGAAATATTTGCTTGTTTCGTACTTTTTAGATCATTTTCATTTTCCCGTAGGTAGTCGGGTTACAGTTTTTTATTAAACTTTATTTTTTATTTTATACTTTTCCGTTTTTACACTTGATAAACGTAAATAAGAGTAATACAATAGTTCAGTAATTAACCTATTTTAAATTCCAATAGCAGTGCATAGTGCTTTGGACGAAACCATAGAGCGATTTATTTCGACGCCAACACCATATATCGATATCGAGCTTCGAAGAAATCCAAAATATAAATATTTCGTTGTACTTGTTTTTCTTCATAAGAGTGGAATTACAAATCGTTACTATTTATTAAGATTTGATTAACTGCACGTTGGTAACATCTTGCGATACTACGTAGCGCAGTCTCACTTTTGCTTGTTTTTAACGATTTAAACATATTTATTTACTTTGAAAATATAATATTATATACATATTTGTAATGTGCTCGTCAAGACCTTTCTTTTGATACCAAACATGTCATGATCATCCCATTTTAATTTTTTTCGAGGTTAGAAATTTACGTGTAAAGTCCACCAAATTAAATTTAGGGAAAAATTATATAGCCTATGTCACCCGGACCATTATTACGAATCTATTGATACCTCATTCATCAAAATCAGTTTAGTAGTTTAGGCGCTACGGTGGAACACACGTAAAAACAAACATACATACATACATACAAACATACATACATAGACTGCTAAAATCATAACCCTTCTTTGGCTTTGCCGTAGTCGGGTAAAAAAACAAACTACACTGAGTGATATTTTTCCGAAGATATTTTTTTTAAAGGTTCTTTTTTTAAAAATATACACATGGTTCTAAAGTTTTCTTGGGTTACTAATAACGCTTATACCGACTCTATTGTCAGACGATTCCTTTCTTTACTCCACTGTGCATTTATATGGGAAATGCAAAAATGCCTGTCTCAGTTTAGCGCCGACCGCACGCCTGTCTTAACCGTAAAATGCCTGTCAAATGCGGCAAATGCCTGTTAGATGGTAACCCTAGCTGCAATGGACTGACAGATTTTCCAATTTGGAAATTCCAACTTATTGGCATAACATGTTTTTTTGCACACTTCTTCTTCTTGCTAATACTGCCGCAACTAACCTCGTTGCTAGAAACTTATTAGCTTCAATGATCGATATTCATTTTCAAGCTGATCGAAAATTAAAAAAGAAAAATAACTAAATAAAAGCGTAACAGATGCATCTCATCTTTTATCTAACCTCGGCTGCAACGGGCTGATAGGAAGGTTTCCAATTTGGAAATTCCAACTTATTGGCATAATATAAATCACTAACACAACTAACCTCTTTCCTAGAATCTTACATAATCAGTTCTCACGCTTATAGAATTAAGAAAAAAAACAAAAGCGTAACAGCTGCATCTCATATTGAGTGTAGCGACCGCTGAAGAAACCAGGCATGACTGGGATGTTAAACTTATTGGTATAGCATGAATTGCTGGAAGGAACTAGGAAGTGTTGAATTTGAGTAATAAGTGCCCGCTTCTAGAATGTTCTAATATGTTATATCTATATGTATATGTTATGGATATCTTCAGCCGGTTTCTGAGGTTTATAAATACAGTAGGTAGGTAATTAGCTGATGGATTGTAAAACTTATGTCAAGTGATTTGATAGGCTGTTTTTGTGTTTTACTAAGAAAACCACAGGCTGAAGTAAACATGAGTTTAGAAAATATGTCAGCAAATTATATTGACTGGCCTCTTCACAAAAGTTAATAGCTTTTAAGTTGAGGAGTTGAAGTTTTTTTTAAATTTTTCTATTCTATTGCAGAATAATTACTGCTCTTGACCTCGATTTCGCCTGATGAACGGATGAGGTCTATTATGGAACAAGATTGTCCAGAAGATGCCTGTTTACTCTTGCGTTAAAGGAAGACAGGTTATAGATATGTGGAAGGGAACACAGACGCTGGCAGAGAGTTCCACACTTTGCCTATGAAATTGAAATTGTGTGTGCTAATAATTATGTTTTACTTATCGGTACTTACCCGTTACTTCAGCAACATTCGAGCCTTCAGGAATATTGTCAAAGGGCCAGTCAGACACTCCAAAGACTATAACGATTGTAGGGTAAACAAACGTATTGGATTTTAGGAACCGAGCATTAGAGAAGCAAATTAAGAACAAGGGACCAATTACCATTATTCATATCACTGTGATAGCTTACCGTGACCCTTTTTTGAAAAGGAGCGAGAATAACTTGTGCTGAAACGTGAATCTATACAAATTATAAATTTAAAATCGCTCTTCGTGTCTATTTGCGTAACTGCGTTGTTCTTCCAAACTTCGCAACAGATTTAGATGCGGTTTCACCATAATTTTTTAAATATTTAATATAAAAAAACCATGTGTGCAATTCACACGTGGTAGAAGTGAAACCTTCAAAAATTTTGGCTTTGAGATAATAATATCATATGAGATGATAATGATCATAGTGATACAAAGTTTGATAATTATTTTACATTTTATTCGTATATATTACATAGATTTATTCCGACTCAGAGCTTACCTACATTTTCGATAAATGATACAAGAGGCTTTAAGAGCATCTCTATTTCGACGAAATTGTAAGTACCTTTTTTTTTTTTTTTTGGGTGAGAAATCATCAAATAACTTCTCCCGCTCTGGGCGGAGCGGGAGGGCGTGTCAGACTCTTACTGACTAAAACCCACCCGTGTTCCTTCAGTTGCCGTGTTGCCAGGGGGCCATGATGTCCCTATCGGTTCTCTTCGAACCCCCGGCAGGCATTGGCCCTAGCGGACCCCGTCAATTCTGCTGACATCTCTTTGAGGCGCGCGTGGAACACAACGCGCCGTCGACCCGGGCTTGGTCCTTATCGGACGGCGAGCTACCCATTGCTCACCGTCCGCAAGCCCGCGCCTACGGTGGCCGGAAATCCTCTCGTGACTCCCGACGCCCAGGGCGTCTCCTGCTGCGGCGGTTAGGGGCGCGAGGGCGCGAAATTTGCCTCTCCCTCACGCGCTCCATCTCCTCCTTCGCGAGCATTACTGCTTCGCAGAACGAGGTGACGGCCTGCCATTTCCTCTCGCTCCGTAGCATGGCCCGAATCAGGGCCGGACGCGAGAGATCACCGCCGCCGATCGCTTCCACGAGGACACGGCGATGCTCTGCCCAAGCCGGGCAGACCTCCACCGTATGCTCCACCGTGTCCTCCGGGCGATCCACACAGTGATGACACCCGGGCGTTTCCTCCCGCTTTATCCTGAACAGGTACCTCCCGAAACAGCCGTGTCCGGTGAGCACCTGTGTCAGGCGGAAGGTGAGGACGCCGTGGCGCCTCTCTAGCCACTCCTCAAAGAGGGGTCTTATCGCCGCAATTGCGGCGTGCCCAGCGCTGGGTTGCGACAATCGCACTCTCCATTCCGCCATGAGATCCCGCCGGAGCTCTGTCCGCTGTGCCGCAACTTCTTGCGGCATCGGAGTTAAGCCCCGGCGCTTCGCCTCCTCGCGCCACTCCCAAATGTGCGCGAGGACCTTTGCCTCCAGATCCCATGGCGGTACTCCGGCAAGGAGGCTCGCCGCCTCGCAGGAGACCGTGCGGTATCCTCGGGCCAGCCGGATGGCCATGACCCTTTGGGACGCGTTAAGCCGGCGGGCTGGCTGCCGCCTCAATGAAGGCGCCCACACCGGCGCCCCGTAAAGGGCCATGGACCGCACGACCCCCGCGTAGAGCCTCCGGCAGGAGGCGTTTGGACCTCCCAGATTGGGCAGGAGCCGCTTCAAGGCAGCCCCGGCCCGGTCCAGTCTGGGAGCCAAACGTCGGAAATGCTCCACGAAGTTCCACCGGCTGTCGAGGACGAGTCCCAGATACTTCATCGTCGACTCGACGCCGATGTGAACCCCTCCCGCCATTACCTGGGAACCCGGCGGTGGCGCACTACGAGGACCATAGAAACCCATGGCCTCGGACTTGTGCAGGGCCACCTCGAGTCCCAGCTGCCGGATTCTGTCGACGATTGTCGCAACCCCGCGTGTCGCTAAGTCGGCCGCCGCCTGGTACGACCTCCCCTGCGCCAGGACCAGCGTGTCGTCAGCGTAACAGACGACGCTGACGCCAGTAGGGAGATCGGCGCGCAGCACCCAGTCGTATCCGATGTCCCACAGATGCGGCCCCAGGACCGATCCCTGTGGGACACCGCACGACATCTCTCGCCGGTTCCACTCTCCTTGGTGACCGGGGTAGATGACAGCCCTGTCCGTCAAATAGGCCTCGACCACACGACAGAGGTAGGTCGGCATCCGGTGATACCGAAGTGCCTCCCTGATGCAACTCCAGGGCAGGGTGTTAAAGGCATTGGCGATGTCTAGAGACACCGCCAAGACGACCCCACCCCGGGCCACAGCATCCCCCGTCGTGAGGGCTCGCACGCGCATGATGGCGTCCACCGTAGAGCGCCCCCTGCGGAAACCGAATTGGCTCTCCGCCAGATCCGGCCCCACTCGCACCAGCTGCCCGACGAGGCGGTCTGCAATGACTCTTTCAAAGAGCTTGCCCACCTCGTCGAGCAGCACAATGGGCCGATAGGCGGACGGAGAGTCCGCCGGGCGCCCCGGCTTCCTAATGAGGACCAGTTTCCCAGTCTTCCAACAAAGTGGGAACTGGCCCCTCTCCATGCATGCGCATAGGAGCCCCCTTAGTCGAGGCCCGAGAGTCCCCATGGCCAGGACCCAGGCTTTTCCGGGAATGCCATCGGGTCCTGGGGCGGTATTCTTCGCACTCATCTTGCGTACCGCCACTCTCATCTCTACCTCGGTCACCTCCGGAGCATCGTCGTCGTCGTCGGCGGTGTGGTCCGCATCGGGCACCGCAATAGGCGGAGCCATGGGCGGGGGCGTATGTTCCCCTCTTGAAGGGAACAGAGCGCTCACCACGTCCTCCACAAGCTGGGGCCGGAGACTCTGCGTCAGCGGGGGAGCCCATGGGCGGAGCTTCTCCCGCACCATCTTATATGGGCGTCCCCACGGGTCTCTGTTCAGAGTCTCCAGCAACTCCTCGCGGGCCAGTGTCCTGGCCCGCAGGATCTCCGCTTGGAGGGCGGTCTTCGCCGCTCTGTACCCCTCGTACAGCTCCGCCTCAATGGCTTCCGTATCCGGAGGGCGGATACGGAGCCTGCGGTGCCTGGCGTACCGGCGTCGCGCTGCTACGCACGCCCTGCGCAGAGCTTCCAGCTCTTGCGACCACCAGTACAGCTGGCGCGAAGCACGTCCAGTATGGACCCGGGGCATTGCCACGTCGCATATATTGGACATGGCCTCCCGGAACCACTCCGCCTCGTCGTTGATGTCGGCAGGCCTGTCCGGTGATGACACCCAGGCCTGCACGATCGAGGCTTCCAGGAGAAGCTCCCGGTCCATCTGCTTCAGCGCCCACCGCGGACCACTCGGGGCCTGTCGGACCGGCGCGCTCGAGGCCTGGGCGGAGACGTCAAACCGGATGTACCGGTGATCGGAATAGGTCTCCACCTCCTCTATGACGCGCCAGTCAAATTGTAAGTACCTAAGGAGTTGCAGGCTGCTCATTCACTTGAAGGACACCAGAAAAACAATTAGTAATTAGACTACTCTTAAATTATTTTTTTTCAATTTTTATTTTTAAGGTTAATATCAATTTTTAATTTTGATAAAAACTAAAATAATTTAAAAAAGTTTTTATAATTAATAATATGTAAATAAAATTGATAAATTTCATCTAATTTTATAATTGAACTAGCTGCGCCCCGTGGTTTAACCCGCAGAAGTCTCGATCCCGTGGGAATATCGGGATAAAAAGTATTCTGTGTGTTAATCCAGGTTATAAACTATCTGTGTGCCAAATTTCATAACAATCCGTACAGTAGTTTTTGCGCGAAGAAGAGACAAACATACACACACACTCACAAACTTTCGCCTTTATAATATTAGTGTGATACTAAAATAAAATTTAATCAATCTGCCTAGCCTTTTCCCAACTATGTTGGGGTTGGCTTCCAGTCTAACCGGATGCAGCCGAATACCAGTATTTTATATGAAGCGACTACCTATCTGATCTCCACAACCCAGTAACTAGGTAATACGATACCCCTTGGTAAGACTGGTTGTCAGACTTTTGGGCTTCTGACGACCCGTAACGACTGTCAAAGATTCAAGAATTACATCCGGGACCAATGGCTTAACGTGCTTTCCGAGGCACGGAGGAGTCTCGGTATGTAGAAAATAAAAATATTATTATTTAAAAAAAAAAATTGTTTTGTAAATTGTGTGGTGTACAATGTTCTGAAAAAGATCTCGATGTTTTGTCGTCTCTTTTTCTTCACTACTAGTTTTTAATAACTACAGAGAGAGACGGAATAAATGTTCATGAATCAAATAAATTAAATTAAAAAATTTGTTTATTTCTGAACCAAATCATTTCAACAGGTTGGTGATTCGAGCCTCCTTTTAAGCAAAAAATGCCTGTATTAGGAGACTCCGCTAAATTAAGGTATTAAGATATTTTCAATCCCTACATTCTTACATAAAGAAGAACCAGTTCTATAGAGTATTTGCAAAACCAGAGTCTAAAGAGGTTTTATATTAAAATTCAAGTGGACCTACCCTTTTAGCTGATGTTTGTTTTAGTTTCAATTTAGCAGAGGATAGCACGCATCGTCGACCTTATATCAAACCAGTGTGCACGACAAATAGTAGGTTATAATCAAGAATTCTTCTACATATATTATTTTTAGAAATATTTAGTTTCTTTTGCACGAGGTTGGGACAATGGACAGCTAATGAGCTCACGTATATGTACCTAGTACCCCGGTTTAGGTAGGTGGAAATATTTTTGAAGGAAAACTGCTAACCTTTTTTGTTGAATAATTAAATTCCCCTCTTCTAGATAGAGAGAAAAAGTAAAATTGGTACAACTTTTTAATTACAAAATAGAGCTTAGCTTATACAAATATTGAGGTACTCTAAATTAAGTAGCTGCTCAGTTAGTCGAATGTACACTACCTACATTAATCTACAACTAAATATCTATACTAATAATAAAGCTAGAGTTTGTTTGAACGCGCTAATCTCTGAAACTACCAGCCGGATTTGAAAAATTATTTTTTCATTTGATAGCTTAGTTATTGAGGAAGTAAATTTACCATCACGCTACGACCCTTAGGAGCCAAGTAAGAAGACAAAAGTCAGAAAGAACGATAGGCGAAAACGAAGTTATAGCGCGGGTGGTCGATGCGATGGGACGCGATGAGTCGGGTGACTCAGGTGCCGACATTTCACGCGGACGAAGTCGTGGGCAGAAGCTAGTATTGTATAGGGTAAATTCGTTAGAGATGGCCGTACGGGAGAGTTGGCCAATCAGTATATTTTGCTCATTTATTTACAAGGTGGCGATGTATTTGAATTAATACACTTCGTGCGCCACCACGAACAATATCCAAACAAAACATTGCGCAAAAATAAGTAAAAAAGTAAGTAAATTGGCCTTAATTGAATTTAGTAGTTGTGAAATTTTAACCAGTCTTACCAAGGGGTATCGTGTTACCTAGTCACTAGGTTGTGGAGGTCAGATAGGCAGTCGCTCCATGTAAAATACTGGTATTCAGCTGCATCCGGTTAGACTGGAAACCGACCCCAACATAGTTGGGAAAAGGCTAGGCAGATGATGATGAGTTGTGAAATTTTATAGTAGGTTCGTATACCATCCGGAAATACTAATATTTTTATTATTTATTTGTGTTTTTGGGAGTGTATTGTGTTTGGTGTATATTTTTCTTCGTTTTAACCTCAAAATGGGAAAATAATTGTAATTCGTAAGTTTAAAAATTGAGCTGGCCATCTTACCCGGACAAAAAGGAGAGATGGTCATATAACGGCTGTAAAACAAATAGAATGAAGGTCTGATGCCCGTTTTCACCGACATCCCCTAAGTTTAAAGGATCCCTTAGCATGGTTAGGAGGCTGTTAGAAGGTGGTTTCTGTTTCACCAACAGTGAGGGGTCAGTTAAAAGTTAACGTTTTAACTGACCCCTTACTGTTGGTAAACCACCTGCCACCTTCTAACAGCCCCCTAACCGCCCCCTAACCATGCTAAGGGATCCTTTAAACTTAGGGGATGTCGGTGAAAACGGGCATTAAAGTAACACTAGAAAGGAGAAATCAATATTATGTGATGCATCTGGTGAAGAAGATACAGAAGATGAAGCTGATAATTGTGCTGGATGTAGCGAAAAATATTATAAAACCCGTTGCATGAAGATTGGCTTCAATGTTCGATCTGTAATCTGTACCCCACATGAGAATTGTACACCTTTTGATGACATGTGCTCTAAATGTGGACAGAAGAAGAAAAAGGAGCTCCAGCAAGCATAAATCAAAGAAAAGGGGAAAGGCAGAGGCAAATCTAGTGCCGGCCATCTGTCCCGTACCACTACGGCCATCACTACCGTATGTACTGGGTGAGACGGCCAGATATGTTTTTTTTTTTAATAATTTTTTTTATGGATGTTCCTCATATTATAAAAATATCTTTATGCTGATTTTCGAAAGACAGATTGTTGTTGATTTTCTTAAAAATAAAAGTCTAATTGTGATCTCAATATTTTCAGTTTTTTTTAACCCTAAAAAAACTATGGCCATCTCTAACGAATTTACCCTATCATCTTTAATTTTTACATTCTTTATACACAGGGTGACAGAGACATCGACGCAAAATCTGTTACCATGGAATCAGTACATGATTCTGAACCCCGGCGTTGATATTTTTTGTCGGTTATTAAAAAAAAATCGGCTGTTTCATAGAAAAGTGCAATACCAACGCGGTCAAAATGTATGGAATAGCCGATAAAAAAGAAAACGTGCGGCACTCGGGGACTGCCGCGGTAAAGCTATTGCATAGCATTTGTAACCTCCATACTTCCTATTTGTCAACGCTACACTTGGGACGATGACGTGATGACATAAAACAAAAATTACGTTCCCATGACAACATCACGTCATGGGAACCGTCATTACATGGTAGGCGGACTGGGGGGTGTTAGGTTTTATTTTCGTTACGTTACGGAATTTCTTGATTCGGTTGCCGCGCTCAAAGCCCGCGATAAAAGCTATGCAATAGCTTAAAAAATACCGACAAAAAATTTCAATGCAGGGGGGTTCAGAATCATGTATTGAATCCATGGTAACAGTTTACACGTCGATGTTACATGCCACCCTGTATTATAATTATAACCCTTTTCTTAGCAAACTGTGTAATATAATTACAAAGAAACGCGGCCCATCCTATACAAGTTCTCAAAGGATTTTAGTTTTTAACTTCGCAAAATATTTGCCAGATTGTTGTAATTATTTTTGCTGTAGTCAACAATTTTGAACATTTCAGTTTGAAGTGTCCTAAATGTCTTCCCTGTCTTCCCTGTCTTTGATGTCTTAGATTTATTAGAAGGCGATTAATTAAAACTGGAAGGCGGCAAATTTGGAAACTAATGGTTTGTTTCCATCTTCGGTTAAGTTGAAATGATGTTTATTTCTATAAGTAGATATTTCAAGAAAAAATCTATCAATCTACCTAGCATGACCATAATGTCTTGGCAGGTTGGTAGGCCTTTGGTGTGGGATGCAACGTGTGTCGACACCCTTGCGTCATCTCACCTTCCTAGCACGGCGGGCTGTGCTAGGGCTGCTAATGCATGTGCGGAAAACCTCAAACGGCGCAAATACTCCAATCTTATTGGGACTCATATGTTCAAAAAAAAAAAAAACAAGATTCAAAAGTCATTTATTCAAACTAGGCTGAGAATCAGCACTTTTCGAACGTTAAAATTACATAAGACAGTCCCCCAAAACGCCCACCCTTCACCACTTCCTAGTGCCTTTCGCTGGAAAGAAGAAGTGGCGCAACAAACTCCCCAGCAGCACAGCTGTTTGTTCAAGTTAGAAAAAAAATGATTCTATACAATAGTATGCAAAATAGGTAATTTACATTACGTAACACAAAACATAATTTAAATGATAAATTATTGGCCATATGTCAGCTAGCACACGCCAATATACCAACCAAAAACATCGAGAACTATACTCAAGCAGAATTAAAAAAAATAAAAACTAAACGTAAACAGAACTAAATAAAAGCCTCCAGGCATAAAGGGCGTGCCCGCTTACATAAAGCTGTAATTGGAAGTTATAAATGATAAACTAGGACCATCGAGGTAAAATAAATGAACAGTTAATTACTAGTAACAATAACAAAACCATGATCAGCAAGACGACCAGTCACCACAAGCAGCACCCGTTCACGAGCATAACGCAAAGATCAGCTATTACCCCCCTCGCCATATTTGAGGGAAGGAGGCAACCCGACCCCCGACGCTACCGCAAGCATTGACATCAAAGGGAGCATGACGAACTTGCTGCCGGTTGCTCAGGCAAAAAATAATAATATGATCAATTGTCGAGGTCGCTAGCTAACCACAAATTGCAATACAACTCATAACAAAACATTGTAATGAGTAGATTATGTCAACAATATAATTAATTATGTAATTATAATTATTGTTTGAGCCGTTTGGGGTTGAAACACTAGGGCCATGGGGTCTGAGTGCTCACTTAGTTTTTCAAGACATCGCCAAACGGTTAGACGTCAGGTTTTTGATGCGTAGTTCGCTTGTGGCGATGTAGATGCCGCCATACATGCATAAGTCATTGTGTAGCTCAACCTACGAAAGCTCAACCCTATTTTAGGGACGTTAAGTTCTTCTAATCTGGCGAATAAAATATTACCTTTTCTGTTTTAAGTTTTTCTGTCAGATAGTGCAGACTACAGAATCATGCACAGAACCATTAACATATTACATTTTTGTATACCATTTGGCGGCTTCACTAACGTAGGTACTACCTACCTATAATCATATAGCTAACAGCTAAAGGAATCCTACTTTATTAAAAGAGGTAACAAATATAATAAATCATCGGACGATCAGCTGCTGAAAAGAAGATCAGTTTCAATCATTACTATCGTAACCATTGCAATCAGTTTATTTATAGTCTAACGAGATGCAGCTTTATCGGCAACAAAAATGATTCTACAAAAAGATAATGGATTACCCCTTTAGTTTAAGCGCGTGCAGAGGGCCTACCACCAGCTCTTATAGCAGTATTATTATAATCTTACTTTGCCTTTTCTTACCATGACGTCAGGAATAAAACATTCTTGAACGATGAAGGTACGAATATGAGTTATGTTATTGTAAGCTTGAAACAAAACTCTCCTGAAATAAGATTGTTTCGTAAAAGATTGTGATCGGCCCCCAGTTCCCTGTGAGCGTATGCTTTGCGATGACAAGTTACAGGGGCAGACACTAAAGGTTGCGGTTGTCGACCTCAGGACAAGCTGCTTCTCACACGGACAACTGTACGTCGCTTGCTTCCGCGTCACCAGTCCTGACTCTCTGCATATTTTGGTTGCTGAGTACATAACTACAAACGTACGTAGTATACAGGGAAGTTTTATAAAAATGTGGCTGTGATTGTAGTATGTTTATTTATTTATTAAACATACATTTTTTTTAACAGGTCAATAACACTATCCACTATGACAATATCCACTATGTGGCACAAGTCATACAGAGGACAATATGTTAAGTATCACCCTCTGGAATTCCGCCAATGAGCATGTAAAGATATCCACTTGCAGAGAGACGCTGTTGAGTATCTTTATTGCCCGCCCCACTGGTGCAAACTTTAACAAGTTTGTACGGGTCACCGGGACTTTAAACAGCCTCTCTCTCGGCCTTTGCCGCAGCCTACTGTTTGGAACGAGCAATCCCAAAGATTCTAGTATTTGAGGATTATTCAGCATACCACGAAAAACCATAAAAACATATTTAACTAGTGCGAAATTGCGCCTTACGAGTACCTCCAACTTATAGTAACCAACCATCCCTATTACAAAGAGGGTTGGATACATAAGTGGATAGAATGGGTAGACACCAAATTGTGGTAGGCTTACGACTTCCACGTGAACGAAGTCGCGGGTAGGAGCTTCTGGATAAATATAAACATCAGCCTGTTGGTTTGTCTTCCATTGTACCTAGCGGTTTCTTCTCTTAACGAGAAGTGTGAGATCATTAATTAATATTACGCTAGCTTACTGCATGTTTGGTTTTTTTGAAACGGCACGTTTTACGGTAGGTATTTAATCGAACATCAATTAATTCCTATTTTGCTTTCTTCAAACTATTATGAACACACACACATAAATAATGAATGCGCTTCTTTTTGTGAACCTTAATTAATCCCTATTTTGGGGTCTTAAAAATACTAAATACCCAAGTAACTGCGACCAACTTGGATGTAGCGCTCGCCGGCCGCTGTTGCCGCAGCAGCACTCGCTGCGCTCGATCGCCTCGTGCGCTGTTGGTCACAGTTCTAACCTCACCCGTTTGGTCAGGGTACCCTAGTTTAGTTACAGTAACCAACTGTGAGAAATAACCACAAAAACAAAAAAACTGGCCAAGTGCGTGTCGGACCACGCACAATGAAGGGTTCCGTAGTTGGGATGAATTTATCCCAAAAACAAACTTAACTTTGTAGTTGAAAAATATGTTCTCCCATACGGAATGTATGGGAAAACGTGTTTTTGCAACTGCAAAGTTAAGTTGGTCGATTATTACTCGTCAACTTGTAAAGCTTACTTAGCTGTGATAGTTTTCCTTTTAATTTCGTTATAAAAACTACTATTGTGATTTTTTTCACACACCCAAAACCAACCATTTAGCCGGCAGGGGGGGGGGGACACTTGACTCTAACAAAAATTAGCACATTAAAGCTTAATATTTCACAAACGGATCCCTGGATCCAAAAATGGTTTTCACAAACTCATAATGTTTTTGAAGGAACTTTCCAATGATACCCCTCACCATGGGTTAAAAAAATAAAACATCACCACTTTACGTGTATGAGAGGTACCCTAAAAAAAATGTTTTTCATAATTTTGTTTTACCACTTTGTCGACGTAATTAATATGTATACCTATGCCAAATTACAGCTTTTTAGTACAAAGGGTCTTGGAGCTAGACTGCGGACAGACAGACAGACCGACAGACGGACACGACGAAACTATAAGGGTTCCTTGTTTACTACGGAACCCTAAAAAGAGACTCGTTTAAAAGTGTGCAGCATTAAAAGACTTAAAAGTTTTTAGAGGATCATTTATTTAAAAAATCTTACATCATTAGAAGATCAATAACCTTTCAACTGTCATTAATGAGAACAACACAATTTTAATTGTTATCGATCTCCTCGAGTCCTCGTGACAGTTGAACTCATAAGTTTTTAGATGTTCAGTTTTATATTTACTTCAGGTTAAGCTACGCTTGTCGGGGTTGGTCTGTGGATAGGTGACCATCTTTACATACTGAGACTCCTCCGTGCCTCGGAAAGCACGTTAAGCCGTTGGTCCCGGCTGTCATTCGTGGATCTTTGACAGTCGTTACGGGTCGTCAGAAGCCCGAAAGTCTGACAAACAGTCTTACCAACTGGGTTGTGGAGGTCAGATAGGCAGTCGCTCCATGGGAAATACTGGTATTCAGCTGCATCCGGTTAGACTGGAAGCCGACCCCAATAAGGTTGGGAAAAAAGTTACATATTTCCCTTTCTAAACCACGATACACGATGCGCACATTGGTGCGGTGTTGATATCTGAACTCTTGCACATCATGGAGATGATGTGCAAGAGTTCAAATATCTAAGATTAACTTAGATAGTAAGGCACACACTAACTTAAACGCCAAGATACCATATAAGGGCTAAAATAAATACATAAGCGTTCAAACTTAAATACCTAGGAATTTCGTTTAAATATTACATGATGTTCCTATCACTGACGTAGTAGAGTGAGTCTCCTCACGGTACCGAAAATGTGTTGAAGACTAACGAAATCACGTGGCTCCGAGGCGTCGGTTTAAATTAAATCACGTTAATTATCGCACGTAGACGGAGCCCCGGGCTCTCTTACCGCGTCGAGCCAAGTATCTATCACTTTACCCTCATGACATTAAGAGGGAGGTAATATTTAATGCGCCATGCATTTCTGCACGAAAAAGCTTAGTAAAGCGTAGCCCCCGAGGTGATATTTCCTCGTAGTAACAATTAAATTAAATTTAATGTATTTATTTAATTCAGACACAGTGATCTATATTTTTATTAATATACTTAAGTATTTACATAAATGGAAGCTAATTTATTTATTGAGAAACGTTTCTTAATAGTGCAAGTTTTACATAAAAATAAAACTTGTATTATTAAGCAGAGACGATGCACAGCATCTGTGAGAGGGCGTTGTATACTTCCCGTTAGTTGTCAGCCAATCACAGCTCTCGTGACGTCACATCCTTGACCAATCAGGACCGAGTTCCGGTAGTCACGTGGTCTCAGGTGGCGTGTTCGCTAATGGCGGACTTTTACCTCATAGAAGTCTCTCACCAGGAGACCTTGAATGATGCTGTGCATCGTCTCTGCTTAATAATACAAGTTTTATTTTTATGTAAAACTTGCACTATTATTCGGCATGTGACGATGCACAGCATCTGTGAGAGACGTGTTTATAACTCCTGGTGACCACGATGACGCTATGTGAGGATATGATAATATTTACTGAAAAAATTAAACCATATAAACCAACATGTATTCATTATACAAATTAGGATATGATATGTACCCCTGGCTATACTATTCAATGTAGGTACCTACAAATATTAATATTGTATATCATTTAAAATAACGTAACATAATAATCTGGAAAATAAGAGTAATCAGATTAACAACAATCAAGAGACCATCGATTGTATCTTATACCAGTTTTAAATTCTTCGAGAGATTACTACCTATAATAGACACGTTTACAATAATATTTGGCAAAACTATTCACCGCGAGAGAGGATACCTTCGATTGGAAAATTTCCTACCAATTCAAAGATGCTACAGCTGAGCGCGTACTACCAGGAATGCAGAGATGCCTGTATCTTTCAGTAAACTTTTACCTGTCACACAGTCCGTGATGCACTGTGCGTGGGACCTCGAATTGACAATAACAATGAGAACATCATACAGATTACTTTCGACTATATGTCATGGTCATCCTAATTCAAATACTTTCCTTAATTAATTAACTGGACATATATTTTCGTTAGCATGACACGATAGTGTTCAGCCTGATGGGCTGTGCACAGTACAGGTTTGGTACAGTGATCACCCCGATCGATGTAGTTATTTGCTGAGACCCTGAGTAGAATAAGGTCATGGACTCATGTTCCTGATGCTAGCAACAAAAGAGAAACCATCGACGTGACGCTTTGAACAAAGTAAGTTATTGGGAGGATTCGTCTGCATTCCGGCAATAAGATGACTCGGGTTCCCAATAGGAGGCTTCTCTGAGATCTCTAAGAGATTGGAGGGAGATAGCTTTAAGAATATGTTTTACTAAGAAGTCTGAATTCAAATGATCGTTACAGGACTGTCGTCCAAAGGTTATGAGGTTAGAATTACAGATTTATGCAACAATATAATATTGTAAGCTAATCTCTTTTCAATGAATAGGAACGCTAAAAATCTTGCCAAACCAATATTATGGGACAAATGAAGTTAAAATTGTTATCTTTACACCATTTGACCCACAGAGACCGACTATGTTCTTAGTGTGCCAACTAGATCCGAGCAGGGATCTTTCAGCTTCTGACCAATAACTAGTTATTTCGCCCCACCCGCTATCTTCCAAACGCAGAGCTCCATGTATTGAACTCGAGTAGGTGGAAGGCCCGTGCTCTGATCTACTAGAACTTGAGCTAGGTTGGTGATTCTCAAGGATCAACAGAGTGTTCGACGTCGAAGATCCGGTGAAGGAAGAAGAACTCGAGGGATGAGGCTTGGTGCCGAGAACATCCACGCCATCTGAAATAGCCAGTGACGAGGCGTTGCAAAAATAGGCCGATGAGTCTGATCAATCTTTGGTTACATACTTCCTCACCACCTTGGGGTCCCAGGTGGCAAGGAGGTCTACTTGTGGAACTCCCAATATAATCTACATACTATAAACAAGTGTCATATAGTGTATCACCATAATAATTAAACTGATGTATATTTTTGAAAAATAAATTATACTTATACATAATATGCGAAAAACATTCCTTAGAGGTGGTCTTAGTAGGTACCACACTGCCGCCCCTTTTCCGCTGGACAACCTGTCTGCGAGATCGTTGAATCTCTCTGGAATACATTCAACAGTCATGGAAATACGCTCTTTGTCTAGAAGACTCAAGAGTTGGTAAGTCATGTGAAGTAAGACCGCGGCTGTCCGCCTTCTTTTCGAACGTAGGAAACAATTGTGCAATTTTTAGATTGCAGGCACACATGGCGACCGCGAAGGCGAGATCGGAAAAGTTGACTGCTGCTATAATGGTAAACATTTCCTTTTGATTGCAGTGCCAGCAACGCTGGTCTGGTTTTCACTTTCCTGACACCGAAAGATCATCTAACTGTGCTCCCCACCCGTAACCTGCCACATCTGTAGTCATGAAATGGTGAATCAACTTCAGGTGCAAACTGCTCCGAATTTGACTTTAAATTCTAAAGTTGTGACCCACCATTTTAAATTCTTTGAGACCGGTTGTGATGTGGCTACCGGTTTGCGAGGAGACCGCTTCAAAGGCCGAGAAAGAATTTGAAGTTGGTGTCAACGAAGACGACCTATTGGATCGACAAAGTTGGAAAGGTTGAGATTGCCTAAAATAATAATCTGCGCCATTTTCAAATAAATATTTCCTTTGCGAATAACTCTCTTCGCGAGAGCGATAGAATTGACTAGTTCTTTTTTGGAGGTAATAAATCAGTTATTAAAACCATTGGTGGTTTTGGAGGTAAATGGCAGACGCATTCCTGTGATCATCAAGAGAAGGGCCTTCGGAGCCCACAGCGTCTGCCACTGTCTCCGATACGCTCGGAGACAGCCTCCGTAGAACTGGTGTGGCTGAAAGTCATCAAGTTTTCTTTGGTGTTCCAAATGAACCCGAGGAATTTTATCACTTGAGAAGGTTCGGTGATCAATTTCTTCTAATTTACTGTCCACCCTAATGTCTCTAGAACGTATAAGGACAAATCCGCCTGAGAGCGTAGAAGACTTCTCGATACGCATGCTATCAAACAATCTTTTAAGTAGACCCCACTCGCATTCCTTTTGATCTTAGATGTTGGGCCACTCAGTTGGTCAACGCTGCGAAATCATTCAGTGCGCATGATAGACCGAACGGCAGGCAGGTCACCTGCTGTTTTACCTGTATCACCATCTCTGGCGATTGCGCGATCTTAAATCGGCTCAGGGTTTCTACTGATAGATGAATCAGTGGTGGTTTGGAGGTAAATGGCAGACGTATTCTCGTGATTATTCCGAGAAGGGCCTCCGGAGCCCGCAGCGCCTGCCACTGTCTCCGATACGCTCGGAGACAGCCTCCTGGCTGTTATTTCGCCCCACCCAGTCATTATCATAATATTTCTTCTTGTTTGGCTGTCCATTCTGAACTTCCAATCGTTATCCTTTTGACGAAAGCCCGCACAACATCATAAGATTACTCACAAAATTTAATTTTGAGTTGTATATTTTGAAGTAAGTACGCAAATGATTTTCATCAAATATGCAATTAGAACTCGAGAGATCTTACGCAGACCGTCACGAAGGTTCAATTAGCAATTCGCTCAGGATACGCTCCCGGCGATTCTCAATGTATTTAGCTTTCCGCAAACTAGCTGCATAACTTCCTCACAAATTTTGTGGATTTTGATGAGGGTAGATATAATTTCCGAAATTTATCGAACGGCAAATAAGCAATTAGACCTCGCAGGGATCTTACGCAGACCCTCACGAAGGTTCTTATTAGCAGTTTCGCGCAGGATGCACTCCCGGCGATTTACAATGTATCCAGCTAGCTTTCCGCAAGCTAGCTCCATGATTTTATAAATTTCGTGGAATTTTGATGAGGGTGGAAATGATTCCATAATTTTATCGAAAAGGTTAGAGCCAGAAAGTATAGCATCAGAAGAAGCTGTCCAATCAATGAAATTCTCTTTGTTTGTTGAGTAAATCTAGTAATTAAGGTATTAACATAGGGCTGCTATCAATTCGGAATTCGCCGCATAATCGTTACCCATATCAAACTGTCGAAGTTAATCGTTATTATCAAGCTCGACAAAGCCAGGTGCAGCGTTATGAATCTGCAATGCGTCCCCGCATAGCGATCATCCTTCCACGACAAATTAACGAACTTTTGTAACGCTTTAAGTCGCTTCAACTGATTTGAATTAGAGCGAGGCACCTTGAGGTCCAATCCCACTCGATATATTATTGGTAGCCGCCGGCGGGCGCTTCAAATTAAAGTCTAAAGGTATCGCGGAGCTAGTTCCAGGAACTAATTCAGGCATATGTGCTGCTGTAGGTTATTCGGTGTCGAACCGTTTGTACCCACATTAAAAAGTTAATGAGCCACATGATTAACAAGATGTAAAAATATCTGGTGACTCACCTGCATTTCCGCCGTTTTACCTTAGTATCCTAAGAAACGGATTGCGAAGAGTTCGAATCGCTTCGTGGTAGCTGGCATTTACGGCTCGATGTAAACATCAAGTTGGTGCCTACATGCACTTCTTGATCCGAATCACAATAATTCACAATTGCACTATTTAATTTATTTTCAACATAATATTAGATATTAATTTAATATCACTTTGAACTATAATAAGATTCAAAATATTAAAAAATAGCTGCAAACTCTAAATTAGATGTTACTTGCTCGGGAAGTAACGACGCTATGAGGTAAAAGTCCGCCATTAGCGAACACGCCACCTGAGACCACGTGACTACCGGAACTCGGTCCTGATTGGTCAAGGATGTGACGTCACGAGAGCTGTGATTGGCTGACAACTAACGGGAAGTATACAACGCCCTCTCACAGATGCTGTGCATCGTCACATGCCGAATAATAAACAAAATTACCATTATTGTGTTTTAGTAACTAATTTGACTACTAGTTTAGTAAGCAGCTTTTGTTCAATGTCTTAATTTTTGTTTAATGCACACCTATAATTTGTGTATATGTTACCGGCAATCTGTATAATCCGGTAGTCTATACAATACCTAGGCAATATATAGAATACCTAAAACGTTTAGGTAATGTATGAAATATTATTTATTTTATACTTTGCTTAGGCATTCTATACAGTACCGAATGCACAGCCGGCAATGTGTGAAAAGACGAAAGCGGCGACGGGGAAGATATTTATAATGAGTAATTGTTAATTTGTTTTTTGAGCGCTACTGCTAAGCATGAGGTCCTGGGTTCGATTCCCGGGTCGGGCAAAGTGTTATTGGGTTTTTCTATCAGAAATTTCTCAGTAGCAGCTCAGAGTCTGGACTTGTGCCCGGTTGATGGCAATAGGCTCGCCCCCTATTACATGGGACTTAAACATAACTGGCGAAATGTGGGTGTACCTACTACAGGGACACCTCTGCCAACCCTTCGGGGAAATAAGGCGTCATGTTATGTTATGTAATTGTTAATTTTAATCAAGTTAATTTGGGCAAACATGAGCTATTTTATTTGTCCGTCATTTTATAGGTAAGTACTATAGAGGAAACTTACATTTGACCAATTTGGAAACAAAATATACGTGTCGAAATGAGAACCTCCCTCTTTATTTTCGTCGGTTAAAAATCATGTGCACACGATGAACACATTCGTTAGCAAGCATTACTATAGCGGCCGTGTGTTGCAAGCAAGATAGTCCTTACGGTGTATAGATGTTCGTTTCTCCCATGGTACTTACATAACATTGATAAATATAGACCAAATCTATTTACTTTACACATTGCCGGTGAACCAGCAGGTATTCTATACAATCCCTGGGAAATGTATACATTTCCTAGGCAAAGTATGTAACGGACAATAATATTCATAATATTTCATACATTGCCTGGACGCCGCAAGTATTATATACATTGCCTAGGTATTGTATAGAATACCTGAATTATACAGATTACCGGTAACATATACATCAGATGTAATACCTAAATTCTGTTAATGCTAATATTATAAGTATATATATGCTGTTGTATTTCTTATGGGAAAAAATGAGACTTTTGTTGATTCTCATTTATTTTATACACTCATTTGGGGTCAACTACAAAGTCAAATGGGCATTTATAAACCCATGATAGGTACCCAACAGACAATATGTTTGCTGACACTGCTTCCGGCTTACCATGACGTAAGTACATTATAAAATTGGTATTCCTAAGTACCTACAGTGATTTTATCTCTTGACAACCATTTTTAGCGCAAAAAAAAAACTAATTAATGTCGGTCAAAGGGTCGCGGCCGCCGGCCGGTGTCAGCGGCGCGAATTTGATTGAGCTTTTTATTTAGAACGCTTTCCTAGAGTTTCATAATTGCTTGCACCTTCGAACAACATTAAGTAGGTACCTAAATAATTACTTAGGTAGGTAAGTACCTGAAATTCCATGTTCCCTGCAGAATCTCTTCATCTTTGTGCCTGTATTTAATTATGGATTCCTTCATCGCACAGATACTATATCAAAGTGCCTCTTTGAAAGTCGCTACGTTATTCCCAAAATAGTTATTTTCTAGGAATTTCAATCGAACATACTTCGTTAGTACACTATAAAGGACACGCTTTGTTTAATGAAACACATATTAATAATTTAACGTTTTTATTGAACGTAATTTATAATGTATGAACTATTACATTTTTCCTACCATTTATATGCTATAAGAGATCAATTTTGGAACGTAAAAATACATATAAGTACATTAAACTACTCTGTACATATAAATTACGTAGAGACTAACAGCAAACGTCTAATCCGTTTACATGTGATAAGTTTAATGAAAAAATCATTAGGTAATGGCACATTAAATTAAAAAGTATATTCTATGAGGCGATCTATACTCTATTTATGGAGACATTTGGCACAAAAAAATACTATGATAAAGAAATTATTTTCTATAATGGAGACACGTACGAATGTCGTGGTAACTTTGAAGTTATCTAACATTCTAAGTAACAACAATTAACAAGCGTAGAAAAATACTATTATGGAAATACAATAGAGAGGTGGGACAGCTTTGTTCACCATAAGGTATTACGACAACTCAGGTGTATGTTGAGCTGGGTAACATGCACCATCTTAGACCATCTTATGCCATCCGACATACGAACGTGCTCTATAATTTAAATTTCGAAAAGAGTGTAAAGAGATGAAGAGTGTAAATAATAATTTGAATTTAGCAAGCCGTTAGCTACCACAACTAAACTAACCCACCTAACGTATATTTTTGTAATTAATGTACACATTCATAATTTTAGCACAAGCTAATGAATGAAATTGACAAAGGACGACATAGGTGGACATTTACTTCGTATCGTATATCGGATGGAAGGTACATACATTAAAGTTTTACATTATTTTCTAAACCTACCGCACTTTTTTCGGCGAAAAACCAAAAGGAAAAATACGACTCTTGAATTTTACATTTGCACAAACAATTTATTAAAAAGTAAAGTTTTATTTTTTAGGCGTCTAAAGAGGTTTTATATTGGTGTGTTGACGTAATATCTTATTTCCAGCCAGGCAGTGGTGACATCTCGCAGGAAAATGAAAGGAGTCAGTTGCTGAAGGCTCTAGTTGTCGTAGCGGGTCGGAGCAGAGTTGGCCCAGAATCCTGAACAGAAAAACAATAGTTAATACCACAACCTATAAAATAATTAAAAGGTAATAATTTTCTTTTTAAGTGAAAACTTCTTTAGGCGCGTTGGGTATTTTTGAAATGGGACTAAACCATTGATTTCTCGACCTGTTACCGAGTTTACCGACACCGTGGAGTAAAAGACATCAACGCATTAATTACTGCGGTGCCGCTTTTCTTTCAAGTTTTAACTTCTGTCGGCACTCCGGGAGTGCCACTGTTTTTTTTTTAAATCTATATTTTTTCTTTTCAACATAAGATTTAACGTTTTATAGTAAAATTCAAAGCATGACGTTTAAATAACAAACACTGAAATTCGAAAACCGAATGGGTACTTAACTTTATAATTCAAAATATAACCTCCTCTGAGAAGAAACGTCGTGAAATAAAATCTGGGGTCAATAATAATAGTGTTGAAACACAGACCCTACCAAATAACAAATATTGTCTATGTACTTATAATTCAGGACAAGTTCGAAAAGTCAACGAGGTAAATAGGTAACTTGTGCTGAATACGTGGGATTACATTTTTTCATACAGAAAAATATCATAATAAAGGTTTCAGGTACCTACGTGCCGCTGCTGACATCACGTTACAAGATTCTAATTCGATTGGACACTCTCCTTTGAAAAAAGAGCATCGCTAAATTGGTTTTAAAAAGGCGACTTGGAATTTTGGTCATGTGGGTACTGCATGTAATTAGTGGTAGCCTTTGAGAAGAAGCGGGTAACAGAAAAGTATCAAAATCAAACTCAAAGCATGTATTTCAATTAAACCATTTACAGGCACAATTGGCAAGGTGTCGGTCAGTCAGAAATATGAAACTAGTTGCCCATTCCAAAGCGTAGTAGGTATACATATGAAGAATAGCCTCCCTACTTATTTCTGCCGCCGTGTGCCGGTGTAGTTTCTGACTGTAGTTTCTAAAATAGTCTGTCTGCCTCTAGTTTGGTAATGCAAATATCCATGGGCGCAAATAACCACTCACCATCAGGTATTTGCCTAGAAATTTTATTGTTAAGAACCTGCCAAACTCACAGTGTTTGGTCGCGTTATGATGATCGTGACAATGGTCACATACTTAAATAAGGCTGGACTTTGTTAATGTATAAAATTAAGGTTCAGGTCGGACTAATTTGGTCATATAACAAATAGTACCTGGGCGACCGAGCTCTGCTCTGGTGAAAATAGAGGATAGTTCATACTAATCCTATGTTTAGTACATACTAATTCCATACTGCCGTGATAGTAGAAACTTATTAATTCCATGCTGCCTTGGTAGTAGGTACTTACTAATTCCATACTGCCATGTCATTATTCTAATGTCATTATTTAACACATTGAAGGACACTATATGCCCATAGGCGTCATAACAATAAAACTTCTATTGTGTCTCGTGTACTGTCGTCCTTCAAAGTGTTAATAACTTGTTCTAAACTTAGGGCGACCAAGCTCTGCTCGGGTGAAAATACGGAGAAAACGAATTTTTCCAGATAGGAGACCTAGCTAGATCTATTTTTCACCCCGTAAACCCCTATAATGCAACTTTCATCGAAATCGTTGAGCCGTTTTCGAGAACGTGATTGAAAAAAAATAATATATATATACAAATATTGCTCGTTTAATATTATAGGATAGGATAAATCCAACGTACCTCGTTTGCCAACATTTTGCAAGAACAGCCGGTTGGCGACGGCCTGCCGCTGGTTGGCTTCGCGCATCTGCTTGCGGGCCACCTCGAGGATCAGCCGCTGGCGCAGCACCTCCATGGGGTTGTTGATGGACAATGACGGCATCTTGCGCTTCGGCCGCGCGCGACCCTCGTGCAGCTCTGCAGGGTCCACCAGCCTCTGCGGCAACCGCAACCACTCATATTGTTGTAGTTTGTGGAACATTATATTATACTATCGAACATATTTAAGACAGCCATCTGTCTGTCTGACTGACACCCTGATACACTGTTGTGGTCAACACAACGACCACCTCCTGTGATGTTTGAGCTAGGAAGAAGTGGCGGAACAAACTACCCAGAAGCATGTATATAGATTTTGTAATTACCAGCTAATTAATTTTAATTTCTAATTGCAAGGCCCTGATCTGTCTTGAGTTCAGTTAAGTGATTATAGAATGTCAGATGTACTTATGGAGTAGGTAATCAAAGATGAGGAGTATCCAAATAAATGTAAAATAAAACTCAACCCAGAAACCAATGGATAGAAATCACAGTCAACTAAATAATTTCACTCATAAAGATTAACATAAAGATGATAAAGATGAAAATAAATTAATATATCCTAAAATATTGTTGATTGAGTATTTCACAATTGATTTAGCTCAATTCCGAAGGAGATGTACTTCTTACTCGAATACGCCAATCACCGATCCAAGCTAATTTTCTTTTCACTGACAAAGCTAATTATACCGTCAGTAATATCATGAAATTGATATGGCTACGTCGTTGGTCTAGTAGTCGCAAACACTACTGCTAAACATGAGGTCCTGGGTTGGATTCCCAGGTCGGCAAAGTGTTATTGGGTTTTTCCATCAGGAATTTTTCAGTATCAGTCCGGTGTCTAAATTTGTGCTCGGTTGATGGCAATAGGCTCGCCCCCAATTACT
The DNA here is from genome assembly GCA_963680765.1 of Agrochola lychnidis. Lineage (NCBI taxonomy): Eukaryota > Metazoa > Arthropoda > Insecta > Lepidoptera > Noctuidae > Agrochola > Agrochola lychnidis. The sequence goes on along the minus strand of OY796850.1, from coordinate 14,509,089 downwards.
TTGTGTTTACTATGTACAGCTCTGCCTAACCCTTCAAGAATTATAGGCGTGATGTTATGTTATGTGTGTAAAATCATTACAGAACCTTTCTTCAACCACACTAACACTATTCTCATTACTTTTTTAATCATATCGAATAATTACAATTTGAACTAAAAAAGTTTCAATCTTTGCCGCTACAATAAATGTAAAATGAATCGTGAAATCAAAGTAATAGAACTGTAGGTACAATATTGAATGCGACTCAATAATAGAGATGGGCATCAAGTCGGCATGAGAAATTCTCTGTAGCTAGAGTCGGGCTCCGCAACAAATTGCTCAGGCTATACAACGTGTAACGTTAAATGCGCAAAACCTCAGACACCCCAACTGCTTTTTAATTCAATTGGCCTATTTCAGAGAGAAAAAATATCATTAAAAAAATTGTAAAGGTTTTATGTGCTGTTTTAGTTCGTAAGATTCGTATTTGCATTGAAATAAAAGCTATTATTATCCCGCGTATGAGAAAATTTAAATTGGTCGACAAAAATTTGTGTTTGTTTACCTATTTTGGCGGGTTTGCGCATGTGATGGCTTGACCTATTAATAAATAGGCACGGCAACGTTTTTAATGAAGATTTTTTGAAAAATGTGACCTATATTAAAAAGTGGTTCAATTTATTCTGCTCGTTATTCTGATCAAGCTATTTTCAGGTTTTGTGCATTTAACGTTACACGTTGTATAAAACAAAAAGTCAAGAATAAATGTTTCCCGCTTTTATCGCGATATAGCTAATTAACAAAAAAATGCGTGGGTAGCCCGAAGAAAAATCTACTAACTGTAAAGGCGGCTAAGTGTAACTAATTTTAGCCATATCTAGGAGATAGTGCTAAATATAGGCTCAACAGATGGGCCTAGAAGAGTCTCCGAAATAAAAGATGTTGGCATTTTACTGCCGGCCTATTATGTATATTGAATTACTGTTCCCATCTCACGAGTCGATGGGACGAGAGCGATTCATTTCCCAATAACGGGGTGAAATGCTTGTGTACATACCACGAGGTGTTGGGTTCCGTTCCACTCACCGCATTTGTGTTACCGACAGTTACGCCTCACCTTGTTCCAGAGGCTTGTTATTTCTTGTGACATGTTTGTAACCTTACCGCATTACTATTGAAAGGCCTATTCGCAAACTCTATACGACGAAGAAAATATTTATCGTTGGCTTGTCTTCCATTTACAAACTTTCATTTGTTTTCGTAAATAATATTGTTTAACGAATTCGTGCTGTTGCGTGATTGATACCGCATATATATATATAATTTACCTGCTCCATTTATCTTTTGTCTTAATTAGGTCTTTTATATAGCTTCTCATTTTAAAACCACCCTTGATAATTGCGCTTTTGACCTCAATTTAAATATTCGATTGCTACTTTCGGAGGGATGATATCGATAAATTTGAATAAATTCCCTATAAATGAATTTAGCGGTTATAAAGATACGGTGGCAATTTATTATTTAACGATGTGATGATGACTTGATTGCTATAAAAATAAGAAAGAATACTTATTTTATGGCTATGATATGAGTTTTTACTTTTTACAATGTCATCTGCTTTTTCAATGCTTCTAAAAATTATAATGACTCAGGTAGTGATAGAGGTAAGTATATGAATGAAACAACAAGTAATCTAAAAGACGTTTATTGCATCTTTTTATGACAATAATTTAATACTATTACAATGTTAAGTTATATGCATAAAGGAATGCCAGTGTACCTAAGCTAATGATAGCACAATAACATTAATTTAAAATAAATTAGCATAGCTATTACAACAAATGACTGAATTTTTTATATCTAAGTTACTAAATAAATTCAATTTAATCTACAAACCAACAGTTAATTTGTACTTTGCCTAATTTACAAAACAAATAATATAATAAAAGGTATCATGCGCATTTTTATAATACTATACATTCCAAATAGACTACTGTTTTAAACATTTTCTAATATCTGATGCTTCCTACTCTACTTTTCAACAATATATATGGAATATGTTATGTAGTATATTTAAACGTGGCTATTTTAACAGATACTTTAGAACCATGGGTCTCGGATAACGTCTACGTAGGCAGGCATTTCTTGGTTGGCGATATATAGCTTTTAGAAGTATCTGACAGCTTGCACCGAAGGGGACCATTGGAAGCCTGCAAAACAAAACATAACGTTAATTCTCTAAAAATTACATATACTAGACATAATTCTGAGAAAGAATTGTTTGATTTGCATGCTTTGATACTAATTAAAACATTCAATGATACTAACATGCTTGAACATGTATTAAGAAGTGGGAAGTATCTCTAATATAATCTATAGCTAGAGAGTACCTATACTCCTGGGCTTGTTATAATTCGGTCCAAAACAAAGGGTAAAAGTGGTCTAGAACAACTATAAAGGGAGACCGCATGCAGCGTCCCCAAGTATTAACCTCCATCTTCAGTTATGTATTTCCAATCAAAGTGAATACTTCGTGAGACATCCAGCTCTAACGTACAAAGTTCACTTAATAGCTACCAAGACAAAAGGGGCGCCTGGATCATGCTGGCTCTATTTTTGACAGTGGTTCTCTCTCATTATAAAAATGTCTATAAATGATGATATCAAAAGAACGCTCTTTATCAGTTAAATTCTCAAAAGACAAACATCATGCTCGACATAAGTTCTACAATCTACGACGTCTCATCCACGATAAAGTAATTTGTATGTAAACTATTAACAGATACAAAGAAACAAGCAATGACAAGAAAACAAAAACCACAATCAGCAACGACGATAATGTTGTGTTTGTCAAATTTGCAACTTCACACACTACTACTTTGAAAGTTAACGCTAAATTAATCTCCAGGTTCTCTAACTCTTTTCCTTTATCGTAGACGAGACAGTTTCCATATGATCCTTATGACTAAACCCACCTCGTTTGCCGATATCGTTCAAGAAGTTTCGGTTGACGGCTGCGCGGAGAGCCTGCTGCTTCCTCTCCTTCTCCTGGCTCAGCTTCTGGCGCAGCACCGACATGGGCAGGTCGATGGACAGCGACGGCATGCGCCGCTTCACCCGACCACTGCCGGTCTTCACGCACCACCAGGTCAAATTAGCTACTATCTCACTCAAAGACTAGCCCTACGTATTAAGGATAATTTGGGAAATGGTGAAGTTTCACCCATTTTTTGAGAAGAAATAAGTAGACCTTTTTGGAAGATATAGGTATGCATGCGGTCCACTGATATAAGAACGCAGTTTATTATGAATAAGTGCCATTAATTCTAGGCCATTGACAGCTTACAGTTAGTTAAAATCAGCATGAAATAGTTTGGTTTATAATCCAAATATTCCAGTGACCTATTTCTGACTGATGTATTGCGAAATAACAATGACTTTATTGGTATTTCTCGTGAATATGTCAATTCAATTTCGGCTTATTTAGTCAATAATAATAAATGAGCTGTATAAAATATGTTCACCGTGGAGTCTTTAGGCGATTGGTTTTCAGGAATCTCTTAGGGTCTTAGCATTCCTGGAACGTTTTCCATTAGACTAATGAATCACTGACTGGACCTTATTTACCCTTAGAGGTACTCTATAACCCTGAATATGTACCCTCATTTACTATATTCGGAGAGTTTACTTGAGTACACTTTAGCATTTTATATTTCTAGAAAGTATATTAGGAATATTATAAAATAAACAGCTATTTCTATAACCGAATTATCTTTATTTACTCACAACAGATTCTCTACATACATGTGTTTAGTTGCTAATAACAAGGGTAAACTTTGTACAAATCTATATTGGAAGCGCATAACTGCAGCGGTTACAAGTCGATCACACGAGGTCTAACAACAGCTGGATTCTACCACTTCAGTTCTGACTCCTCCAGGCTCCTACAAAATAGAAAAGACTACATTACACACAGTACTTTGTGAAGGGTTTTAAACTGGGGTTCATGCACGTTCATCGAAAATACATGCATCATGCGGACACTTTCTCAAATATTGGGAAAATGTATGTTAATCAATCCATAAATTTTTCTATCTACGAATTAAATTCATTCTCATTCCACGTGTATAGTCGATCTAGTAAATGGTTGAAAGTCACTTGCACGTCAGAAAACGAGAAGTTCTATTTGTCTATGTGTCAGTTAGATAGTTTCAACCTTAGTGAAGTTTCAATTAACTGGGAATTGTTGTCAAAAGCGCTGAAGCAATTACGAGATCGACTATACACCATATTCGTGCATATTTCATTTGATTTTTTCATTTAGATATTACTTTTTCATACTCTAACCTCGCTTTCCAACTCGGTCAAGGAAGTTCCTGTTCTTGTGTGCCACTCTCTCCATATAGTTGTTGTAGGCTCCTCGCTGCAGCAGTTCGACCGCGGGGTTGATGGAGAACGAGCGGCGTGTGCGCATCTCTGCACCGCTACTTGCCACCTTCGTTATACACTCATGTTTATAGACACTGTATCTTAGCCCGAAGTGCGGATGTGGATATATGAAGAAAGCAAGCAGCAAGACTGAGACAGTCATGTACTGAAAGAACTCGTTCAATGGATAGATATATAAAAGCGTAAAGCCAAAACTGTTTGTTTTGTGACGATGAAAACTCATGGTTGTTTGTGAAGCACTCTTGTTTTCACATTGTTTGCATTGACAGGGAGCAAGCGTATCTATTGGTTTAAGACTCCTGCAGACAAGCGCGACGCGAATCTTGTGGAACAATTTCTATGAAAACTTCACGGAAATTATTATACTGGCGTCGCGTCGCGCCTGTCTAAGCCTTTATTATAAAGCAACTGAACACGCTGCTGGGTTATTTATTTTTCCTAAATAGTTTAACTACAATTTTATTAAATATGTCGATGTGTTTCTTAAGATTTGGTAAGTAATACTTAATTAAAGATCGTTTACTATAAAAACTACACGCCTCTCCAGTAAAAATTGTATACAAACATTTCAAAAGTGTGTACAACAAGCAGTGGAGGGGCGTTTAGTTTTGTAGTAAACGATCTCTATCTGAGTGGAGACATTTAATGTTGGTAACCTTTAGAAGCTTGTTAGAGGCATAATTACTGCCAAAGTTGAATAGAAACTGCGGTCAGAGCTCGTTAATGCAGTAACTTGTACGAAACTAGTGATGTTTTTAACTATTTACGTAAATGTAGACACAAGTTACAGTTGACAGAAAATATAGTGGGACCCAACGCACATTATAAAAGTTAGTGCAGGTATACGTAAAATTAAATACTATGCATCGTTTAACATAACGAGTATACATGTATACGGCTCGAATAAACTCTGCGCCGAGCGAGGAGCGCTGTCCGAGCACAACAATTATATTGTCCGTGGTAAAATGTTACTCTCCCGTTAAAGTTTAACCGCAAATAGTTATTATTAACTTGTTACTATATATTTGCTTCCAGCGACAACGATTATTTGATATATTTATCTCCATAAAAGAAACTTCAAATTCGTGTGAATATTATCATAAGAACTTTTGAAGTAACTTTTGTACTTTAGGTTTATTCTGCATTAATTTTATACGTTTTCTGTGTAACTTAATATGATTTACGTCCTAATTAATTGCTTCGTTCATTATATTTTGCGTCATTTTCTAACGAAAATGGCAAACTAAGTTTAAACGTGCTTCTTTTTATTCCATTATATAAATCCTACAACAGACTGGCACCTTTAACGATTATCGATCGCAAGATGGACGCGGCAGAGATCTCTAATTGCCTTAATTTGTTTTACTAATTACAGGGACACTCTTGCCTTGACAAGGTGAACCTTACCTTTAGACGACGGAATATTGTGCGTGCAAAGTGTCAAAGAATCGAGATTTTTATCAAACTACGGTAATATGAACGCGTTGTTTGATCAAACGACTCTCAGATTCGAAGTTTGAAAATGTTGAAGTCTAGAAATCTTATGAAGTAAGTACTTTCATGTCGCCTTTACCTACAACAAGACTCTTAATGCAAATAGCTTTAGCTAAGCTAAATATCGTAGCTTTTAACTTCAAAATTTATTACTTGCGTATGTTATATGCTTCTTGTGCATTGAAGCTCACGTATGGCAATGCAAACCACTCTTTACCATTTTCTACAGGCATATATTATTTAAAAACAAAGAAGGTTGTTTACCTGTGAGTCCCGGGGCATATCAGCGAGCAGGTAGAGCCAGGGCGCGCCGGCAGAGTAGCGAGCGGCCATGGGTGACATTGCGTACAGGCTCTCCTGAGAAAATGGAGACGATTAAATAAAATATGGTTTCATGAACAATATCAAGCTTTCCCAAAGCGTCAGTGCTGATCATTTTAGGGAAATATTTTGACTGTTGTCACACTACGAAACTCTGTCGAATAGTGAACATGACTATGCCAATGTCATAGATATGTAAGGTGTGCCAAAGTCCTGGATTTTGATTGCCATGGCACACTTCGATTCGATTGTTCATGAAGACTCCATACTCCATCAATAACAGGTGACAGGGATAACAAGTAATTGCTATTAAGTGTCTGTTATTAGAAAACATTACTTTGAATCTTGTGAATCCCCAATTTTGTACAGTCAACTAACTTCTAGGTAGCAATTTTCTATTATAATCCATAGCTAACCAAGCGTCTCCTGCAGAACTTGTTGACACAATGGAATATCGTACAAATCCGCAATATGGATATTGTCTTTGTATTCCCCATTCGTTCCCGACGGATTCGTCAATTTTCCACCACGCGGGCACGGCATACATGAGAATATTGTAAAAAAAAGTTTCTCGACTTTTCCGTTTGCCTGCGGCTCACTGAAAAATACCTACTGAATATTTCCACAAATACAAACGAAGTTAAGGAATCGTAAAATTTGTACGTGATGCTTCTTTGTATATTTGGTTATGATATAACATAAAGTGTCGGACAACGTTATAAAGTTGTTTCAAATGTGTGGTCTAACTCAAACTAACTGGGCTACTAATTGGTTTCGCATGTAAACATTCGCATCACAACCGTCTGAAACAAAGCCTCGACCACAATTTTATGCGTCTAAACATTTTACATATGAAACTGTTATGTAGGGTACACAAGACAGAAATAGTAGCTAGTCAAAACTTTATCTGAAAGTTAACCTTACGTATATGTCACCGTAAGATGGTGAGCACCGTAGTTTATAACATATCGGTTTAAAATTGTGAACTGAGTGAAATGGGTTAGGTTAGGTTAGAACTATGACCAACCGCGCGAGCCGAGCGAGCCAAGTGAGCGGTGCCGCGGCAGCGACCGGCGAGCCTTACTTCCTAGTTGCTCGCAGCTAGGCAGGCTATTTAGTATTAACGCAAGGTGCGTTACGACGCAAGAAAGTTTTATACCCGTTCACAATTTGTCGGTTTCCCATGCATAGATTAAAGACTATCGAAAAATAATGCATTAAATTGTAAATGGTTCACAATTTATCGACAGTCTATAAAAAATAAATAATCTAACAGAAATAATACCGATGGATTATTAACTAACGAAGTTCATAATTACACGGTGACATATACTTATACCAAATCTGTTAGTTTCCTAAAAGAAAAATGTCTTCTAAGTAGCTTCTGTGGGTAAATATCAGCTACAGGAATATACTATACCTAAAGATTTATACGGTATAATTTAAGATAAACTTTTGAAAATGTCAATATTAGACAGCACCTCATGTGTAATGACGCAATAATATATTCGTCAACATTGATATAATTTCATCATATTTTTATCTGTTAACCAAAAGATAGGTGCCTTGATCGACCTGTGATTACCTACAATTCTTGTGTAAATTGGCTCATATTTGTGCAAACATTTGCAAACATGCAAACAAACATCCGTGGGTGTCTGTAACGCTGTCTTATTTTTAACCGACTTCAAAAAAAAGAGGAAGTTTCTCAAATCGACCGTATATTTTATTTTTATGTGTTTTTTCCGATAACTTCGTCGTTTATGAACCGATTTTGACGATTCTTTTTTTTTGGGTAAATAGTCTAATCGGATAGCACCTGGATAATTTTGGTGTAGGTAAGTACAGTCAGCCAAAAACGTGATCTATACCTGTAAAGGCTAGCGCAGATTAGGGAGGGCTCAGAGAGAGATTGATAGCCTTAATCGACGTCAGTATCAGCTCGAGTGTTAGAAACCTTGATCCAGTCAGCAGCCGTTATAGTTTTAGAGGACTTACGTCATCAGGTGCGGGGGAGTCCATCTGTACCATGTCGAGGGGCGAGAGGGAGTCGGGAGCAGGTGCCGCCGCGACGCCGGAGCCAGCTGCCACTACCACGGCGCACCAGAGAGCCCACCACATCTACAACAAAACACAGAATTAGAAAAAGAAGAAAAAAAACTGATGTGCTTTGACCACATTTGAATCATTCCTCAAAGAGCGACTCTCCTGCTATTGTGCAAAGCTAGAAGATCAGTGTTCCTAAAGCCGGATTTACTTGTTTGTACCAACAACTTATGAACAGGTTGAGGCATACCAACACGTTGAAGCAATAACAATGCGAGGCATTTCTTGCTTAAATTTTATTTTATGCCACAGACAAGAAAATTGCATCGTGTAAATGGGACTTTAGTCTTATAATGGCATTTAGGAAGAATCCATCCTATAGGTTTATATCTAACCCTATGAGAGTATACAAAAATGCCTTGTGAGGTCATCGATATAAGAAAAAAAAAATCTTTTTCGAGAACGACTAAACCAAACATTCAAGTTTTCAGACGGGTCCCATATTTCCAAAATTTTCTTAATTATGTTCTGAGACTAGGGTTCGCGTTTTAGTGGTGGAGGAAACTTAATAGTTACCACTTTCAGGTTTCAAATTAAAATCGTAATTTTTGTTAGAAGTTCGTAAATGAAATACTAGTAAGAAATTCAGAGTTCGTGGGTCGAACATCAAAGGAACAGAAAATTTGGTTTACCCTCCTTTATGTGTGTATGAAATATGAATATTAAAACTTAAAACCAAGCAAGCCAGCATGAGCGATCGTTTCCTTTGACTTCAACAATGGCCGCCGTATCGCTCGCTTCGTAGCCTCGTGTGCATTTTTGGAAGGTGTTCTCATAAATATTCACAAGTTCGAATTTATTCCCATCACGCTTCTCGTCTGCTGTAACCACTAAGTTTTAAAACCAGAGCCCCATTAACCCGGCCTCAGCCGCTGTAACAGTAACCTTTAATCCGAATTCGTAATTACAAAAGGAGACATTGTTGTTAATTCTTCAATCAGTGGGTACTCTTTGTTTTAAAGCATCTCCTCTTATCCAAATTATGAGGTTAGCAGATAGATTCGCAGAAGCGTATATAAATGATGATTAGGAAATTCTCTAACTATTTTCGTAACGAAATTGTTGTTTTGGTATTCGAAGGCTATAATCCGGGAAGGTTTTTTATTTTGAAAGCCTTTCCAGATTGTCATCTTAGTTACCAACCGGATACCGCAAAATCAAAAACATTTTGTCAGGTCGCAAGGGATTAAATGAAAAACAACTTTGTTCAAGAATTGGTACTTATCTCTGCGCCGATAACAAACTTTTGCCGGCTCTTTCCACAACACTTTCATGGAATTTGTGTTATTTATTTGTAAAAGAGAAATTAATCTGTCAAAATAAATATGGCAGCACAAAGGTGAGCTTGGCCAGGTATTTTTCTGTGATATTTTAATTTTCACTGTAAAAGTAGACTGATAGATAGATATGGGACCAAAAACTGTTGTTACCTGCTAAATAACTTTGTATCGAACACGAAATATTTTCCTGATAATAAATTTAAATTGTCTGTATAAAGTTTATTTCATTACGTTACGCAATTGACTTAAAATTTAAGTAGACAATGTAATTTACGATCGAGTATACCCACCCTTCAGTTTTAAAATGAAGATTGTTTTTCTTTTATACTCTTTGCCAAGTTAAAATAACTTCGTTTCTGAACACATTATGTTAACCGAAATCTTTTACACTTTATATCGAAGATTTTACAAAGTTTGCGAATGTCTATTATTTTTAATGGATCATATATAAATATTATTCTTAATAGGTAATGTTTCGGTGTTCAGCTAAATCAAACATTTCTCTTTACATCTCAGCAAATGCGTACTTAAATGCTTTTAAAGTATAAAAAGACATGCATCAAAATCTTATCGAAAGAACACATGTCAGTAAAAGCTGCGTTAACGTGTAAAACTAAGTAAAAGATATTGTAAATCAAAAAGTAAGAGAGCTTTACTTTCACGAGTTTTATTCGAAGCGATTCAGGCGCGGGTTGAGTCCGCGTGACTTATCGGCTTTGGGTGACGTCGGATATTTGTCCGCCATGAGATTAGCTCATCTCTCTTATTAAAAACTTCCATTTACTGAACATAGATTTTTACTAAAATAAACAGACAATATTTAAAAATAACCTTTTCGTGAGCAGGTGGCTTTCTGAATGGTTTTTGTTTAGAGCTTTCTTGATTAACTGGGAAAAAGAAAGTAATAAGAATTTATTGGAAAATACAAGTTGCTTTCAGATAGTTAGTTAGTCTTTTAATTTAGTACTTAATGTAAATAGTTTGCTATGTTAAAACTGTAAAATAAAGTTGCTTTCATAAAAATAATAAGCAAACCCAAAGAATTAATCAGCATTTTTTCATGAATATCTATGTATAGTTGCAGCTCAGGTTCAGTAGATAAGTACTTTACTTACATAATTACTTTATTTGTAGTAGGTATCACTTAGAGCTTTTCTTTGCATCCTTTGGAAGTAAAAAACTTTAAACTATAAATGAACAAATATTTTCGATAGTAACTTGGTTCGCTTTTGAATGACGTCAATCCAGAAGAGTATAAAAAATCTCCACGTCAGTTCCGTTGTTTTTGTGCAAATGACAGGAGCTTTCAAAACGAGAAAGGAATGGTAGGAAATTCTTTACTAAAATACCACCGTTCATATTTTTTGTCAATTTACAAAGACATTTTATAATTTGTGTAATGAAGAGCTGGTTACCGGAGCGGCTAGCAATACCATTTATGAAGGTTGTTTGGCTTAATCGTGACGCGAATCAAACAGAGTGCCCTAGTTCCAAGTGTCTGTAATTTGTCATCGGGCTGTCGAGTCGAGATTTGACCAAGTCGGGAGAACTCTATTTACGTAGGATCTGTTTCAACAACTCTACAAACTTGCTCTGTTTATGGTTGACCCACCTGTCCCTCGCGATAAACACTCGCTAGACAGCTAACTGCACAATCTAATTAATGTTTATTTACTCTGAACTTTGAATTAGTACTCATAATATAATTAGCCTTCAAAAGAAGCAGTTATATAAATATGAAGATTGTAATGAAAATAATGACTTTAAGCCACAAAATATAATATTTTTGTACGAGACAGAGGAGCTTTCACAAATGAACAAAATTTAAAAGTGGAAAATAAAATATAATTTGAGTAAATATGAGAGGCGCTCGTTGCAGCAGGTGCAGATGGTAATGTAGCAATGAAATCACATTAAATATACATATGCGCAGCGCAACAATTGGACTCACCCACAAAGGGAAAATATGATAACTGGAAAAATTATGCACGTAAAAACTGAAAATATAACAGCTCTGTTATTCACAAAGCAGCGACAACGACCAATTTCATAATAATTTCTTCTTTAACTGTCTCGGTCAAAGTACAGAAAGGTAAGTAAGTTTACCTGTTCCTAAACGTTAATTCCTTTTTAGTAGCTAGTAGGCTTAGAGCAAAACCTTGTTACAAACGTTTGCAAGATATTGCGTTTCTCAGAAAACTCTGAATCGCTATTGTATAAAGAAAATGAAGGTCTAAACGGGATGAACTATATTGGCATTGAATGGGATTGAAGCTTAGATTGATATTATATCTGGTATAGGGAAGTGATAGTTCGCGAACAATGAAGGTTTGTTTCACGCCATCAGGGCGTAACTCCGAGATCCATTGTGAGGCTGGACTGAACGCCCCCGTGGAGATTGCTATCCGTTTCTCTGTAAAATGACCGCCACAAGTTTGGCACGGATGCTGTAGCCCGGAGCTCCGGCCAATTTCTGATAAAACTAAAACTGTGCACTTAAATTTTATAACGTTCCTACCACAAAGTTCCTGAGCTTGATAGTCAATTAATTTATTGCTTAAGATTAGTTTATTACCTAACCCTTTGTTTTATTACTATACCGACATTGACAATTAACAACAACGTTATTATTGTTTGGTGATTTTCGCAATATCCGTTGTTAGTTTGATGTTTCATTATTAATCTGCGTTACCAATTTCGGCTAGAAATTGTAGGTACTTGTATCACAACATATGTTGTTAGTAATTTCGTATCGTAATTAAGCCTTGTGGTTTTATTTTTACGTCACAGCTCTGGTACAGATTTGTTCTCATTTATATGTTTACTGGGTTGTCCTTAACATTGTCTTTATATAATAAAAATTAAATGCTGTTCGTTGATATGCGCATTACTTGAGAACGGCTGGACCGGTTAGGCAATAAAAAAAAAATTTGAAAAGTTTACTGGAAAATGTTTAAATTCTGGTAAAACTGAACGTTCTTTTTTGTATGAATTTGGATAGAACATCGTATATCGGGTCAACTAGTCTTTTCTAAAGAAGTTCTTTTATATGAGACGTTTCACCGATCTTCATAGCACCAAAGTAAAGAACGTTCACATATGTGACTGTATCAAGTATCGATTTATTGTTTGTTTATGTAAACGAATATTGACAGATAATTAACATACAAATATATTCGAATAAAATAACGTATCAACCTGATCTATTAAGTTATAAAAAAATAATGAAAATGGCAAAGTAACCAAGGTCTATCACAAGGATGCGGTAAAAGTCGTAAAACAAACTTGTCATAGTTGTTAGTGGGGTCAGTATCTTTAGTGTTCCTCCCCACTATTTTGTAATTTGGTATGTACAATGTATTCAGCGACTTTTGTTACCGCCCTTACCTACCTATCAATATCAAAGTTTAGTATTCCATAATAAATAGACCACGTTTTGATCTAAAAATAGAAGCACTTATACTTGTGTTCAAAAGACTAATCCTGGTCAATGAAAAATAGTATAATGTTTCGCTTAGTCATATGTCTGAATGGCCTGCGGACCTCTATATATTTTCTGAGATAAGCCAGTTTGTATGTCCGTGTCTGAGACCACTCTCGTATACAAACAGAGTCCCTTTCTGATTACATCTGTTGACTTACTTGTCTCCCGAGTCATTTAACAAAACTTGGATGAAAAATATGCTTGGCGTGTTGTAGTGTAACCATTGTTGCCAATGCATGATTAGAGCTTTTGGTTTCTACAAAGAAGGTAAACGGTACCAATGTTCAATATGAAAAAGATTGATTTTTCTACAACGATGGAGGAACTTCTGCCAACCTTTGTCAATTTATTTGAACTAGGTACTTGTCAAACATCGAATATTACAAGCTGCTTAGCGCATGTTTCGCAATAACATTCACCGAAATCGTATTTACGGCTTTCTGCAAACTGAAGCACAGTATAAAACAGAATGCAACAAGTGTCGCAGACAGCTTCGGTTCGACAAATATTGACATCGTTTCTCCGAACCGGAAGTACGCAGCGAATGACGTTTCCTCCCGACTTCGATGCCAATGCTATTTGATCCGCAATTCCGAAAAGGTTCGCACAAGCACCTTATTTTATATTCACAAGCCTATTTTCACAGTGAAACAATCCCGCAGAGGTATCCGATCATAATTTGATTGGATCATCAGCGCACAATTGACTATCAATCGGTTTCAGCAGCCTGTGTTTAAAATGAATGATTATCGGCTCATGCATAAATATGTATTGCGCATACATATATTCCGTGCAACGTACTTTGATGTGGTTTTCATTATTGTGGCTCGCAAAAAGGGCCTGGAACGGGAAGTTGAGAAACTTATTTTGTAGCTAAACTCTACCGTCTGTGGTTTCGAACTAAACAGTTAGAGAATATTTCTATTGGTCAAGCAACGAAACTCTAATAAATTAAATGATCTCGTTCACATACTATCATAATAGCGGATAAAAGGAATATGAAAGAATAGATCCATACAATCTATTGTTACAGCCTCCTTACAAAACATTAACAAAAGAATATCATGTTCGTAAACAATGGAAAATTATGATTATGTTCGTGATAACATACATAATGTCATCGAAGAACCAATCCATCATACTTTTACTTTATCATGTAAATAATAAATCTCGCTTTTATAAATAAGAAAAAGAAAAACTAACATTATTAAAAGTTAGCTACTTTACTTTTTAAGCGCCAGAGACAGAAAACATACAATAAATCCTGTCTATCATTTTTGTCAAAATATAAGTTTCACGAATATTTAAGACGATTATTTGAAGATATTTAAAAATCTGCCTTTTAATACCATTAACGTTGAAACAGGCGCATTAAGCTGAAGCATATTATTATGTAAAACTTACCATGTTTGCTTTAGAGGTGTGAGAACGGAATGCGGAATGAACCTGTAACCAAAAGAAATATTCAATTAATACCAGAAGCAGTACGTGGGTGAAATATTAATACAAAACTAAATAGGTACAAACTAATCCTACTCATGAGGTTACTAGATAAATTTTGACGAAACAGTATTACTATCAAATGAATTTTCCTAATAATTTTCCCGGCTGATTTACAGGTACAATTTGGTCACTAGTAATGTAATATTCGATATCATGTTGCATTCAGTGTAGAGGGAAATGATCGACTTGACCCAAATTCGGACTTCCGGGGAAAATTCGAAATTCGAATGAGGGCGGTATAATTTCGGAAAAAATTGAAATGTCAGGCGCATGAGGAGTTGCATCAATGGAGCCAGATGAAGATTACTAGATTAGCTTGCGGATCGGATGTTCCATTTCTGAGTGTACGTTTTGTTAGCTCTGCAGAATTTTTCATTTCGAGGTACAGTGTCCGTCGTATTTGTATGCAGGTGCCCTATGTATAGTCTGTATATGTGTGTTCATAGCTGTGTCGCATTTCAAAAGTTTGCATAGCGGTAATTTTGGCATTTACGTTTTTAATTTTTGTCTTACTGATTATTAAAAAAATCCTCTTTCAATTGTTACGATACGTTCACATAATTAGGTGGTTCATTCTAGCAAATGACTATAAATTGTCTTGCAATAGGTCTAAGTTCTCTATAATATCATAAAGCCTTTAAAACAGGTTATGGAACGTCACAAATACCTATAAACGTAACGATATCTTCAAAGATAATGAAGCCCATGTAACCCAAAGTATTATTATCACTATTTTCAGATGGTATTCGTAAAAGCATAACTCTGCAAATAGCACCTTTGTTGGTACAGAGAGGAATAGTTGAGTAAACTTGTTTCTTCAGATCAGAAACATTGTTTGCGGAGAATTATTTCTGAAATGATTTCTGACGATTGAAGTATTTGTTATGTAAGTCACGCAATCTCCAGGTTTTGGGAAAAGAAATAGAAAATTATTTACTATCCAGGTAATACATATAAGTTGGTAACTCGAAAAAAATACCTACAACTACAGAAATAGTGCCATCCACGAAGACACTCTTCTTCCTAATTAAATTAATTAAAAATGTTTTACTGACATAAAAAGTTGTTACATTTTAATTTGAAGCCTTGACTCCTGAGCTAGGTGATACCTGTGTTACAAGAATCAGTGTCTTCACCCGTTTTTTGAACATTAACATTTTATGCAATGAAATTGAAAATAAAATAATTTAATATGTAGGAATCCAATTTAATGCATGCATGGTTGAGTGGTTTGAGTGGTTTGTGTGCGTGTGTGTGCGTGCGTGTGTGTGAGAGTGAGTGAGTGTAAGTGATTATGCTTGGTGGTTGGACTTTGGGTATATGTGAGGATTAACCAGTGTTTTTCCTAATAGCTTACAGTTGTGTACAACATACCGCTAGTGTTTTAGTTTTGTCGTGTTTCCTAATTACCCACTCATAAGTAATATGTGTATTGACAATACTAAAACACTAGCGTAATGTTGCACTCCTTTACTGTAAGCTTTTAGGAAGAAGGGTGATGAGGCGTGTGTGCGTGGATGGCGCTATCCTATACTATCAAACTAGCAATATTTGTATATGTATTTGTACTCACGCTCTCGAAATCGGCTCTAACGATTTCGATAAAAGTTGCAATATAGGGATTTACGGGGGCGAAAAATCGATCTAGCTAGGTCTCATATCTCGTTTTCTTAGTATTTTCACCAGAGCAGAGTTCGGTCGCCCAAAGTTTAGAACAAGATATTGAATAATGACATGAGAATAATGACATTAGAATAATGACATTAGAATAATGACATGGCAGCATGGATTAGTATGAATTTTCCTATTAAATGAGCATTCTCTATTTTCACCAGAGCAGAGCTCGGTCGCCCAGGTACTCTGTATTATACACAGATCATTGCCAGAGAGAACCTACGTAGTCTGTATCTTGTGGAAAAGGGCTCAGGAGGAGATATAGTATCTTCTTGTCTGTATTCAGAAGATGAATATTTTCCTTTTCTCCTAAAATTTAATGACTATTTATGTTAACTTCTATAATTCACTGCCTCGTTGGTCTAGTGGTCGCAAGCGCTACTGCTGAGCATGAGGTCCTGGGTTCGTTAGTTTTTCATACTTATGAGTACAATGACCCCTTAGGAGGTTTTTAGTTATTGCATATACACCTTGTATATTAGGATTCGGTCGTTAGACTTCAAGCAACATGGTCGTTTCGGAAGCTCCGTCCCAAAAATTTTTTTTTACGGTACCTTTTGTGCCTTGTTGCACATGTGCGGGTCGCTTGCCGGCGAAATCGAACAGTAGTTCTTTGTTTTGATACTGCTGTTACTTTAACAGCCGCCAAATAATTACATTCAATTAGTGCTAAAGTGAAGTGCCTACCTACGTGCTTTCCTGACCTCAGGCGAGCATCATACAATATAATCTGGTGAGACCTTTCCAATCTTTCAGGGCGTTACTTCCCTCTGCAAAATCGTTATTTTATGGATGAGTGGAGATAATTATAAATCCATACATCTTATATGCTGTATTTAAAATTTGTTTGACTAACTTTAAACTATAATACGTGCGTGATTATGTGCAGTGCAGTTTGTGTTCCAAAACTGGGGTAATTTTTTTTTGCGAGTGCGCATTCTTCTGTAGACAAGTGAATCAAGGGTCCCAGGTAGATGTTGACCAGCAAAGTATTCCTTTTAGATTTTATTGCTCTTGACTCTGACATTGTATTTTGAACCCTATAACTTCAAAGCCAAGTGTAATTTTTGTGTTTATTTGGGTGATAAAGTTATATTTTTGTGAAGCTGTTCTTGTTAAGTTAAATATTTGTGAAGCTGAAGACGGCTGAAGACCGAGATAAGATTAAGAAGGCTCCTAGCAAGATTAACATGAAACTGATAGAAGCTAGACGAAGACAAGGGAAACAGCAACGTGTAACACAGCATAGCAGTGACATAGAAAAGAGTCGAGTTAACCCCGCCAAAAGATGCATCGCTGGACATGAATTAATCTGGCGACGATGTAGTCTTTACAGATTATGCCCATCCATAGATATCACCCGTTGTGTATCCACGGTTCCAAAATTGTCAAGTTCAAGGGAGTTTTTTGTTTGAGTCAGTGCAGCCCCTTTGCAGATGTGCGCCCGCCGCGCCGACCCGTAAGCCGCGTAACATTTGTTATTTTTTAACTTTTAAGATACTCACTATTTGTGTATAATATGGAATGCCATGTATCTCAACAAATGTGCTGTATAATCTGACGGTGAAAGTGTACAGATTGTGCAAAATACGACATACTTTGTTTTTTTATAATTTACTATTTTTATTTATTATTTACTCAAACTGCTGTCTACAGGGCGATTGGTAATTACGTACATTCCCTGAAAAGGGGATATCAAATCGAGTTTTTATTCCGTTAAAGTTTTATGGATACTTTCCGCCTTATAAAAAACTGCTAATATAAGAAATCTACTCAACTCTGGACTCAAATTTTGTACCTTTCTGATATCCTGCTCAAAATACGACCGAAAGAGGGTATTGATATTTATTTCCATTGAAAAAACGCACCACCTCTGTGGGTTTTTACGGTCTTTTTCATTCTCAAAAACAAAAGTCTTAACAAAAATCTGATTCTGCAATTATATTTATTGATGAGTGTGGGTAAGCGTTGATATAGCGATCGGGCGCTGCGAGCGGAAATGGTCCTAGCGGTGTTCAGGTCATGCGCGCCCGCGATAGTACGAACAGAAAAACAAGAATTCGGGCGACGCGAGTCGGAATTTTTGTCGGGGTCTTAATAATTACTTGTGCCGAATAGTGTGTATAACTCACAACCATATTATTTGCAATCGCATCAACCTGAGGTGAACAGCGGCCAGTTACAAGCATACTTGTAGGTACCACGTCGGAGCTGAACATAAACAACGAGGAGCCGGCCGATGTCGCCCTGGACATTGCTGCGGACAACTCATCAGAACGAAAAAGAATAGAATCGAGATAGCAGTTTAACCCCGCCAAAAGATTCACCAGTGAAGCTGTACTTGCACCATCCTAGCGGAGAGAATCATCATGAGAGACTTGATTAACCACACTAGGAATAACCCAAAACAAGAGAAAATTCATGAACGGTTAGACGAAAAAAACCGTAACCAAATGCATCAAGAAACATAGGATGTGCTATCTTGCACATGTTCACAGTCGCCGCAAACCACACCCGTACATATATGCAGTACGAGACCGAATCCAAGAAAGCCGGCCTACCTATTTACACATGAAATGATATCCTAAAACAGGATATGACTTACTTCGACAAGGAAATCACTTTTGGATGGACATGGCTGAAGACCAAGATTAGATTAAGAAGACTGTTAGCGAGATTTACAAGAAACCTGAAACGGAACCAGCCTAGTGGCGTCGTCGTAAAAAGATGCCCATCCATAGATAAATATCACCCGTCTCTCCACTATTCCATTGCTTACTCAAGGATGCATATCCGGTAGGCTCAAAAATTCCTCCTTATCCTAAGGGCACGTCTTCCCTACCATTACCCGCGCCCCCTGGTCTACTCCTTGATATGCAATGGCCTCTGTAACCCCATGAAGCATGAGGCTCCAGCGGCTAGTGCAAATCTCGGGGTTCATTCGATTTATCGAGTCTGGTTAAACCACGCTGGGGTCGGTGCATTTCATTCATTCATTCATTCATTGCATATACACCTTGTATATTATGTACAAGTAACAAAAAAACGGAAGAAAAGGGGAAGAGCTCATTGGGCTTAAAAATAGACTATATCTGTATCAGATTTGTTAGATATAAGCTTATGTCACTTTTCGTAGCAAAAGCCGCAGCTTGCCAGTATCATGATAAAGAAATCAAAGGTCTTTTGTATATTTTACTACAAAAATAGGAACAGGTGTAGGTACTATCTACATGTGTTACCTAAAGTGGTTCACATCACGTACAGGCATACGAAATAACTGACACAACTTGTTTAAATATACAGGAGATGTAAACATGGAACTTGGAATATTTTCTTTGTTACGCGTTACTACCAGTATCAACCTATGTAACAGTTTCTTTATCAGTGTTGTCGTCAAACAAAAACGTATCTACCTCACGCACTCGCTTTACAAGGAAGGAGATTATTTTTAATTTAGAAACTATAATGAAGGTACACAATACACATATTATTGAATGTGTATTAGTGATCGGATAATCGGATGCATATTTACCTAAAGTGTAGGTGTTGGCTATTATGGAATGCACTTTTGTATCGAAAAAATCCCGGGAATTCGGAATCGACAAATTTAGAATTTTTACTATAGAATCAAATTAGGTGTAGGAATATTTACTTAGTTTAAGGTGTTGACTAATTATGGAATGCACTTTTGTATCGAAAAAATCCTGGGATTTCGGAATCAACAAATTTACTGTTTTTATTATAGAGTCAAATCGTGTGTAAGGTACCTACTACTTACTATTCCTCTTACACTCAACATAGTCATAAATTGATGGGGAGCTTAAAATTAACTTCAAGTAAATACATAATAATTATGTAATCCCCTGTTTTTTTTAAAATAAATACCACATGCTAAAGACGACGTTTCCTCACCATGTTACAGACTAGTTTCTTATTCCCGAATTTTCTGGAATCCCGGGATTTATATTTAAAAATATGTTTTAAGAAGCCGCTTCCATAATTTCCTAACCAAAAATGAACTTTAGGTAAATATGCATCCGATTATCCGATCACTGGTCATTATACAGACAAATGCAAAATTAAAGAAGTTAGTACCTACGTATAATTAAAATAACTAGTATAGATCATTTATACACAACATGACGCCTATAATTTCCGAAAGGTTCTGCAGAGATGTACCTATAATATACCCACATTTCGTCAGATATATGTGTCAGTCCCATGTAATAGGCAGTGAACCTATTGCCATCAACAAATCCTGCACACTCCAGATCCCATTTAATTTGTAGTTAAGTATACGTTATGAAGTTATTAGGAGAAATTGTATTGGAAATTCTTCAAATCCGGATAACTCTTTAGAAATGCATCATAAATGGCTATGCTACATTTTCTAAAGAATATATCGGTATTTTCCGACAAATAGTCTAAAAATGAAATATGCAATAAAGCTTTTAGCTTTGAAAATTGCCTCCATGCCTCGAGATAGGCACTAGTTTATTTTCAATAAACTGATGTAACTAGGACCAAAATTGACTTTTATTTAGGTCAAGTTAGACGTAAAACGGAATCGAGATAAAAGTACTGCAAACCTTTCGTCATTGATAAAAACCAAAAACTTCAAAGCATACCTGGGATTCTTCGGCACCCTTTGAATTTTTCGTTGTCACATATATGTGATCTATAAATTAATAGGAGGTCGTCCACGTTCAGGTGTCGATGAGAATGCGATCGACGCGTAAGTACCGATGGACGGGTCCTGATTAAGGGAACAATGCTTTGTCCCACGCGAGGTGATCGATCCCAGTCGGTCAACACTTCAAATGTAATTGACGCGCCGAATTACACCTAGCGTTATTTAGTCGATCCAATTATTCCGCCCACCGATAATTTGTTTGGTTATTATTATTTGAACGAGTTAATAAAGGTCATTTTATTTTGGTGGTCGATTCGTTGTTACTTATTGTAATAAAAATTCTGTCATTGGTTATGTATGACTTCTGTCTAATTTGTATGTAAAAATTATATAATGTGAAACCATATCAGAAAGTATATCAAAACCCTTGTTTTATTTGTGCTTATTCATGGAACATTTATATAGGATTTCTAAGAATATATGTGTATCACTTTTTTTTTGGTCTGCTGTGAACGCATAGCACTCGCGAGCAGTTCAGATTCCTACACCAAGCTATTATGTATCTTAAAGAAACACTTTTCAAGGTGTGTACACCTTAATATGTAAAACATTAACCTATACAGCACCGATGATAATAAAAAGTTAGATTGTATATGTAAATATTCACAAAACAGTTTGCCAAGTGAATCTACCTTAGCACGATGAAGTACACGTACAACTTTTAAACACTGAAATTGATTTTGCTCGATAAACTCATCGAGTCCAACCAAATATACTAGAGAAACTTTGATTGGGGAAAGTAAAGGTAAACGTTACTGTTTGTATGGAAAAATTAATAAGAAGAAATAAACATAATAACAATACATACATCGATATTCGAAAATAACTTTTTAGATTAGATCAGAGGTAAAATTATCCATAACTTCCAAACTAGAAAAAAAATAAAATAAAACGAGAATGACTTTATTGTTTCAGCCTTAAGGCTTCTGAAGGCTTAAGGTAGGAAAGGTCTAGATATGTAAATCGATTATCTTCAAAATTACATTTTAACCCCGACCCATTGATTAGATTCGTGACCCAACTCTACAAGTTCCTAAAGGAGGTACATGGAACCTCTTCACCGTTGTCACCGACAACTATTGTTTCAATTAATCAATAGGTAATTACTACACAATATTCGGTGGTTAGCCGCACAATATAAACCGTAGACAATAATAACACAATTACGGGGTTTGCAATAACATAATCATTTAATAATTATTGGATGAACGTACGTGTACCGCGTGAAGTATGAGACAGGTCGCTAAGGCGGTACGTGATAGTTGAACTAAATGGACACAAGATAATCCCGATTTCGAGCTATCACTGGCACTAATTACGACAATTATACTGGATTTATACCTATTGACAAATTCTGGCCTTTGTTTACGTTATAATGTGTGAATAGCTCTGAGATTCTACGTGGGAGTGTTAATGGAAATATGAGGGATTCTACTCTATTAATTCTACAAGATTTAAATGTCTGAGAGGATAGATAATGTAACAAGCTTCACATCTATTCCTAGAAAATGGATATAGGTGAGAAGTAGGTCCTTGGTTGACTTAGCCAGACTACTAGAAAGTGTTGAAGTACATAAAGCATTTCATGAAACCCTTTATACTTATAATTCGTCTGGGAAATCTTGTGCTACACCAGATTCTTAAGAGGCAACCGGCCTGTGTTCGCACCGCAATTTGGGTTGCAGTTTGTTAAGGACGTAATAGCGCATAGTAGGCGTTAATCCCAGCCGTAGACGTGACTAACGGGCCGTTTAGCAAACCTCATTATTATTAAAGGAAAGGGTAGTAGGTAGAATATAAATCAATGGAAATGTGGCTATTATTCACTTGTTAACTCTAAGAAATTATTTAATACCTTTAAACGAGCAGTTGTTGTATATATGTGTATAAATATGTAATCTGAATCTCGGAAACGGCACCAACGATTTTCAAGAAATTTTGTATGCAGGGGGCGATAAATCGATCTAGCTAGGTTTCATTTTTAGAAAAGTTCGTTAAAAAAAAAACCGAGCAAACCTCCAGATATTGTATCTTATCGAGACTATTTGTTAATGTAGGTAACATGTATAAAGGTTATATCAAATATTACCTAACATGAAGGGTCTTTTAATACCCTGTACCTATACCCCCAGTTTAGTTTATTTTAATAAAAATAAGGCTGTCATGTCAGACCGTTGTCATCTTTATCTAAACCCATCAAACTATTGACATGGATCTAAAATTTGAATTTATTTTATTTTGATAGATATTAGTCCATAAATGACACCACAATTTTCAACGTGTGAGTGTATAAAATGCATTAGTTTCCAAACTTGGTGAGCAGATTTGACAACACCAACGGCCTATCCTGTATCTGTGATGACGTGATGTCATGAGCCTAGATAGTACTTGTCAGGAATCGCAAATTTGTTCCAAGAATATTGCCACTCCTATTTACGTAACACATAACATTACGCCTGTAAACCCCGAAGGGTGGGCAGAGATGTACCTACACCCACATTATTCGTCAATTATGTTTAAGTCCCATGTAATAGGGGGCGAGCCTATTGCTATCAACCGGGCCAAATCCAGACTCCGGGCTGCTACTGAGTAATTGCTGATGGAAAACCCAATAGCACTTTACCCAACCTGTGAATCGAACCCAGGACCTCAAGTCAGCAGTAGCGCTTGCGGCCACTAGACCATCGAGGCAGTCACTCCTGTTTACAGGCTTGTATAATTAGCACCGTCATTGGATTACGCTAAAGACCCCAACGTTCAGTGTAAGGCTGTGTTTTGAATAGAGATGTGCAAGGTAGCTGAGCGGTACGAGGATGCGTAACAAAGCTGTGAAACGTTGCGCAGATGAGCGCTGCGAGGACCTCGCACCGCTAAGCCGTTTCCACCGGAGCTGCGCTGAGCGAGGCTAGGCAAATGAAGCGATTCTATTGGTTCTTTATAAACACATCCCTCGCTACGCATCCTCGCACATCTCTGGTGGAAACGCAGCTTTAAGACGGTAAGCCGGACATGGTACTAAATCCCAGCACAATGTTTACTTAGTAACAGGAACAAACACTTAAGTTTCATGAAATCAAGGTCTACCTTGTGTTTAGACCTATTACATAAACATGACTATGATAATTCCTCCTGTATGATGAATATTATATCTGGCTATTATTGAATTTTATATCTATTTCCGAAAGGAGCTGCGAAACTGGTGTTATAGTATTTTATTTCTGCCATGTTCCTACTTGTCAAACGTCGCATGTTTCGCTACCTACTCACTTATAAAATAAAGTAAGATGTCACTTTTCATATGTTTCCTGTACATCGCTGAACGGAATTCAAAATGGTATCTCCTAAACAAATGAATTTATGACAAGTTCTTTTGCACGTTTTCGTGAACGTACGTGAACATTCAAAGAAAGACATTACGAGACATAGTTAAATAATATCAAGGTTTTATTTTGTCCTGGTACTTGTACCAGGACAAATTGATACTTGTATCAATTTTAAAGGATATTTAATTCTTCCTCCTACCTATAATATAATTTCCAAGATCCTATTTTAGTCTCAAATTAAACTGATAAGTACCTAAGTACTCAATTTAAAATTAATTTTAAACGACGCGCCGACGCCTCTCCATTTTATAAGTACAGCAATTTGTCATGAGGTAATGTTTCGGTACATTTTTAACTTGGCTTAATAATGGCCTGGAGAGCTAACCAACAGAATAATATTAGAAGAGAAATTAACATCAATTTCTCCTGAGAGACAACTCCAATAAATATAAAACGCGTGTGTTATCAGGTTATCACGCAAGGGAAGAATATTGACTAAATGAGCTTGCTGAACATTGTCGAAATAAAAGACTAGATACAGACCTAATGAAGCATAAAAGTTACCATGTCGCCAGATGGAAATATTTAAACGTCTGTTCCATAATGAACATTATTGAATAATGTAATCCCTTGGGACCCTCGTAGATAAAATCAGCTGGTTTATATATTTTTTTGCAAACGGTGCTGCATTTAAAAAAATTCAAAGCTAAGAACAAATACGAGATCAAACTGGATAGATTTACAAGCTCAAGAACATTCGAACAATTATGTTGCATTTTTTAGTATTTTCAGTAAAAGAATAGAAGCTATCGGTACGCCCACAGCCTGTAGGCACTTGCGATACACGTAACTATTCAGTTTCATATTTTTTTCTCTCGTATCAGTTGAACCTGTACTTTTCCTCGTTTTGTTGCTCATCACATTCACGGGCATTCAAGCGTTCCGTTACGTGCATCAGCCGCATCGTATGAATACAACTGTTATGAGATACCAACTCATATATATGACTGGAATTATTCATTCGCTAGAATTAAAATGTTTATTTCTCTTGGGTTTTCCTTCTTCGTCAGTGTTAAAATAAAATTAGTGTAGACAGAATTCTTTCGTTACTTTCGAACTTAATTTCGGGATTCAAAAGAAAAGTTATGAAAGTCAACATTCATAATATTTCCTTGTCGTGTCTAATCCCTGAGCTTAACTAGGGTGCTTCGCCTCTTATGTGGCAAACCCCTTGATTATTTATGTTTGTGACTAATCTGCCTGAACTCATACGTGAAATGTAACCTCTTTTGTCTACCAAATTACGTATTTATACGCGGGCAGTACGCACAATGGTTGTGCCTTTTCTACGTGACATTAACTACGTAATAATGGCACGTTATAAATGACTATTGCTTTTGACTTTCCGGAGAAATTACCGTGAAGCATATTACTAAAAGATTTTAGGAGAAACCTTGAGAGGTGAACAGGCAGAGATACTATACCTTTTTACCTCTGTTTGATTAATTAACTCAAGTTTTAATTCAATGATTCAGCACAATATTTTAGCTGACGTGTTTTGCCTTGATTACAGGCCGAATGTTGTGGTTGTTTAGCAAAATAGTGGGGTAGTTGGAATATGAAATTGCTCTTAGCTTAAGAAGTAAGTACTTTTTTTTGTAACACAATGTCAAAGTATAAAACCATATGTCCAAAATATAAATATTTATGAAATTGGGATGAGCAAGTAAATTAATTTAAATCGAAACAATGATTGATGTCAATTTCATAAAATTGCGTTGGATTACGATAGAATTGCGTAGGATTATTTATTAGAATATGTACCTAATATGAATTGCACACCAACATGTTAACTAGATTTTGCATAATTATATCACCATTGCTTAAAAAAATAACCATTTAATGTTAACTAATTTCTAAAACTAACACAGCATCATAATTATGAGGTTCATTTGCTGAAATCGTTATTAACTTTGTAATTAAACAAACAAATGACCTAATCATAAAGCACTAAATTTGATAAACGACCATCAAAATGATAAACGATGGACGATATCTATAGATGAAATAGGAATGAATTAACCTGCGGGCATATGTCCCACCGCCGACGAGGAAGCGACTGGCTATCAACGTTTTACTTGCTCAAGAAACGTACAAAAGATTTGTAGGTCCCTAGTTGATCGCTGACTGTTCACACAGGCAAGTATTCATTTGTCACAGCAGGGGCGTAGCTACCGCCGTATCTGCCGTATCAATTATACGGGGCTCCCAGGCCACGGGGGACCCCGACGTGCGTAAGCAAAAATTAATAAAAACTTCCCAAATTCATCATCAGCTATTTAATAAATCAGTTTGCCGAAAAAAAGCAAGGAGAGTGCATATTTAATTTGAATTGTTTGTAAAAATTTTGGAAAAAGTGACAGCTAATGAATAATTATTTATTTTAATTTTATGCAAACATTTTTTTTCTTTTGTAAGAAATATTTACCCTTCACAAGCCAAACAAATTTTTATACGAGGCCCCGCCAACGCACGCTACGCCACTGTGTCGCAGCGACAAGAGTTAAGAGGAGGCTCCCTAAATTGTCTGTTAATTTGCATTAATATTCTGAAAAAGTCACGCATACAATCAAAATGGAACATTAGTATATGATTTTTTGGAACTTTTTCTTTCCAAATATAAGACAGTTACGTAATTGGAACTTTTCGCTCGATCCATTTTTTATTCGAAAATCATGTCTTTTTTAAAGATTATTTGAAACAAAAACAAGATTACTCGGCTTTTATATCTAAATTAATTATTTACAGTAAGGAAATATAGTTTATTATCCAAATATAAGATATTTTTTTCTCTAGATCAATTATTACATAACATACCATAACATCACGCCTTGTTTTCCCGAAGGGTTGGGCAGAGGTGTCCCTGTAGCAGGTACATCCGATCAATTATTACTTTAGTTATAAACGAAAACAAGAGTTGAGACTTGCGACATTTAGTTCCGTGCTTGAACACGACTAAAGAGCGCACGCGATATTCAACTTTATTACTGATGTGTTAGCGTTTAGCACATAGTGGAGTGGTGGGGTGCATTGGGGCGGAGTTTGCGTGGAAACTGTCTTTGGAGTGCCTGGTTTTAAAAGAGAGTACTCGATCAACGACGGTCGCTTGGCGGGTAGAACACTCGCGAGAGACTCACTCTTGGTACATACTAGCGAGTAATCGCTCGTCGACGTCGTGCACACTCTGCTCACCTACTCATTTTTAGTTGCTAGTTTTACTCGCTTCTCGTTAATCGCCGGCAGTGGAACAGGTGCTTATACAAGACAACATCACTTTATAAGTCTGATAAGGGTCACAGCACTTTAATTACTAACTTCCAAATTAGAACTAAACTTCAATTAATTTGACTGCCTAGTGAGGTTCTGTGTATTCTATTCACAGGTCAAGCAATGTGGTTTTATGTCAGAAATTTATAAGTAACTGTTAAACTATTCTAAACGCAACGTATAATGATATCTGTCTTTTGATTCTGACAGATATTCCTTTCGTCTATTCAAGATTTTGTACGACTGTGTTTATTTGGTTTCAATAAATCTAATAGGTAATAATCTCTATGAACCTTTCTTTTTCTGCCCAAGTATCCAACAGCAATAGGCTCAAGTCCGGATTTGTAGCCAGTTTATGGCAATAGGCTCGTCCTCATAGTACATGGGAGTTGAACAGAACTGCTGAAAGTATACCCATTTGGTAACCCCTTCAGGAATACAGGCTTGGTGATAATTAATTAAACATTGCGTTGTCATTAAACTGTTTCGTAGAAAACATCATCATAAATGGAACAAGGGTCTAATTGAACAAAGTAATCCTTTATTTAAAGCATAATTTATTGTAAAGTGTGTAACTGTGTCACACGCATAATTACTCGCGAATGGTGTTTTTCAGACGCAATATTTCACTTGCAAGTTGAAGTGTTCATTTGGGAACGGTTCCATAATTGCAATAATGTGTAATTCGTTTACAAAACATGTTTTCTTTATACGTATATATATATTTGCACACGTAAAATGAAAAGGTACACGTGCTTTTGGAAGAGTCTCTTTTAATTAGAAACAGAATTAACAGATTCTAAAAGTTTTATATTTTTTGTCTCAGTAAAACGAGAACATCTAAGCGGATTTTGTTATGAAACTTAAACACCTGAAACACTCCTTTATAAAATCTACATATATAAAATTCTCGTGTCACAATGTTAGTTGCTATACTCCTCCGAAACGGCTTAATCGATTTTTATGAAATTTTATATGTAGAGTATGTCTGAAAATCGGTCGGAATGTATTTTTCATATCCTTTAGTGATGGGTGGTCCACCCCAAACATTTATATGGCAAAACAACGTTTGCCGGGTCAGCTAGTAATAATTATAAACATTTGAAAGTTGTCCATCGTAGCCAATGTTCGAATATTCGTAGCGAAATTCGTAGCATACTACGAAGCGGCTACGCATTTGTAGCAATAACAAATCTCGTAGCACTGATTGAAATTCGACGAAAATACTAATACATGATTATTTTCTTTTGTATTCTGCTCAATATATCATAAGTATCATTAGATTCAATAGAAAATGGATCTGTACTTATTTGATAAATGAATTGATATCAAAGTGAAATATCATTGGTTGCCCGCGCCTATTGTTGTGTACTCGTATATACCAACACGCACACGTTGCGTACATAAAGTAAATTAAGCGATATGAGTAATGTGCCTAGTTTAAGTTAATTAAAGGATCTTGAATGCGAGCTCTTGCTCATTAAACTGCGAGGTTTAAGTAGGTACTTGTCTAGTTTAAGTACATAATTAAACAATCGGCACTTGTCTCCAGAATGGTCTTGTTAAAAGTGACAAAATTAATTAAAAGTCCTTTATTTTTGAACCCATAATAATTTTGTGCATGACTAGCAATCGAGTCTGGTTTTCGAACAGAGATCTCATGCTACAGCGTTTCATTCCCGTTGACAGCGATGCAGATGAATATTGTATGCGTTATTTTTTAACTTTTTCTTTGGGTTCCGTTCCCGAAAGGTACCTAACCGAGCCTCCGCTGTCGGTCCGTCCGTCCGTCTGTCTGTCTGTCAGCGGGCTGTATCTCATGAACCGTAATAGGTAGACAGTTGACATTTTTCACAGATTATGTATTTCTATTGTCGCTATAACAACAATAAAAATGTAACTAAGTTTATAATTAACGTACATTTTTTTCGGCGTTTTTTTTCTAGATATTGATACGGTACGGAGCCCTTCGTATGCGAGTCCGCAATTGGCCGGTTTTTGTCCAATACCATTTCTATATTAATTAAGTTCTAAGTTGAGCTCCACGATTACTGACAAATGCTTGCACTGACTAGACAGGTCCACTCAAATCTGTTTGGTTCTTTCGTCAAAAGACCTTTTCAGACACTAATCTACATGGTCCTCATATGGCCTGACCAAGATTATGTCTGGACTTTAAAAGAGACTGCGACCTCTGAGTTTGTTTCGGCCTTTCTTCTCAGAGTAGTCAGATAGGAAACGCCGAACTCATCTAGCTTATTTTTAATAAAAAAAAATTATATGACGTGTAAAAGTGATTCCGATATCCTATTTACAGAATAAACAATTTCATTTCATTTCATTATTTAACATAATGTGTACATATAGTGGAAATATTAAGTATCATAAGTTCTGCTTTAAACCCAAATACACCAAATCTTCAATTTTGACGAAACCAAATCGTCAGCGTTTACTGTTTACAGTAACTATAGAAACAAGTAGTCAGTATTGTTGAGTCTATATTTAGATTTAATATAATTTAGCAATATTAACTAGCAACAACAATACTGCTTGCTCAGAAAACCGGTTTACTTCACAAAGAACAACGTAAACGAATATGTTTGTGAAGGAAAGTAAATAATTTATTTACACTTACGGCGAATTTTGCCAATATAAACTTTTTACAAAAAAAAAACAACCGACTTCAAAAAAAACACTACAAAGTGAAAAATAACTTTAATTTCGGAAGTCGGTGTCTTTGGTTTTTAATTTTCGTTCTTTGTCACCGACTTCCGAAATAAAAGTTATTTTTCACTTTGTAGTGTTTTTTTTGAAGTCGGTTGTTTTTTTTTTTGTAAAAAGTTTTTATTTTTCACTTTTTGGTTGTGATACCTACCCCACACAAATTCGAATACCACTACCTGCTATGTAAATAACAGTGACAGGAAGTTATCATAATATCATCCACATACTAAGTGAGGCAAAAATACGTATTATTGAAGCTAACTCAAAAACTCCCCAAGCAAAGTTAATAAAATTTATATGGGACCACCTCTGAAGTATGATCTACCAAACAAAAAAAGAACCATCAAAATCAATTCATAAATGACGGAGTAATCGCGTAACAAACATACAAAAAAAAAAAAAAACAACATACAGTCGAATTGAGAACCTCCTCCTTTTGGAAGTCGGTTAAATACTGAACGCGATCAGCACATAAACCGCGTTTAAGAACTGTCAATGTCATAATTTTCTTTGGAATATTGACACTGACAGCTCTTGAACTCAGTTTAGGTATGCTGATAGCGTTCAGTTTTATTGATGCAATTCGCACTTAGTTATGGTTTCCAAGTTAAAATTACGCTTAGATTTTCAAAGGACGAATATAGTTTAGATTGGTTTCCGGAGACGGGTAATCATTTAAAACTGTATTCTGTAAGATATATCTATGGTTTAGTTTTCAGTTTCACTAGATTTCAGTATTTTAGCAATCGAAATAGAATTTCGTTGCAATTATGTTTTCGTCCGGTCGACTTATTGGTATTTTCAAATAGTCAACCAACTAAAGCTTGACCACGGTAACATTATGAACACTAAATCGATTCCTCTTGATCTACGAGGCCTGTCCGACCCGAATTAAATCTTGCAGCTTACATAAAAAATTCTCAATAATACTTTTTTAATCGCCGCTAACCCTTTTATCCTGTTAAAATATTCAAACATTTCGGAGTATTACGTGTTGAACTACGGAGTCGAGCTTGTACGAAAAAAGGGCGCTGAGTAACACTAAACTGCTGAATGGCGGATTCAGCAGTTTAGGGATACTCAGCGCCTTTTTCGCACAAGCTCGACCCTGTTCAGTAGTTTCGAATAGCCGATTGAACTTTGTAATGGGAACGGTCCCGGTGGTGGAGCACCGCGTAATTATAGTTGAGTGTAAACTCTAAGAAGTTGGGCGGGAAGCTGCGGAATCAATTTGTTCTTAATTAATACGCTTCGTATTTATTTTAAATGTGAATATGTATTTGACAAGCTGAGTTGACTAAGTTCGCGGCGGGAACTACAAGCAGGTCTTGCCTGTAGATAAGATAAGAGTAGTCTGAAGGATCTTTTTTTAAATGAATTAGAATACCTACATTAGGGATCTTTTTCGTAGTGAAAACTTCTTTAGGCGCGTTGGGCATTTTTGAGATGGGACTAAACCATTGATTTCGCGATACTGTGACGGAATTTACCGACACCGTGGAGTAAAAGACATCAACGCGTTGATTATCGCGGTGCCGATTTTTTTCAAGTTTTCACTTCTGTCGGCACTGCCGGAGTGCCACTGTTTTTTTTTTTGAATTAATTAGAATACCTGCATTAGGGAGTGGGTCAATGGGGAATGAAGAGTAACGACCAATTTCGGCCACAAAAGTGCCAATACTGTACTGGGAAATAATTCATATAAGTAAGTAATTACCAATCCTCCTCAATGGAACATTATTGTAATGTTCTTTTTACTGATTGACTGCACAGTTAGCTGACCACTCTAGTTTAGATTGATGCCCCCCCGAGAGTGTTACACAAGTCGCTGACTACTGGCGTCTACGTGCAGCTTCAATAGACTAAACACTCCTTTTATAACATCCTAGAGCTTGTTTATATTTCTTAATGCATACCTATAAGTAATATAATAATATAAGTAAAGCAGATAGTCTATTTAATAGCCATATGAGTAAATATTAGATCCTTAAATATCACATCTTTAAAACTATTACTAAATTAACTCATTTAAGTGGTTAATAGAGGACCATATTGAAATACTCGACACGAGTTTATTAACTTTATATTCAGAAGAGCTTTTAGTTTTGTAATAATTTAAGTTAATGAATAATCATTTTGGTAGTTAAAGTACCCATATTTGTTAGTAAAAGGGACTTAAAAACTATTTGGGTAAATATTCATAAAGTTTGGAAACTATTTGTCCGGGACTGAGTGGAGCTTACGGCTGACCGCCTCCAGAACCTAAATATTTTCATTCCGATATTATACGGATCTTATAAGGTATGAATATTTAAGTAAATAAATGTTTACGTTACATTCATGAATTTAATTAAAATATAATTTTTATTGTTATCGACATCTAAAGGCAAATCGACAATTGAGCGGTTATACAATGATATTTTGCAAAAACTCAAGATAATATGACAAGAGGTAAATTACAGTGTATATTAATCACTCCTAAAAACGACTTAAAACCAACAGTTTATAAAACAGTATTTGGCACTTGAGTTCACAATTGCATAACAAGTTTTCAAATCTAGCTAAACAAATGAACACTAATTAATCTGTATCACATTTATTACGTTATAACATTGTGTACCCGACACCAAACAATTCAGAACTAACTCCCGTACTACATCATATTGTTAAACAATTTCAAATTAATTGTTAATTTTAGGTACCTTTGTTTTGCGTAATGAACAGAGGTGATGCTAAACGATATCGTAATTAAGACTCAATTAATCACCCCGGAGCAATTTATTTAATAACTCTTAACGAGTCCGGAGTATTTAATAGAGTGCCCTCAAAGGTTTAGTCTCAACCAACTATTGGCTTTGTTAGGGTCGGATTACACGGTGCTAAACTGTTTGGAAAAATGATAACGATGTTAATGAGAGACCTTTCAGGAATCTTGTTACAGGGGTTGATTATGTAAACCTAAATTTTAAGGCTGATCGGAAAAGGTTGGGGTTACGCTGGTGGTCTTAATTTCGCAAGTTTAGTGATATTCTTTTCTCTAACCCTCAAGATCCGTTGTTGTACGATCAAAGAAGTAGGCCAGATATTGTGTGTTTTTGAACTGAAAACTTTTTTAGGTGCGTTGGGTATTTTTGAGATGAGAAAAACAATTGAACTCGCGGCACCGTTACCGACACCTCATTTTTGTAAACGCAATTGTGCCCTTTATTTATATAAGGTTACGGACCAATGTTCTGTACAAGTATTTTTCTTCCACCAAGGCGATCTTGTTCAAGTTTTCACTTCTGTCGGCACTCCCGGAGTGCCACTGTATTTTTTTTTAATAGTATTTAGATAATATTAATAATTGTATCCGGACCTAGACCAATTAATGATTTCTTACCTCTAAAACTAAGGTCGTAATGAAAATATAATTCAGGATCCCAAAATCAGAAAGAAAAAGCGATAATTTATAGAATTACTGATTCTTAACAAGCGAGCCAACATTATGTTCTCATGTTTTGTTCATGAGGTTTCGTGAATGGAATCGGTTTACATGTTACACGAGGTTTCTTTTATTGTAATTACATTTTCATATCGCGTTAATTCCATACCTAAGTCGATGATTTTAACATTTATTTTGCGCAATCTGAAATTAATTAAAATCATTTCTTATAAGTAGCTACTTTCTACGCATTTACATTAAACTTTTTCCTCATGCTTCTTTTAATTAATGTAATGGAGATCATAATTCAAAGCCAAAGGAAGAGATAAGAAATTTTTAAATTAATTAACATTTAAATAGTAACATTTAACATTTTTCCTCGTCTTTTTAGTTCCCCGTTACTTATTTCTGGCAATAAAATACGTTCAATGGAAAAAAGAAAAACAAATGACTCGAGTTTGAATCCACAATATGAATACATTAATGATTTACATTTATATTTAGAATCTGTATTCATCATTTTGTATACAATTCATCAAAACTGACAAATGAGGTTTTATTATTCCACTCCATTTGTTGGTGAAGTAAAAATAACGTGAAATAGAGCTATTTCAAAATGATGGGGGATCAATGAACATCGGTAATAAAAAGGGGAATAATTTGCTCTTTTGTACAGGTAAAAATTGTGTACATTTTTGTTATATTGCACAATTTCTAACGGACATTGCTTACATGGAAGAAAATATATATCAAAAGACATATTATTTTAATTTTAAAATTAAATTTCCGCAGTCGAAGCTTTAAAGTTCCTAGTTGGCCGCTACGATGCTACGCCGCTACGCCGCTGCTACGTTGCGGTTTGCACTAAAAGCCAAGTCAGCGATATCACTACATATCTGCATAGATTTACAGCTGCCAACATTTTATCTTCATGTAGAAGTTATCTTAATGTGATAATTTCATGTCAATGCAATTAGTTAAGTGATCAGAAAATCCCTCAATGTTATGCAAGGTTAATAAGTCATAAAACTTCACAAGGGCGTCCAAATTATATTTAGATTATTTAGCTTAATTTTTCAATCAGTGCGAACGTTTAATTTACTTGCCAGTTTCGAGTTTCAAAGACATATTTAGAATATTTCATGAGATTTTGAACCTTAATATTTCTTAACTTATATTAATGGGAAAATTATTAGTTTAATTCTATTTGGACATTTACAGAAGTGCCCGTAGATGGTTATTTCAAATTGGTTAATAAATCTGAGCATGCCTTATTTATAATCTGTCTGTCTACACCGCTTTTGCACGTTATACTCGTATTAAACGATTAATTTGTTCGAAGTTTAGTTAATGAATGAAGCTATCAATGAGCCAGAGGGTGTTAATTTTGAACAACATTTATCTCACGACCATAAATAATTTTAGTGCGATAATTCGTACTATGTATACAACATGTAAAAAAAAAACCTGCCCGATCCGTGAGGGTGTTGTTAGGTATCTGACTGACAATCTATTTATGAGGTACTTTTCAGAAAAAAAAGAGAAAAAAAAATTGCCTCAGTTTTTTTCAATGGGAAACTTTACCGGGTTATTACATGGGGCGCAGGCGGCCGTCATTTAGCGGGTGTCTACAAGCCATAACTTATGACCCCAGTTGAAAATTTTCTAATTTTGAACGGATTTGTGATAATTTTGGTACTAAAAATGTGAATTTTAATTAGTAATAACTTTTTTATTTTCAACAATAATTTTAAAAAAAGTTTTTGGTAAAATTATTGCAGTACCTATATGCCCATTTTCTTGAAATCACTATTGACGGTAAATTACAATGGGGCCTACACATAGAAAAATTGTCAGGAAGGCTAACTTCGGCCGCCAATGCTGTTAAAAAAATTAGACAGATAACTGACGTAGATACAGCCAGAATTGTTTATTTTAGTTATTTTCATAGTCTTATGTCATGGGATTCTTCTCTGGGGAACCTGTGCGGACATTAATACTATCTTTATTCTACAGAAAAGGGCTGTTCCAGCCATTTACAACCTAGGTCCAAGAGATTCCCTTAGAGAAAAACTCAAAAAAATAAATATTGTGACTGTAGCCTCACAATATATTTTTAAAAACCTATTGTATGTGCACAAAAATATATCAAATTTTAAGAAAATGTCCGATATTCATAGTTTAAATACCAGGAATAAACACAACCTTGCTGTACATCGCACACGTCTCCACAAAGTAGGCAACTCATTCATGGGTCAATGTATATGCTTTTACAACAAAACCCCATTGACATTCGAAACTCACCCATTAAACGATTTCTACGATTTTTTTTATAAATGACGTGTAAAAGTGATTTCGATATCCTATTTACAGAATAAACAATTTCATTTCATTTCATTTCCCCTTTCGGATCGGACAAGGTTTTTTTTCACATATTGTATATTCACAGCTTAACGGTTGAACAGAATTCCGATGAAATGGCACACAGGCAGATCATAACCTGGGTTAGGACATAGGTTACTTTTTATCCTGGTAGTAGTACGTTCCCGTGGGATAATTTCCGGCATAAACGCAGGCGAAGCCGTTAGTATCTCATAAATCAAATCCATAAAGTTCCTAAAAATATGTTCTAAAGCCATGTTAAACCCTGAACAGAAGAAAGGTAAAATTAGTGAATCCATTGCGTTATAAATGAGTATCCGGACAGGATTGATTGGATCCTGATGACTGTGCACCGGTGAGATTAATAGCTCGATCGACTACTTAAACGATTAACAGTATGATTTGCAAGATAAGGCTCTCAATGACCGTTTATAAGTTAGCTTTTAATTATTTGTTAAAGCCATTTTTGATTTGTTGTTGACTTTAATAATAGGTATCATTGATACTTTAAGATAACCTTTCTTAAAAATAATATACTCACAATTATTATGATCATCATAAATATACTTTTTTCTTGGTTATCTAGAGTAAGAAACCTATTTGAACTCAGCCGTAATTTCTTACTAAAATTCTCAGTTGACTGACTGACATATCAACGCAGAGCTGAAACTACTGGGACTTTTGCACACAGCTTCCTTTTATAATGTAGGGGAGCACTAAGAAGGGGTTTTTGTAAATTCCACCTTTAAGGGGGCGAAAAGGGTGGATTTCGTTTGTATGAAAAATCTTATTCCTTGAGTAATAAATCTTGAAACTTGGTATAAAAAGTACTAGGCTTGCATGAATTCAAGATAGTAATTCAATCATTAGATATTGTGCTCATTTTCTGAGCAGTAACGTAACAAAAAGTACTAGGCTTGCATGAATTCACGATAGTATTCAATAATTATGTTATGCTACTAATAGGATTTAGATGATGCAGGCAGATAGTTTATAACCTAGATACTTGGATACTTTTATCCCGAAAGTACGTTTCCATGGGATAATTTCAGACTTCCACGCGAGCTAAGCCGCGGGAAAAAGATAGTTTTAATATGAAGAAAGAGGAAAGTTTTGATGAAGAAAACTTTCCATTGTTTTCTTTAACATACGAATTTGTTGCTCTTACGTAAATGGCTAGAATAAACGATGAAATGAGATTAACATCGATAAAAATACATATATCCGTTCACCCCTTGTCGTAGTACCATTAAAGCACGGTTATAGCAGTCGCGTCACCACCCATGACATTTATATGATAATTTTATTGTAAGTCCTACGAAAAGATGGGTAAAAGTGCAAATTATCGAAGCGAGCGACGCAACGATGATAACAATGTATGTTCATGTGTACCACAGAGTAGTGATTTGAATAATTTTTGCATTTCAGTAGGACCGCGGGCGACTGTGAACGTGCTGGTCGGTAGACATGGAGTTGCTATTGGTTGAACGACTACTTGTTGCATAGGTCCCGTGGGTACTGTCACTTGTTTTTATGACGCACTGTTCAGTTTATTTAACATGTTAGTTTGCTCTAGTAATTTGTAGGCTGTGGCTTATTTTGGCCTCTGGAAATAACATTTTGGATATAGGTCATTTTTGGCCAAAATCGATCTGAGGAACATTTTCTTGAACAATGAATTTGATGAAATAACATTCAACTAGACTCAAGTCAAAATACAACTTTAAAACTACTTTATACAAATACTTCAACGTATTTATAACCAGGCAGCAAGAAGTAATAAGTTGAAGCCGGTTGTCACGTCACACGTCTGCGCTAAGCCTTCATCGCATTGCAAGATAAAAGCAACGCAAAACAGTAGGAGTAATATCCGGTGATAGATTTAAAAGCATTTGTCAACACGAGCGTGGTCACTTGGGAATGAAAACTGTGGAATTGCTTCTTATCCTGGCTTTTGCCTACGGTTATGCTCATGTAGGTACGTATAGCGTAGATGCAAGAAACACGGTGTACCTTACTATAAATCAGGGATATTACGGAAGTCGTTACCGGAACCGGAACCGTAATCGGAACCGGAACCGGAGTCGAAGGTGGAATCAGAAGAAAGATGTGTTATGGAAAGGCTTAATATAATAATTGAAATATAATTCAGTCTCTTTAATCAGTCAAATATTAGCGATAACATCCACAAACAAAACAATAAACAAAGACTTCGAGCGTATATAAAATAAACTAAAATTACACTGGCGACGAGTTAAACTTATTGGTACGTGCTCTAGTCATGTGCATCGCTGCGTTTCAAACTTCGGTATTCAAAATTATTAATAATATTATTTATAATAATAATTTAATCGGAAGTTCCGACCTTTCGGAACCGGAACCGAAGATCCGTAACATCCCTGCTTTAAATGTACCTTACGCTATTACGAAAACAACATAAATTCCTAAATTCATGAATTGTTGAACTGCATTTTTCTACCTGTAAAAATTGCCTCATATTGTTTCATGTCTCAACCTGTGTTGTCTCATGACAAATACTGAACGTTTCTAACTTATAACCTTCGCTCTACATAAGTTCACGTAGCATTCTTCGAGTTTATTTATTACTTTTCCAAACACTTTGTTTAGTACCAGGATGTACAAGGTACCTGATCCGTCGCCTGTCCTATAAAAGAGGGTCATTCAAGGATTAACCTTCCCTAAGTCTATATTGAAAGAAATATTATTTACGAGAGAAAATATTTATAAAGTCTAAATATTTTCTCCTTATTTATACATATTTAGCGAGACTTTCATTTTTAACGTACCTACACTTTAAAAATGAGAGATCATGACTGACATCTTTATCTCTCAAAGAAACGATACCCGAGTATACCCAACAACAAAGAAAGAGATGCAGTTGACTGGTCATTAAAATTGTATAAAAGACTAGCGACGCGCCCCGGCTTCGCATGGATGCAATTTACATGTGAAGACGGTATTCTGTTCACGACACGTTGAGCACAAGTTCTGAGCAACTAACAAAAAGGCTTGCATGAATTCAAGATAGTATTATTAAGTATTTCTTTTTGTATGTATTTACATAATAGTTATATCGTTGGCGTAGGTGGAGAACTAAATAACAAAAAAAATCTTGTTTAGAGAAAATTGCGATTTATTTATGCGGCATGATTTGGGTGTTACGAAAATGGTGAAAAGTCAATTTGACCAAAATCGCAGTTATTTAGTTCTCCACCTACGCCGACGATATAGCCTATGTCCATCTGAACAGCTAATGTCTAAATAGGAGCTGCAATGTGGTTCCGGATATTACCCTCCACATATACACAAACTCACAAAATTCACTCTCTCTCGTTATAATATTAAGTATAGATTACGAAGATTTTCTATTCAAACTTGTTTGTCAAAAGTCAATCTGTTAATGTGCAGCCAGCCTTAGGTCGCCCGAAGCAAGTCGCGATAAAAGCGGGAAACATTTATTCTTGATCTTTTTGTTTTATATAGCCTGAGCAATTTGTTGCGCAGCCCGACTCTAGCTACAGAGAATTTCAGATGCCGACTTGATGCCCATCTCTATTATTGAGTCGCATTCAATATTGTACCTACAGTTCTATTACTTTGATTTCACGATTCATTTTACATTTATTGTAGCGGCAAAGATTGAAACTTTTTCTAGTTCAAATTGTAATTATTCGATATGATTAAAAAAGTAATGAGAATAGTGTTAAGTAGTGTGGTTAATAAAGAAAAGTTCTATAAAGATTTTAAACTTCGTAAAATATTCAATTTGTAAAATAATTTACTCTTAAAATGAAAATGTTTACAATATTTACGTAGGTAATTTTAATCAAACTTTTTTCAACGTATGTAAGTAAACGAGAGCCCGCATTTAAAGTTCTCAAACTAAAACTTCGCTCGACTGATCATCCATTGATGTATACCATTAGTACAATGGTTTTAGGTTAAACAAAATTTCATTTACCCTAATAAAGTGTTCCCAAAAAGTTACTAGTATAATAAATCAGGGTCTCCGCGCAAAAACCTATTCTGTAAGTACCTTTATTGTTCATTTTCCTACGTAATGTAATTCCAACCTTAACGTCAAAATTCGTTTCCTTAGCACGGTAACGTTCAAAGGATTTATGACCGAACCTAAAATCTAACGTCATTAGCGTTTCTTGTAAAATAGCGTTTCGGAATAAAACACTTGAAATGGAAACTCAAGGAAAGACTGAACCGATAATACATAACACTTGTATTTGTGTAAATAGGTAATTTTTTATCATAATATATATGTACTACATTTGAGATAAAACATCATCTATTTCGTGCTATTAACTACTTCTAATCACTACAGCTGTTCCAAAACTAAAAATTAAGACCATTTGAATTTTCAAAAACCGAATTTCAATATCGCGAACCACTTTGCGTCAGCTAATAAAATCCTTTTCTAATCTTACAATAACGAAACAATTACACATGACTAAGTTCTCAATCTTTCAGTGTGGGTTTTTTAACTCATCCTTTCATAACTCATTATGTAGCACGCGTTCACAAAGGCATCCGGATTTCCACAAAATGGTGGTAAGTACTCACCGTCGTAAAGACATTTATCAAACGATTCAAAGCACTTGATCCTTTAAGTCTCAGAACATTCAAAGCTTTTAGAAGAATGATGTTTATGCCATGACTTCGAATGGCTGTCGTCACAAAAATTAATGGCGAGAGTAACTGCTCGGCAATTTAACAACAAATTACCGACAACCCGCTATTAAGTGCCACCTGTAACACGGCTTACATCTTCGATATCATTTTAAGACCGTATAAAACGTTTTAGTCTCACGTAAATCTAATGAGTACTTGTTCTATTCTTAGAGTAAACGTCGAACTTAATGTACGGATCTTGTTTTCACCATTTGTTAGACAATACCCACATATAGACACATGGTACTCATAGTGGCTTTTACTTTAAACCTTTACAAAATGCGCGCTGGTTTCACGTTACTACGAAAGAATACAGAAGGAAAAAAGTATTCCGCCAAAGGTCACACTTGCAATGGGATTCATTTGCCAAACAGTATTGTATCAGTTCAAAACGGGATCAACCTATTTTCGTAGGCTCCTTCGACAAAGACGGTACAAAGAATTCGTTGAATATTTGTCAGTTTGATTCAATTACCTAAATCACGTCACACATTGTTCTTGTTTCGATATTTCGTGATCCCGGGAGGTTAGTGAGGTATTTCTTTGCGAAACAGTCGTCTTCGGGGTCCCATCGGTTTGTGTCGATGTTCCAATTTGTCAACATAAAATAGACAGCAGCATCGGCAGGCCGACCCGACCCACTACACCGCTAGACGATATCCCCACGTCAGTGGCTCTGATGGAGACATCTGCACCTGACGTAAATTTATCGATGCTTAATTCAAAACGATATGATCCTTCCAAATGTTTCATAAATTAAAATAATACTGTATATTTACTTTGAGCTAAGAGCTCATGGCTAAGTACCTAATAACAGCCGCACGGTTCGATCCATCAGGTTAAGCAACGCTTGCCGGGGTTGGTCTGTGAATGGGTGACCATCTTAATATACCGAGACTCCTCCGTGCCTCGGAAAGCACGTTAAGCCCTTGGTCCCGGCTGTCAATCGGGGATCTTTGACAGTCGTCAGAAGCCCGAAAGTCTGACAACCAGTCTTACCAAGGGGTATCGTATTATCCAGTTACTGAGTTATGGAGGTCAGATAGGCAGTCGCTCTATGTAAAATACGGTATTCAGCTGCATCCGGTTAGACTGGAAACTGACCCAACATAGTTGGGAAAAGGTAAGGCAGATTTTTTGACGGTATATTTCCTTCATTTTCTTTCATTATTTACCCGAACTATTTTCATTACTACTTGTCGACAATCTCATTATTTCACTCTCTGAATCTAGCTTGATGCTTTTCTCAATTTCAACTTTAAATCTGCATAGTTTTATTAGCTCTTCAAATGCAATTTAATGCAGATCTGCCGGAAATGGTTTCTCCTTTTCCCGTAGCTCAAAGCTCACTTGAACCAACATTGAAAATTCTACAGAAAATACTTGCGTGAAATGTTATATGGCACATCTACAAAATATTGTATTTTTAATATTGTGTTTTATGCTCAGTGGAAACATTGTAGATGTTGTCTACATAGGCCTGGCTTTTGAGATAATGGTTTTGAAGACAAAAATGAGACCTGGGAGGCAAAAAATCATGTTTTTTTACTGAAGCGTAAGTACTTGAACGTAATCCTTTGTTGATAACTGGATTACGTACCCGTTTAGTCAATGTTTGTGGTTTGCAGTGGTGCCGTGTGTGCTGTGACCGAGCACTTCGCTATTTTAACACCTGCGCTTGTTGATAACATTATTTTGTCATAAAACAAACGGAGCACTCGTACATTATGATGTAACTGCATAGTTCGGTACTCTACTCTTTATTATTAAAGAAAATACGAATGGATAACTCAATATTTATGATCCATTTATCCCAGAATAACAGGTAAAAATAATTTTATCGAATACGTCAACAGTACTCCAGAGAAAATGCATGAAAAAATAATGGAAACGAACTTCTCAACAACTAAAGGTCCTACTGTTAAGATGAACGAAGAAAAGCTTTTAGTTATAAAAACTATCGAAATAAAAAAGGGACAGAACGTAGTACGCTAACCGCCACAAAGAAACCAGCTCGCCACTCGGATATGAACGTTTTAATTTGATTAAAAACTACGGAGATGGCTTAAGATCTCTTGAGAGATGTTAGAAGTACTATCCTGGACTAACAAAGGCTCTTGAGCCCAAGTCTACTCATATTTATTAGGTATTCGTCAGAAATAGACAATACAATTCATCCTCTTTCAATCTTTCCAGCCTCGCGCTGTTATAAATCTGAACAACTCTCTCGATATGGAAATGAAATAACAAACTAGTACAACATGATTGATAGGGGAAAATAACAAGCCAGTCAAACTATGGCAGAAATAAATAACGACTCAAAACACAAGCAGTTTCATGCTTGACACAAGTACGAGAAAATTCGCAAAACCTAATATCGATATTTGAAGTAAACTCTAAAAGCCAACTTGTAAGTAGGTAAGGGTGAAATTACCTTCCCGGGAAAATTAAGCGTGGGTCCGTCCATCTAGTTAAAACTGCTAAAATGCTGTGGGCGATGCTTAGATAACGCAGTTTACTAAATACCCTCGCCCACGAGTATGAAATACCTGATAATAAAATATTCCCACGAAAATGTTCCTGAGCGCACCAAACGTATAATGATATCTCGACCAAAGATCTGCCTTGAGCCCGTTCCTTAAGAGATAGTGACTTAATAAAGCAACAATCAAGTTGATGCTTAAAGAATGGCACAAAGAAATAAGAAAGCCTCTTAGCCTCCACGAATGTCTGACATTTTAAGTTTTCTCGTGTTTTTCTCAACTCTATTTTTGATTTCACCAGCGGAAATAATTTGAGTCAATCTTTATATTTTATTTATGTTAATTATATAGATCTTGGCTAAGGTTGTTTTTTGCATCTCCATATCCATCTATTTACGATTTGAATACATGGTAAGTTATGTATTTACACTTTTTATAGGAACACTGTAATTCAAAAGAGCTGAAACAAGCTAATACGGAGCTAAGTACTTAAACTTTTCTTTGTCGTAAAACAAAGAACGCTGTAATTAAACAATACTCAGACAACAGTTGTTGGTTCAATGTTTACTGTATACAGACAATGCTGAACTACCCGGGAGTTATGAATGACCTACATTCGAGTCATCATGATCTAGATCAACAAGTGGTCAACCGAACTATAATACCATTTCGAGAAATAGTAAAACACTGACATGGAAGTCATAATACTATACCAAAATGAGCAAATTACAAGACAACATTAAAATATTTACAAGCAAAATAATGTATTTTGAAAAACAAATTATAATATCCTTCCTTAATAAGTAATTTAAACAGAAATTTGTTTACTTCACGCTTCTCGGATCTGATAAAAAACCAAATAAAATGAGTTTCTGGACTGTAGTCAAAAATGCGATACAGGCTGCGAAATTAATCACCGAATAAAAAATATAAACCTACAAAGAGACCGAATTGTGAGCGAGAGCCAAATCGGGCACTGGCAAACATCAGCCAAATTGGACTAGCGCGAAATGGCCAAACATTTTCAAATTAGAACTCTCTACTCAGGTAGATAATGATACAGTGAAAAATATAAATAGCATTCTATATTCAAAATTGGGTTTGAAATTCGCGAATCTTTATTGTGCCAGTCTTATATTTTTTCAAAAAAGTAGCTTAGGCCAGGCAAAGAGGCTTTATACTAGATTCTAAGGTTCTCTGCGTTTCGTGCTGTCCCTGCACGCTGCTTGCAAAGCACTGATTTCAAAAGGATCATGTCAAAAGTCTGTCAGATCCAGTACATCCAACTTTAGTACTCTATTTCTCACCACGCATTAAAACCTCTATGCCATAAAAAAAATACGACTCATTATCTCATTCGTAAGTGACTACCGACTCCTTGCTTGTTGAAAATGTATTAAAATATTCATACCATTAAAATATATTTTGATGAATTCTGTTGGAAGCTGCAATTTCTCACCAAACATTCTCAGTATGAGAATGTTTGGTTCAAGCAATTCAAGTTAACCTAAAGCATATATGCAATGCTTGGTTCGTAGCATATGAAGTGCAATTAACTCCCAATTAGCCTGCAAACTATGCTGCAAGAAACTGAGGCTATGAACGAGACTACAGCGTATTCAGA
This sequence comes from Agrochola lychnidis, assembly GCA_963680765.1. NCBI lineage: Eukaryota > Metazoa > Arthropoda > Insecta > Lepidoptera > Noctuidae > Agrochola > Agrochola lychnidis. Next base: position 14,464,115 of record OY796850.1, on the reverse strand, counting down.
CGTAAATTTTAACGTAGAGTTAAACAAAAGGCATAGAAATAAACCTAAGGATACCGAATTATTTCTAAAAAATATGTAAATCCTCTTAGGAAAATTCTTCACTGTATTTTGTTATTATCACAAAATCTTAATTGATAACATAATTATGGACCACTTATGAATTTATGTAACCCGACCTTTTTTGTCACTAAAGATTTCGTTTCCATTTCAAGAAGCTATCAGCTTCTCAAATAGCATGAATATTTTTAGTGGTTTTTAGTACCGCAAGCTTTGGGTAAACACTAGTTAGTCCAGGTGAATTATGTCCGCAGGTAAAAACATTCGTTCAAAGAGTCTACTCCTTTGTTAAGAAATTCCAATTATATGGAACAATGAATGTCAATTGATTTGTAAGATTAAGGTTTCCAACATCCTATAAGTTTGCCACAGTGACGAATGTACTGTAATTAGAAAAAACGCGGGTATCGATTAGTGTAGATTTTTTCAAATAAAACGAAAACACTGTTAAAATGATAATAAAGAGTTAGATATATTTATACAAGATGCTAAGAGATATTTTCGCGCTAGAATGAAGAAAATTGCTAGGTAAAGGTGAAGAAAACCAGAATGACTACAAAATATATCACCTAGTTGAGGCTGCGAACTTTTTACCTTTGGATACAAAGCCATTATGACTATCATATATTAAGCTTCTCCCCTGTAGAGAAAAAAAATGTGCGGAAGGTCACAGAAACGACACAATATTTCGAAATGTGTGCTCGCTCGGAATGAATTACTGCCTTCTGCAGAACCGCCCACTTCTCCGACTGACAGGACAATGTCAGTTATTGTTAGAAATAAAACCACAAGGATTTGCTTACATAATATATGTATATAGCCGCTATATTCAAAGGTTAACTTGTCCACGGTATCTTTTACCTTTCTGTAAGATATACGACCTCTTTTCTAGCACTGCTTCTTTTTCTCGAAGGTCCAACAGTGAAGGTAATGTCAAGACGCTTGCATATTGTCGCTCAGCATCCAATACCGCGAATGTGACATTTTTGACGAAAATCAGATTTTTGTTTTATTTCATTCTACACGTTCAAATACGTGAGATCCTGCATTTAAAAATGATTTTCGTCAAAAATGTCACATTCGCAGTTTTGAATGCCGAGCGACAATATGTACATTATTATTCACTTTTACAATCCAAAGTGCCTCAGTTTTCGTAGAAAATCTTAATTGCTTTAATACGTACTCAGACCCAAAAATAAATGCCAAACATTACTCAACACGAAATCATTGTTACTCACATTGCATACGTCCTAAGTATATAAAATGACGTATCCTGAAACGAGTCATTAGTCATGCAAAATTGCAGATGCAATCAAGGACGAGTGTAGGATTGATTTGTCGATAGCATAACTATTAATAAACTCATTTGAAGAGCTCTATCGAAAGCGAGAATAAATCAATAGAACTGATTTATTGTAGCTGAGCAAACAGCTATAAATCAAAGGCAGGCGCGGCGCTACGTGTACCAGTGGTACAGTAACTACATATGGCGTTTTATAAAACCTGTGTGACGTCATAAATACTATACTTCATTAAACTGAACAAGAAAAGCATATGTATATTTGAGAATGTAGGTACGTGTATATTCTCTCGGTGTGAGTGGGAACTTCGAAATTCTCTTGAGAGAAGACGAGCTTCATAAAAAATTTAAATTAATCTTCGGGACTGCATTGGGGCCTATGATGTTATGGCCTAAACAAAATAAGATGATTTTATTATATATCGTATGAATTAGATGTTAATTTGTATACATATTTCTCTATCTAGTTGTATATATATTTTCATAAAACATCAAAGACGTAGATCATGTTTATATGTCTTCCTTTGAACCTATCAGAATTTGCCACACCATAAATACCTTTATTTAAAGTCAAAGCATTTTTCCTTTTGACTAAGGAAACGCGCTCTTTAATCCAAAATTGTTACAATTGAAATACTTCGTAATCACGTTAAAATAAAAAGTGTTTGAAATAAGAGCAGAGACAAAAACAACAGTCTACGTTTCTATAAAATTTGAACAAACATACAAAATATGTTTACATAAAATTCTAAAAATCTCAACTGAAAATGGTGACATTACGTTTTTATCTTTTAACATGTTTTCTCACCGAATTTAAGGGAAATGGAAAAAGTTCTGTATTTAATTTAGCTGATATTCCAAACAGGACTTTGAATTGAAATAAGTCGTGAAAAGATTCTAATTAAAACTTTTAAATCACCTGATAACAAAGAGGGTTTTTCGTATTGACATGGATTTATCATCATAATTACGTAAATGACATGACATAATGTCTGTCTAAAAGGTGCTACAATTTTGCCGTCGGTAACAGCGAATTTTCGTGTACTAGGACTTTATAGCGAAGTAGGTTGCATCCGCGCGTAATTTCAGACCAGCCCTTAACTTCGTTGTGGTAATTTTATCAGTTTCCTTCGAGTGGATAGCTTCCTGGACGGATACCTTAGTGTCCCAAGGATTTATTTTTAATTTCAGCGATCGTTAATATTATTGAAATATTTAAAAGGCAAAATAACTTAATCGTACTTCCTTACATAAATGTATATAGGCAGCAAGGGCTTTTAGATGAGAGGTCCGAATCTGCGGTTTTTGAATACTGCAAATCACGGAGTTTTAAGTACGTTTTTGGAATACAAATATTCAGCTACCTCCAAAAAGTTACCGGCCAGTCATCACGGATTTACTTTCCGTAGCGAGCGAAGGAATCATATTGTCAAATACATACCTACACATTGACATATAACTGACCTCGTAAAAGATTAATTTGAGTTGATATAAGATAATATGACATTGACAATGTATTTTATGTCTGTCCACATCGTCAAACCAAGTTTGGTCGAGATACCGAACTTGCGAATGACGGAAATTCTGTGTTAGTTAGAGGTAGTTTATCTACCTATGAATCTTTTGTACCTTTGTGCCTGTCAAAAAGTTTGAGATTAGGTCCCTTATTTCCGGATCAAACTTTTGACTATAGTACGGAATTGTTTATTACTGGGTACATTTAAGTACTTACAACAATCCGCTACGATGACTGTCTAAGTCAATAAGTACTACATTTGCGAGTCTATGAAGACTTACAATTAGCTAAAGCTGTGAAACGCCGTAAAAGCCTGTCATAGCAAGGTCAACTACATCTTACTGATTGGTTAAAAACTCGTAAGAAACTGTAACATAAATATTATTTACTAGCTTTTGCCCGTGGCTTCGCCCGTGTGGAGGTTGGAAATTATCCCATGGAAATGTACTAACGTGATAGTCACTTTCGCATTTGTAATATTAATTAGGATATAAAAAACAGCCTGTTCCACAAGAAAAAAGCAGAGTTGCTAAACATTTTGATGGTTACGGCTGTAACAAACGAACTAACTTTAAAAGGAACCCCAAAAATTGTGCAAGACCCGCATGACCCTAGATTCACAGCCGATTAACACCTATGTTTGCGACCACTAGACGGTAGGCAGTTAATAAAATTTACAAAAATTTACTGTTCTCCACGAGCTTTTCTATGGGGATTTTATTGTTGATGTTGATAGCTATATGTGGTGAGGAACTAGGATTTATTGCGAAATATATCGAGAGATGCAACAGCTGCGTTCATACACCGAGCTCTTTACGACAGAATTTAATCAGGAACCAATTACGTAAGTGACAGTACCGTATTTGATAGAGCGTTAAGAGTTACTAATATTCCACTTAATAATCACAGTTTCGGAGAAATTTTGACCACATTTAGTCGTAACAGGAATTTATTTGCTACCTCTTTTGCTGATGGATGATGTTGATACGTCTTTCTTCAGCGCTAACATACCAAGCTCGCAGGCTCGCTAAGCCATGTCGCAGTAATAAATTGTGAGAAATGGAGACGGTTGACAAAGTTTCGTGCAATTATAATTTCACTAGTGAAATTATAATATCACTGATTTGACAATATCCCTGCGACATCTCCACCACCTCTACCATAAAAATCGTGCCGTAAAAATAGCAATTTTTTTAATCATATCATCACTCACTTTAATTAAGATCACTATTAATTAAATTCACTTAAAACTTGGCACAAAAATTCTGACAACCAGTCTTACCAAGGAGTATTGTATTATCCAATAACTGGGTTGTGGAGGTCAGATAGGTAGTCGCTCCATGGTATTCAGCTGGATCCAGTTAGACTGGAAGCCGACCCCAACAAAGTTGGGAAAAGGATACGCAGATTAATAAATAAATAAAATCATTTATTGACCAAATAAAGAATTTTTATTTTCCTTAAATAAACTATTTCTAAAATTATTGTCATAAAGGAAACATATTTTACTTTTGGACTCCATACTAGGTCGAGCCTGTCTCATGGAGTCCTTGAGAGTATTTACAATTTAAAGTTTCAGGGTAGATACTGTATTGTATTTATTAAATTTGTTTTAAATATTTAAAGTAAAAACAAAAAAAAACAAAAGACTTTAAATTTTGATTGATTGATTAGTTAGATTCATTTATCTTTCCTAACAGAATCTGTGTCCCTATTCCTTAGTTCTAGGTATTAATTTATCAAATCAGGGACACCGCACCATCGACTATTCGTGAAAGCTATTACAATTTAATTGGCAATTTGTCTATTACATTAATGACTGTTCCACAAAGCCACATCAGTGATACATATTCATATCACTCGTATTTGTTCAGTATTTAGACTTTTGTCATATAAATTGGATTATTAGTGAAATCTCTGTGGAGGAAACAAAGGAAGACACTAATAATGTTTTGTTAATATTTGACGGTTTACTCATATGTCGGAATATGCTATGTTAATCTACATAGGCTATTTTGTAACCAAAACCTTTGACTAAATCTGAATGCATCAATTGAATAGATACCAATTTTGTTACCACGTATTTCGTCTTCGTAGTGTTATTGGGTTTTCCATCAGACATTTCTCAGTAGCAGCATTTTTTTTTTGGGTAGGTTTTTATCAAATAACTTCTCCCGCTCTGGGCGGAGCGGAAGGGCGTGTCAGACTCTTACGGACTGAAACCCACCCGTGTTCCTTCAGTTGCCAGTATGTTGCCACGGGCCACGGTATCCCTTTCGGACTTTTCCGCGACCCCGGCAGGCATCGGCCCTAGTGGACCCCGTCAGTTGTGCTGACATCTCTTTGAGGCGCGCGTGGAACACAACGCGCCGTCGACCCGGGCCTGGTCCTTATCGGACGGCGAGCTACCCATTGCTCACCGTCTGCAAGCACGTGCTTACGGTGGCCGGGAATCGGCCTGAGATTGCTGACGCCCAGGGCATCTCCTGCGGCGGCTAGGGGCGTGAGGGCGCGAAATTTGCCTCTCCCTCACCCGTTCCACCTTCTCCTTCGCAAGCATTACTGCTTCGCAGAAGGAAGTGACGGGTTCCCATGCCTCTCAGTAGCAGCCTGGAGTCTGGATTTCTGCCCGATTGATGACGATAGGCTCGCCCCCTATTACATGGAGCTAAACATAACTAGCGAAATGTGGGTGTACTATAGATACACCTCTGCCTCACCCTTTGGGGATTAAAAGCGTGATGTTATGTTATGTAGGTATCTATAGCTATGTTATCTTCAAGGGCTATTTTGTAAACAAAACCGTTAACTTACTCCTGAATGCATACAAAAGTTATATCGTAATATTCGTTCCACGATATTTGTGTTGTATCTTAAGTATAAGTACCTAGCAACAAAAATATCGACGATTAAAAACGCTTCTAAATCTCATATAATTTCCCTACTGCCACTGTTCCTTTTAGACCCCTTTAGAAAGACATTTCCTATCGATACGAAACCGCGTGGCCGCAACTTAGTACGAGTGCAATTAGTTTCTCTAAGCTAATATCAAGTAGTTCACAACACTTGTAGTATAGAACTCTACACAGTGAGTATACACATGGACCTTTTTCCCATGTTTGTGTGTACTTTGATGACAAGCTGTACACGGCAACCTCAAATACTATGACATATATTCTTTTCTCTTTCCCAATTGCTATAAGGAGAAATGTGAAAGTGATTTTCTGTCCTGACTTTTTTTTCCAGATGGAATAGTGATTCAGATGATAGGTATCTGTTCGTTTTTACATTAGCATATTGCGTTCGTTATGCCATTCAATATCAAAACTCGAAAATCGTAAAACATGCCAATATCACATTTGAAGGTATTCATAAACGAAAAACCTTTTAAGATATGAATGCTTGTCAAAATGCTGTGTGCAGAGCTTACAGTGAAACCCCGGTTCCAAATGTTGGATCAAACTGTTGGCAGAGTTGGGGTCGACGAAAAACCATTCAAACAAACCGGACCGATTGATGGCCAACGTTGGCAGTTGGTTGGACCCAAAGTTTGGAGGCGAGGGAAAATATTAAATGTTATTGAAATGTTATCAACGGTGTACCTCAGAATGTCAATCTCCATTCACAATTCACAGTTTTTAAAACTTTTAACGTTTAATAACATTCAAACTGAAGTGTGGGAACGGCAGAATGCAGCGAGTATTTCAGGTTATTCATTCAAATCAAATCGACATTTATGGATTCATTGTTATTTGGTATTTATTTTATGTTCTATACTTTGATGTTTTAAGGAAGTTTATGATTCATATCGAGTGAACAAAAGTAATTTTGATAAAAAAAGGTAACGTACTGATCCAACGAACTATGTTGTTCTAGAAGACAATTAACCAGTGTCTACTTTTAAGCAGAACAAAACACTGCACGTTAAACCATCAATTATTCTATCAAGCTGCCGTTGACATATCGAAACTCGAGAGGGTCAAGAAATTGTGAGAATACAATAAAACAAAAGAAATCCTTGATAATTCTTCCTTAGATCCTCATAAGTTACCACAAAGTATTACAAAGTATCAGAGGCGACGGAACTGTTCGTACCTAATGCGCGGAAAAGTGGTGTTAGCGAACTTAACAGGATTACTGTTGCAAAAAGTTGCGTTTCATAACTACATGAAGTGTCACAATTCCCCTCCCACCTTGTACGCGACGTGATTAAAAACTACTTGAGCATTAACCCTCTTAGGGATTACCGTTTGGCGTTTCCCACCTTCTTCATATGGTGGGTTAGACAAAACGATCATAGAACCTGAACAAGATCAAGAGCATTCTTTTCTTAATATTCATCATTTTAGTATGGAAAGACCAACGAAAGAATGCTCAAAATCTTTTTGTGTAAATATAAGGACGTTTACACAAAAAGAATTTGGTAGAGAGGGGATAGAATGTGCATTCGCTCGTTTGGCTTAAAATCGAAACCCGACCTTTAAACAAAAGACTTTCTAAGTTATGACCGGCATTTGATTTAGATTCCCCTTGTAAATTATGAACGCGGAATCTCTTAACTGATACGAAAATTTGGAGCCCGAAGGCACAGCTCTTTAGAAATTCAGTGCCGTAAACCGATTGCGAATTTGAATCTTAATTTTGATGTTTGAACCCTTTGACACATGTTTTTGTGGCTACATTCTTCAGCTTTTCTTTAAATACGAAAACAGTTCCGTTTTAATTAAAATAATAATATCTTTGTGAACAACCAAACTTCCTTCTCAATTATCCAACAATAAGATGGCATTTCTCGATAGTCAACTCTGTCCGGTGAACAAAGATTATCTTCTAACGAACTGAAATCCGCAGCAATTAATAATGGTTTGCAGTAATTATTCAAAATCCGTCACAAGAACAACTATTGTTTCTCTTGATCCCACTAAGCGGGTTGTTCCGCATTCACTGCAATATAAATCTTTGCTTACAGGCACTCGGACCTACCACAGAAACAAAATATAGGCATTTATATAATCATCATCTGCCTAGCCTTTTCCCAACTATGTTGGGGTCGGCTTCCAATCTAACCGGATGCAGCTGAATACCAGTATTTTACATGGAGCGACTGCCTATCTGACCTCCACAACCTAGTTACTAGGTAACACGATACCCCTTGGTAAGACTGATTGTCAGACTTTTTTGGGCTTCTAACTACCCGTAACGACTGTCAAAGATCTACAAATGACAGCCAGGACCAACGGCTTAACGTGCTTTCCGAGGCACGGAGGGGTCTTGGTATGTAAAGATGGTCACCCATCCACAGACCAACCGCGGCAAGCATAGCTTAACCTGATCGATCGACCCGTGCAGCTGTTGTTACTTAGCCACAAGCCCCCCCATAGGCATTTATATAATGTGAACAGAAATACAATAGTTTACGGAAACTGTGTGTACGAACGCACACTGGTCTGGCTCTAGGATTCACCGCTTTCAGTGCAGATAAGAGCTTGTCAACTTTCTAGATCCGTAATTTAAGATTGTGAATAGTGGAATGAAATGATGCCCCTCTGATCTTCTGTCCCACATATCAAGATCATAGTGTTTCCTCAGTTGCAGTACAACGAGTGAGCACAAGCCTCGATCATAATAAAAAAAGATCATTAAAGTTGCACTTTCCTTTGCAAAGACAAGATTAAATATGTAGCTGAATGTTGTTTTATAACTAGCGTGACTCACTATGTTATTCATAATTTAATCAAAATTTGTGTGTTTTAATGAATATTAAGAAAAAATATATATACAGGGTGTTTGGCAGAACGTTGAACATACTAAAATGGTGGATAGGTGGGGTCATCTGCTACTTACTCAGCCCTAATTTATTTGGCCCTGGCCCCCTGGATATTTTTTTTTAATGCAGGTTGAAATTAGGATTTAAGTATTTTTTACATCTTTCTGTTATAAGAATCTGCCAATATTAAAGATTAAAAAAAAAATGCCTGTTTTACCCATTTTTTTAATAAAAATTACACTTTAAAGTTAAGAAAGTTGTGAAACTAGAAGAAAGAAAAAAAAAATTTTTTAATATCCAGGGCACCAGGGCCAAATAAATTAGGGCTGAGTAAGTAGCAGATGACCCCACCTATCCACCATTTTCGTATGTTCAACGTTCTGCCGAACACCCTATATATTGTTCCACAACTTGGGCAGTTATTTTTAAGATTTGAACTTATTCTATCTAGTTTATATTTTTAGAATGTTATCTACTCCTGTCTGATGGAACCCCTATCTATGTGTCATCATCCGCGCAAATATTGCGCAAAGATAAACTTTAATTGACTCAAAATAGCAGATAGTCTGTTCAAATGTGCTTTTAATGTTCTGTGTTGATAACGTTTGAACAATAGACATTATCTATGACCTCGAAAGTAGGAACTACATCTTATTAGAAGGCATTCAACCTATTTGTATTAAACACAGAATAACAATCTTTCTCTGTTAAGAGACTAATATGTTATCGAGTTGTGTCTTTCTAGCCTTTTCCTATGTTAGAGTCGGATTCCAGTCTAACTGGATGCAGCTGAATACCAGTACGTTACATACACCGACTGCCTGCCTGACCTCCATAAACCAGTTACTGGGTAACACGATTCCCCTTGGTTAAATTATGATGCCCCGAGGTAAAATTAAGAGTTTTACCCCTATTTTTCTTATTAGATACACGGCATATAAAACAATTTGGCTGGAAAATTGGATCCCAGCAGACAACACGTAATCAAAGTTGAAACACTTAAGCCGACAAGGAATTCCCTGCGACGTTACATGACGAATCATATATTTTATTATGCTTTTTATTTTTGGTACGTACCTGATAACATTATCTATGTGAAATAAAGATTTATTTTTAAAGAGGAATCTTCTGTATTATGAGTAATTTATCGTTACATGTTACAATCTCCTGGGACTTTAAATATTCTGTTTTATTTTTGATAAAACATGCAGATCTCCGGGGAGTTTATTTTTGTGCACGTGACTCCTTTTTCAAGAATGATAACTAACAACTTATGCTGTGACAGTTTTTCATACAGTTAATCAAATGATTGACATTATTTGATACCTCGTTTGTATCCACTTATGATTTACTAGCTTTTGTCCGCGACTTCGCCCGTGTGGATGTCGGAAAATATCCCACGGGAACGTACTACCGAGAAAAGTACCTTATGTGTTAATCCAGGTAAACTATCTGTGAGCCAAATTGCATCCAAATCCGTTCAGCCGTTTTTCCATCGACTCTTTCCCACACCTCGTAGCGTTTACTTTTTTCCAATACCTATACAGTTTTGACTTCGTTATCATTTTATTTTATTTATAGATAGATAAAAACAAAAATAATTCGCGCAATCATTTCAATGATTTCAAATATATTGAGCGTTGAATTCTTGCACAATATTAAACTGATTAAATAACGAAATGATCGAATTGCAATGTAAAATTAATAAAGGTTTACCGCAGGTGTGACCAACAATATATATTATTAAAACTTCACAGACTGATTTTCGGACTTTTTCAGAGATTTTTTACAGAACGGGAGGAAAGATGGAGAAAACCGCATACCGCGGATCATGGGCAATAATTGGAAATGGTTTAGTCCATTAAAAAAAATACCAATTTAGATACAATGTTTCGTATTGCGAGGGATATAAAAAGACACACAATGAAGTCCTTTAATAGCAGTGGTCCAGGTCCCAAGTAGGAAGCCAGAAAACAGGTAGAACGATGAAGATCCTTCCCTAGCGAGCGTTCCGCTGCAAACTGTCCGACATTTCCCCTTTTTTCTCTTCCCGCTATATTTTTCAATTCATTGGTTTATTTAGCCGTTTAATTTTTTACTCGTCTCGGGTTTCAATTAAATTATGCTCTGATTTAAAAGTAATTTCTTAATTTATTGCGCCGGGAAACATAAAACAATTATGCTTTCGACGGGAGCGAGAAAAGTGGCGTTATATTTCGTGTTCGCTCAATTACACAGAGTTTTTAATGTCTGTGTTTACGGTGCGATAAATTTATTTGGATCAATAATATTGATAGTTTTGTATTTCTTTGAAATTGCGCAATAGATTACTATAAATTTTGCATAACTATAAAAATAATAATCGACAGAAAAAAATTATTGACTTTGCAAATAATCTGGAGTTATTTTTTGCATTTCATCAAAAAAAGCCGTAGGTAAACCGTACCATATTGGACAGAAAACGAAATCGTAACGTTGAAATAAATCCGTCGGGCCCCGAAATTGTGTAACTTGTATGTATTCGGTTTTTAACGAGGAAACTTGTCGAAATTTTCTAACATTGAGCACACGTGGGCCCAGCTCCACAATATTGTCATACACGTAATTGTTAAACCCTCGTTTATCTTATCTCTTTGGTATTGTTTTAATCAACTTGAACATTACATCATATAGACTGTAATCTATTCATAAATGTGTCCAAAATGCTTACAACAGTCAACAGTGAGTATTTTTTTGTTTATTTTAGATATAAATAAATACGAACCATGAACTGAATTATGAGAGCTCATTTATAAAGCCGTTTACATCTTGTTTACAAACTTTATTTTAAATAGGTTTAAGTAATTGTTTATTTTTATTTATTTTTTACAGAAAATAAAAGTCAAACTTCATTATCATCAATCATAGGAAGACTATTAATAAAGAAAATTGAATTCAATTAGATTTGCTAATATCTAGATGAGGTAATTTTTTTAAATAAATTCTAAGTACCTATTTGTTAAAAGTTTAATCAAAGAAAACCTTTTAAAGAAAGAAAAAAAAGAAAGTCTACTCGGCTTCATTTATTTTAATTATTATATTATAGTCGTAGGTACGTTGAGTTTTATAAGTAAAGTTTTCTGTTATTTTAATCGTAATTTTCCTAGTTGCTCTACCTTCTATTCAATCATAATCATTCGAGTTTTTTTTAAGTTTAAAGTAGTAACAATTTATTACAACATTTCTAACTATTTTTTTATTTCTGATAAAATGTATGGTTATCTAGTCTAGTATCGTAAAATAGTTTACAATTTAAAGTATAATAGTGCACTCACCTTCGACGGTCGGAGTTGTCGCGCCGACGAAAACTTCGAAACTAACTGAAAGTTCGCGGAAAATGTTCAGCTAAAGTAAAATTCACTTAAAAAACTTAGTCACAACTCACTGGAGGATGTCGTTGTTAGAAAATAAATGTGTTCAAGTTAAATGTGGTTAGTTATATTGAGATTATATTATATGTTGTCCGTTCGCCAAGTTCTTGTTGGAACGTTTGGGCGCGCCAAAGTTGTGTGTCGATGGGTTCGGGCTTCGTGCTTATATCTCTCGGAAAGCGGAGCCTGCGCGCATGCGCGACTGCCATTCATGTCACTCTCTCAATGACCGCCCTACACACGTCATCATGTTTTAATTATTATAATTTTTATGTCATCCATAACTATCATCTGACTGTACTTTCTTATTCTTTATTTAAAAATGTGAGTAATTTTTTCTGACATTGCGCGTAATGTATTACCAAACATAGACAAGATAAAACTCATGCGTTTTCAAGGGTAGGACTTAAATGTTATCTTCTAAAATTACCTACCTACTATACAAATAGCGTAAAATAAATTCTTACCAAAAATTATCGTTATAAACGCAAGTAAGCAGGAAGTATCATTAAGATTTTAAGTTAATATTTTACCAATTTTTAATACTGAATAAATATTTTATTATTTATTTAAAATTCTCTTACTTCTTTTAAATTTAATTTTGTTAAATTCAATCATTAACGCTTCTCTCTACCTTCGTTTTTTACCTACTATTGGTATCCGGTACCTATATCAGAGGCAAGATAAGTAAATTAGCATAATATCGTATTAGCGGATCTAATTCGATTGAAATGTCGTGAGCTAATATTATATACTCGTCACATCCCTATTGTTCCTCTTATGGCATGAGGACTATTAGCAAACTACATTACAGGTATTGCAGGCACATGAAATACCTATATCAGTCAGCATAGCTACTCACAACCATTCCACATACTTCCGAGTCGAAAATGACACATTTTCGGTTACCTGATTTACCTAGTCCCCCGGCCGCAAATAGCCGTCGAAGGAATAGTGGTCATCTATTTTCGAATTTCGAATTTGCGAACAGTGTTTAGAGGACTCCTTCTACAGTGTGATTATTCATAATGTACATATCGAAATGAGGGAATCTATGCTTAATTTTAACGGCAGAAAAAACATGTAAAACATCTAAATACTTTATTTTTATTTTGTTTTTGGAATTAAAAAAAATTGTAACAAAACTGTATAACTTTTAAACTATCGCGGGGAAACAAACTCCTTAATGATTGGAAGTAATTAGGCGTCCACATAAAATGAAAATTGAGAAAAAAACTACTCTCAATTGAAAATAAATATGTTTTTTTATTGGCAAAAATCTGTTTTTTTTTCATTAATTTTTACAATAATTGTAAAATTTATAATTAAGATGCCAAAGAGAACAACATTTTTTTTTTGTTTAAAATTATAAAAACAATTATTTTTTTCCGTCGATAAAATTGAGCACAGCTTCCCTCATTTCGATATGTGCACATTATGAAGAATCACACTGTATAACATTGATTGATGTTCGATTCGGCACGGAAGCATAATATGCTGATCCACAGGCAGCGTCGACCACTTGTCATCATGCGGCGGCTTGTTTTCCATCCAGTAGCGGTGGTGTAAGCGTTGAACTGCCGCGCCTTTAGTTCTGCTACTTCAGTGTCTGCCAAGCCTCTTTCCCTTCAAGTTCAAACATACTTACGAAGTCATTATGAGGCAGCAGATGTGAGACGGCTGGTGAGAATGAGCCTATGCGCACACGCAGTACGCACGGGAAAAGGGCGTCTGTTCAAAAAGGGAAAGTTCGGCAGGCAGGTAGAAAAAAAGGTAGAATATATACCTACACGTACATTGGGATGCGTTAATTCAGTGTTTTATTATTTTCCACAATAAACCTGAAACAAAGAAAATTAATTAAGTAATGTGCAGATAGTGCCATCCACGAAGACGCGCCCCACTCCGCGATTACTGTACTGCAAAGCTGGGTCTCCTGCGCGTGTTTTTTCGAAACATTACACAAAACCTTACACATAAACATTTGTTTTCATACAAAACATCATGTTTGCATACACAAATGTGTATGGCCACGCCTCTTTGTTGCGATGTTTTTGTGTAATGTTTCGAAAAACACAGGAGACCCGGCTTAAGCTGTACAGTACGGAGCGGAGCGGAGTGGGACGCGTCTTCGTGGATGGCACTATCTGTATCTACAAAAGGGTTATTTCCAAATCTATAGACTAACTATATCCAATTAGAAGACCAATTAGAAGGTCTGCTCGATACCGTGGTTACAGCAAAATGCCTATTCCTGACATAGTTTCACCTCAAATGGCCAAGTTTGCGTTGGACGTCGATATAATTATTTCGATCGGACTGTGAAACTATGACAGAAGTTGGCGAACCACGACTTTTGCACCGTTTCCCGGACAACATCGTTATTGAATAAGTTGAGTAAATATAGGTATAATAAAGATTTATAAAATAAATAGTACATAACAATAAAAATACACAAACCTTCTGTGGTATTTGTGAAAGAGTTCGTCCAGGGTACTGCCAGCATACCTTTTTGCGACCAAGCCAGCATTGCTGTTCTGGTTAAAAGGGCTTGGGTGCCATTATTTAATAATACCATTTATTGCAGGCGACACAGGCCCATAGAACCACTTAACCTAAATATACATATTCTAATATAAACAAAGCTTGTGTTAATAAATCAGACTTAGACTATGTTGGTAGCACTTCACTTTGCACTAGCTTGACTTAATGCTGTCTTGTGGAACTTGTCCGCGGAAGCGACGGAACACCACGTCCCGCGGCCAAAAGTTTTCTTGCATGACGAGGGGCAGATAAAAGTTTGGTACACGCACGACGAACGCCTTGAAGTTGACCTTACTTTTGCCGAACTTGAAACATTTTATCCTCTAGGGTGGGCAACGTATTAGTGAAGCCTCTGAGGCCTTGACCACATTAGGTGGGCTGTCAGGCGGCCTACCACCAGCTCATAAAGCAGTATTATTTTAATACTTCAATGTGGGAAAGAGATGCAGCTCTACAGGACGTATAGCTCAATCTTTCTCCCACTGAAGTAATATTAAAATAATACTGCTTTACGAGCTGGTGGTAGGCCCCCTGGTCCCACTCAATGTCACATTGTTTTACTAAATACACCAGCGGGCAGTGGTAACGACCACGATCGGGTTCAAAGTATTTTAATCATCGCTGCTCTCAAAAAAGTGAAGGAAAATATCGTGAAGAAACCGGCAATGTCCTGAACTGAAAAAATAGAAGACTTTGCCATCCACCAACAGTGCCCGCGTGATGGATTATAGCCCAGTCTCTCTCATAGAGACGGGGCCTGTATCCCAGCAGTGGGAACGTTGTAGATTAATTATGCTTATGCTACACCAACAGAACTGGTCCTAACTAAAAGTGACCTAAACTGGGCCTATTTGGCGCAGCCGCGAGGCACACTTTCCTGTTAAATTATTATTTTACAATTTTTATTTGTTTCTTTTTTTATTCCTTTTTTACTTGTGTTTTAATTATGTTATGTTGTGTGACTTGTGTGCCTTTTCGCCTATGCTAAATAAATATATTTTATTTCTTTCTTTCTTCTTCCACATTAAGACAACAAATAGACATGAGCATCGATCACACCAAGTTTAAGTTCCCCGACGTATTCGCGATGCATGTAAGTATGTAAGTACCAAGCGACGCGATAAAAGTGATTTATGCTACTTACGGACCGCCGATAAAAGTTTGTAAGCCTAAACTCGAAAGGCGGGATTTGCTCAGCTCCTGAATTCAAGGGTAATAACGTAACTTGCATAAATCATAGCTCAGTTGAGTTAATAGGAGTTATTATGGAATAAGTGTGAGAGGATGAAGAGGTACTTCACCTATGTTATAATAAATCTGTAGGGTCTTTAAATAGAGGTGTTAGATTTTCGGTTTTTGGGCCATAGAGACAAATGTAGCAAGCAGTTTTGAGACTTGTTAATAATATTTGCTCATGTTAACACGTTCACTGCCGGGAACCCTCCTGGAGGGTTCACCTAGTCGCATATGGGATACCGGGAGCCCGCTCATTTTATTTTAAATGTAGGCTTTTCTTAGCGAATACAGCATTATGTACCATAAAAATAAAATTTGATGTATATTTTAACAAGATTTATCAGTATATATGCGTTGGTTTTATTAAAACCCATGCATTTTTTTTGTAATTTTTTGTACACAACCTTACAAAGGTTGGAAGCTACGTATAGCGACAAGATCCCCTGAAAACAGTATTTTACTTCGTTTTACAGTGTTTTATAACACGGTTTTAAACCTAATGCCGTTGACTGTCCGCGATGGTTAATTTTAGCGCAAACGTAATGCCGGCAACCCTCCCGGAGGGTTCACTTCCAATATGTATGGCGGCATGGCGTATGAGTTCTATGAAAAGTGAGTGGAGTCGAAAGTGTTAAGTTTAAAAACAAAACTTTGTCCTTATCGTGCTCGATCACGTTGCAGCTGTCTCGTTGGATTTGGACAAGTACTACTAGTTGTGATAAACAGACCTTTAAAATAAAATCGACCAAGTGCGAATGCGAGTCGGATTGTCGGATACGCACACGAAGGGTTTCGGAGCGTATTAAGATCGAGCAAAAAACGCCAAAAAAATCACTTTTCTTGTATGGGGACCACTTAAATTATTACCTTTAAGAGTTTTTAATTTTTTTGTAGCGTATTACGTTTTCTGTAGCGACAATAAAAAAAATATGAAAAGTTCATGAGTTACAGCCCGCTGACAGACAGACGAACAGCGGAGGCTTAGTAATAGGGTTCCATTTGGCACTCTTTGGGTACGGAACCCTAAAAAAACATTTTCAGTAAGCCAGCAAAAGGCACCAAATAGCCGAGATGGCCGAATGAATTTGAGACTGGCCCAAAACACAACACAGTAGTGGAATTAGGGAAAGCCGTTCTGCACAATACGATATAATAATTATACAATTCGTAAGACAAGGTAAAACCATTGATTCCCTAAGGAGTACCCAACTAACGGGAAAATTGCTTTAAAGTAACTGGAAACAAGACATCAATGGATTTATAAAATTAAAACAGTACTGTAAAGACTATATCTTTTATTGTCCCTCTCTAACTTCCCCTATTTGATAAAAACGAAAGTGATGGAGAGAAGGTTCTCAGTGTGCCGATGCTTATTTTAAATACCCGTGTTTAAGTTTACGGCCCCGTATAGAAGACTCGCAAATGAAAACGTTCGTAAACGTAAACAGTGAAATTACATGAGTTTTATTTATCTTAAGTTAATTATTCCACTTTATAAGTATCTCCATAATGTTTGTAGAGCGAGAAACTTCGGAGTACGAAAAAGTTCTCGCCATAAACTTTTGAGCTGAGAATAGACCGTCGTATCATTAACATCAAAATACTCTGTTGATTGGATGAAAGCATTATTTTATAATAACCGAATCAAAAGTACGCTGAGGTTTGCTGTGCTGAAAGGCTATATAAAAAGCCGTGAATGCGGTCTAAGCACTATTTTAAAGGTGCCTATCTTAGCCGATGATAGGCTCCTATGACATAGGATAGGAGCTTTTAATGAGACAGAAAGCTTAAATAAGGAAACCAAGAAACGCAAAACTGGAATGGAAAATTAAGTTTTGGGTAAGGTTCCCAGGGAGCAGTGGTGGCCCAGTGTAGCAGTGATGGCCCAGTGCTAACGGCCGCGACTTACGAGTTGTAGGTCGTAGGTTCAAACCCAGACAAGCGCTTTACTTTGTGTAAATTATTTCATCACCACTGCTCTCAAAACGGTAAAGGAAAACATCGTGAGGAAACCGGCATGTCCTAGAACCAAAAATTCGAAGACATGTGACATCTACCAACCCGCACTGGGCCCGCGTGGTGGATTACGGCCCACTCCCTCTCACAGAGAGGAGGCCTGTGTCCCAGCAGTGGGAACATTATAGGCTGATGATGATGATGATGAAGGTTCCCAGAGATAGCACAGTTACAGCTACTGTAACTGGCCATGGGTCATTTAATAAACACCTCTTTGTCATAGGAGTCACAGACAGTCCGCTGTGCAGAGCCTGCATGGAGGACGACGAGACAGCAGCTCATGTGCTGTTAAACTGTCCGGTGGTCGCCACATACAGGGCCAAGTACTTCGGTAACCCAGGTACCCTACGTGAGATTGTCAGTGACACCAAGGCGTTGCTGGCCTTCTTTGAGGAGCTGGGGTGGATCGAATAACAGATTTTCCCATCCGTACGCAAAATACGCGCTTTGACGTGTAGTTGATACCAGCCCATATTACCCAGAGTTCACGACCCTTCACGCTGAAAATGTTCTATAAAAGAAGCAGGTGATCAAACCAATTACAGTATTATTTATTTATCATTACAGAAAAATTACTACACAAATTAAAGGCAAGCCAAAGAATTTCATAAGATCCAGAATGAACCTATATCATATAATGTGCAAATACGATCCAAAGAAATCTATTTTTACAGACAGTCTGCTATTATTTACATGTATCTTTTAATATTTTTCCTTATTGATGGATACTCAAATAAAAGGTCCATTTCGTCGGAGTCTTTTATAAGATATATGAAGATACTTTTACTTACATACTGTTTATTAGCTCTCTTGTTGATGTAGAAAACTGTTTTGCCAGCCCAATTTCTGTTTCTGATTTTTGTAGACATTCACTTCGTACTACTTCTCGACGCACCTGTAACTATTCAAATATGTATACACGGTGGCATCACATTGACGCGAAAACGGTTACCATAGATTCAGTACATGGTTCTAAATCCCCATGCGTTGAAATTTCTCGTCGGTTATTTAAAAAAAAATATACCTACGCGGTCAAAAATGGAACAGCAGATTTTTTTTTGCCAACCTTTATTTAAAACATCTGTAGGTATCACCTTTTATTGGATACAGTAGTGAAGGCTTTTTCATAATAAACAGTACCTATTTATAAACAGATTTTTTTTATGGAATACTTCGGAAATAACCCAATTTTCCGCTTGTTACTCTAATAATAAAAAGATACCCTTCTTCATTATTTAAACCGTTCATCTTCAGACAGAACGTTTTCCGGTTCTTTGGAAACAACTGCTGGACGTACTTAGACCTTTTCTTGAATTAACAATAAAACAACCTGTACTGTGCCAGCGTGTTGGAATATAACCCACTCCCTCCCAAAGAGAGGAGGCCTGGGGGCTTAAAACGGCCGCTTTGGCAAAATCATAATATGATAATATTATGAATCACACAAACTGACAATACATAATATTATCTGCGTTCAATTCATATTACGCAATTCATCTGTTTGACAGTTATGTATTTTAATGAAATAACATTTAATCTGTAGAAATAAAAAATAAAAATCTCATTTGATTAATAAAAACTGTAAAGAAAAATTATTTGGTAAATTTACGATCTTAATTTTTTTCAAGCGGCAATATTTACACCAAATATGATTCTGATATGAATTGAATTGAACATGATTCAGCTAAAATATCTGTCACAATAGAGGAATTGCTGGGAATTCAGAAAATGCATTGCTTTATGAGGCCGTTTTAGGCCCCCTGAGCCCCACATTGATTTGTGATTATTGTTTGATTATAAAGACGCAATGACCACTGTTAGGAAGAGGGGTGGAAATCAACTCTAAAAAAAAATGCAAAGAGAATTTGCTGGTCTGAATTAACGAAGCTATAGTAACTCTCTCACCAATTCTGATGGCATGCGGCCTCCGTTCGAAGAAACAGATATTTGAAGTGCTTATCTACCTTCAGCACCAGAATATTTCAACAGCTCTACTACCTCATACAATAGCGTAATTATTCTAACGTCAGCTCTAGTGAGTGCATTTAAAATTTTCTCCATTACAAGTACTCCCGTCCCGACAATATTGCATGACTCGTTCTCTCGTGAAAAATCGGCAAACAGTGCTTTCCATACAAAACAGCATGTTTCACGAGAAGGAAAACTTGAGGTCATTGTACCCTTTATTCTTAGTTTAAACAGTATACTGAGCTAGTCACGAGTGTTGTTTGTATGGCTAACGATAGTGTTTACGTACTTTTTATACGGCTAGGCAAAGTATCGATCATCAGTAGTGGCAATGACAATGACCCTTCAAGGCCTCTTGCCTGTGTACTAAATTGCATAATATAAGTGTAGGTAATGATTGTCTGCCTTTTTCAGTAACATAAGTCACAAAGCCCAAGAAAATGAAATCTGTATAAATTTTTTTGCGTATTGGATCGTTAGTCTTGGTTCATTTGAAATATCTAGAAGCATTTCCATACCTGAAATTATAGATAAATAGCTTCCGCTAGCGGCTTCACCCGCGTAACATCTTTATAAATTATAGCCTATGTTACTCAGTGATGATATAGCAATCTACTGGTGAAAGAATTGTTTAAATCCGTCTAGCAGTTTTTGAGTTTATTCATTACAACAAAAATAAACTTTAACACCTCAACACCTCAAACAAGCAGGTTTTGCTGTGTAAAGACCACAGTTCTGTGGTAAAGTGAGTGAGCAAAATTCGATTTTGCTGTGAGCGTGAGGCAAAGTCACTTTTTAATATTTTTTTTAAATGTCGAGAACAGTACTGGGTCTACTCACAAAATTCGAAAGATTTAAACTTCACTTTGTTCTGTCACTTTCACTTCGATACGAAAAAAACGAGAGATAAAAAAACAAGTTGTTTCGAAGTTCGATTTTGAAATTCCATACATATTAGGCCCAAAAAAGAAACAAACAAAACGTTCAGATACACATATAGCCGTAAAATCGCAAATCATCTGTTGAGGTTTTAAATGTACCTTAATTATTATATTTTTACTAAATAATCGAATTATATTTTTTATATTCAAATAAGGAGAATGTTGAAGAAATAAATACAAAGTTTATCATGTATCTACATAATTGTATATAGTTTTAACAATCTTTAATATTGTGGCAGAATACCGCGGGTGCAGTTTCAGAACGCATCTTTAAAAATAGCGGGATAATTTTTTATTGTTTTTTTCTTCTGAGCTAGCTACAAAGTGCGATACACGTTGGTTAGTATAAATAAATATGAGCGAGTCCAGTGATGAAGTCTGCTATTTAACACCGGAAGAATTAAAGCAGCATGTAAAAAATGCAGAACTAAGTTTCCTGCCTGTAAAATCTCGCGAAAAATATCTAAAATCTTATTTATTATTTTAAAGCAATGGAGACTTACAATAAAAAAAAACACTACAAAGTGAAAAATAACTTTAATTTCGGAAGTCGGTGTCTTGTGTTTTTTATTTTCGTTTTTTGCCACCGACTTCCGAAATTAAAGTTATTTTTCACTTTGTAGTGTTTTTTTTTGGAGGTCGGTTGTTTTTTTTTTTGTAAAAAGTTATTATTTTTCACTTTTTAGTTGTGGTACCTACCCCACACACATTCGAATACCACTACCTGCTACCAGTGACAGAAACTTATCATATCATCTACATACTAAGTGGGAAAAAAATACGTATTTTGTAGCTAACTCAAAAACTATCAAAGCAAAGTTAATAAAATTTATATGGGACCAATTCGAGAGCACACCCTTTCAAACAAAAAAATAATTTTCAAAATCGGTCCACAATTGACGGAGAAATCGGTGGACATACATAAAAAAAAAACATACGCGACGAACATATGACCTCCTCCTTTTTGGAAGTCGGTTAAAAAGGGTGCAAACACTTTATCGGAGACGGTACTGTTATCGTACTTCGTAGAATTATCACAAACGAGGCAACTATTTACAATGTGGAGTATTTATTTAATGTTGAAAGCCACAATAAAGACAAAAGATGACGTGTACATTGAAACTTATCCTAAACTATTGCATTTTTTAAAAGAATGTCAGGGCAATAATTTGTACTTTTATCTTTTAGATAGTATACTTTGTCTTACACATATACATGTGGTTAAATTTACTCTTACCATGTTGTATTTTTTTACCTTTAGATAACATGAATATGTTCTCGCTGCCGAGGTGAAAACTTGTATGTGTTACACGAGACCAAAGTTATTTGCATCTCGTGTCTTTGAATCCCTCGTTGCGCTTAGGTTTCTAACTTAGAAACCTTCGCTTACTCAGGATTCGATATCAACACTCGCAGCAAAAACCAACTTTGCGCTCTTGTTGCACAAATAACTATTTTCCAAAAAAAAATACCGACGAAAAAAAAACTGAAAAGCGAAAAATAAAAAAAATAACCTTTAGTGTAACCAAGCTCCTAAACTAATTTAAAAAACAAATTTTGAGCCGGCGCTAAACAAACAAATTAATTATACATATTTTTTTCGTCGGTTTAATTTTTTGTAAAAAAAGTATTTTATTTCTCGCTTTTGAGTTACCATTTAATCTCTTTCTCAAGTAAGGAATTCCCTCAACAACCTTCCGCCTCCATTGTTAGACCCTCAATGGCAGTCATACCCAGCTAGGTCTAAAGTTCTCATCAAGGTGAATGAAATAAGCCCAAACACGATATAGCTGCTGTAAACTGCTGAGGAACTCTTGCGACTGTCTTCCGTCTCCATCATCAGATCAACTCCAGATTGTTATTATGTGGTTGTGTCATCAAAACTATAGGTATATTATGTGTGCGAAATTACAGTTGAAAATTCGTTAGGTGAAAAATCAATCAACCCCAATTTTTTTATCCTATGGAGTGGATTATAGTTTTTCAATTTTAGATGGGGCCAATTTCGAGGTATACCCTCTCCAATAAAACAGGAATCGTTCAAATCGGATTACTCAGTAAAAAGTTATGTATGCGTGGTCATAGATTAAACAAAAAAAAAGTATACACGTCGACTTGAGAACCTCCTCCTTTTTATCCGTCGATTAAAAATGTAAATCTTTTATCTTTGTAATATTAGTGTACATAGACATTTATAAAAAGTGTTTAGTTCAATTTTAAAGAACGATTCTTTTTCCATATAATTTATTATTTTGAGTGGTAGATAACTAGGTATATCAAATCTGAGTAGAGCTTAAAGTACCTATACATTTAAGATCCGACACATTCAAAATTCTTAGCTATTCAGTGGCGACATCCAAATTTTCTCATATTACATAACAAGGAATCCTTGGAAAATGTAACCATAAAAAAGACTTAAACACAAAATAAAAACTTTTTACAAAAAAAAAACACAACCGACTTCCAAAAAAAAACACTACTAGGTGAAAAATAACTTTAATTTTGGAAATCAGTGGCTTTAAATTTTCGTTTTTTGCCACTGACTTTCGAAATTAAAGTTATTTTTCACTTTGTTGTAGGAAGTCGGTTGTTTTTTTTTTTTCGTAAAAAGTTTTTATTTTTCACTTTTTAGTTGTGGTACCTACCCCACACAAATTTGAATATCACTACCAGCTATGTAAATAACAGTGACAGGAACTTATCATATCATCTACACACAACTCAAAAAGTACCCAAGCAAAGTTAATAAAATTTATATGGGACCATCTCTGAAGTATGACCTACCGAACAAAAAAGAATAATCGAAAATAATTCATAATTGTCGGAATAATCACGCAACAAACATACAAAAAAAAAACAGTCGAATTGAGAACCTCCTCCTTTTGGTAGTCGGTTAAAAAGATAGCTTACATTAATTTTAGTTTTTTCTGATATTTAAATAGGTACATACCTAGTCGTCTTTTTTCTTCCTAAATTATCGGTTAGCATATGAATTATCTTATTATGTGCATTTAAATAAAAATACTATTTACCTACGTCTATACTTATTTTCAATTCGTTTACGGTTGTTATCACATCCGCAGTTATAATTTGTAGTTAGGCGTTTCCTTCTATTAACTGTAAATTCTCATAACTCAAATATGTACTCTCTTATGTCAAAAAGTTTCAAAGAAAAACCACTACTACGGACAGACTCCGGGTTATTCCGTAAATGTTCCCTATCGCTAATTCCGGTGGGTGGAATTAGAATATAGAGTCTGGCCACGCTAAGTCTACAATGGAATAAATGGGCAACCCAAAAAAGTTTTACGTATGGTATACTTTTACATCAGTCATTTATGTCCGTTTTGGGGTTGTAAGTAGATCTAATGATTTTTATATTTTGCCTTTTGATTTTTGCAGAATAGATTACATGTGTAATAAGAACCATCCTTACTCTAAAATAACTAATTTAATTCTGAATATAATTATTTAACCTCAAAATAGATACTAATCCCCAAATGAATCTTAAAGTCGTTACCCCAATATCATAATCTAAAACTGTTTAATAAAACTACATATTTACAATATTTCAGGGATAAGGAAAATAATATAAAACACCAAGACATTTTTTCAGTCATTTATATTTTTTTGACAACATAATATTTAATATTCTACACCATACCATCACATCTCCTATTCCCCACATAATATCACAATTCAATCCGTATTCTAATATTTTTCATAAAACTAATAGGTTACCTTAATTTACAGTAGATCTCCAACCAATACTATGCCAATCTATCTTTTTACCGACACAGCCACTAAGCACGTCTTACCGTCACGAGCGCCCAACCCAGAAGATCGTTATTACCCCCATTTTCACATGTCAAATCTTTGGGTGTTGGTAATAAATTGAAACCTAACACATGTAATAGACTATGTCGTACCTATGCTCTACCTCCATACGATGACAAAACTGTATCAAATCCACACTGCATCGTGCTAAAGTGGCTATTCTTTACCAGGAAAAATCAGAATATAAACAAAATAACTTATCAAAAACAAAAAGACAAATAAAGTATCAAATTCTTTTTTCGTAGAACAGGATGGTGTTGCCATCTATAGATTTTCAAATTCCACCATATTTTACTTATGCAGACTTAGCGTGGCCAGGCTCTAGTGATTATTATTCAATTAATTGAGATAACCGAAACAAAGAGCGATGGGCGGAAATGTCCCATCTGCTTTACTTATCCCTTCCCCTTTCAACTCCAACCCTCAGGAAAACTAATTAAACAGAGGTCCAATAGGCCACTGACAAACATTTATCTGAGGCTGTTCATTTTAACAAATAGATATTACTCAGATGAGATTTGAATTACGCTCAACAATTTAAAATTATATAATAATTAGTTTTAATGTGGTTAGTTTCTTTTCGTGTGGTTTGTGACTAACCTGGTGTCAGAGTTTTTTAAAGCTGCCATGGGCCTCTGACTTGGCTTCACATACCGTCGAGAAATATCTCTCAGGCATGCCGGTTTCCTCACGATGTATTCCTTCACCGTTTTTGAAGCAAGTGATAGTTATACAATACGCACATGAATCCGAAAAGTCAGAGGTGCGTGCCTTAGGTTCGAACTCGAGACCTATATGACTTGGCAATTAGTTTTAATCAAATTACCTCAGTACTTTTCAAATATACCACATAACAAATAAACATACCTACTGCTAAAAACTGTTAAGAATCAGCAAATACTTGTGCATAAACGAACTCAAAACGTAGTCGAAAATAATGTATAATTAAAAAAAAAACTTTTCCGGGAAAATCGTAGTTTTAGTTTTCCGGAACACTGTAGCAAACGCTTTTAGTATGAGTTATTTATCCCGAAAAACTCACATTCTTCCATCTGCCTAGCCATTTCCTGTGCAACCGGATGCAGCTGAATACCAGTATTTTACATGAGCGGCTGCCTACCTAACCTCCACAACTCAGTCACTGGGTAACACGATACCCCTTGGTAGACTGGTTGTCAGACTTTCGGGCTTCTGACGACCCGTAACATCTGTCAAAGGTCTACAAATAACGTGCTTTCCGAGGCACTGAGGGGTCTTGCTATGTAAAGATGGTTACCCATCCACGGACCAACCACGGCAAGCGTAGCTTAACCTGATCGATCGACCCGTGTGGCTGTTATTACTTAGCCACAAGCCCGAAAAACTCACATTCCAAAACAATTAATAGGAATTAATACCCGCAGGAAAAATCCATCAGCCTCTTCAAAAATTCAGTATGCAAACATACGGAGAGTGCAGTTGCAATTGCCCACAAATCTAATCTATTATACCTATCCGTGTTTGGCTTGCGATTTGAAACTACCACGTCGCGGTGCCAGTATTGCCTGGCTCCGTTGGGCGCCATATCTGCTCTATGCAAATACGTCTCTAGTGCTTTGCCACTGCTGTTTTCCGAAACGTTATTACCGAGCTGATTTGCTCACTCGCCGATTCAAATACGGAATAAAGCCTGTTTAAACTACCCTCAATCTATCGAAACGATTTTGAACCTTATGCCAAAGCAATTAACTTTGCAATTTGGAAACGATAACTTTTGAAATAGATTGTAATTTTAATCTCTCGCTCACCTAATTTCGATGCTTCCAAATTGAAATGTGGATAAATCAATGAATCGGTTTGCCTCAAACCTAGTTATGGCAACATCAAGAGCCAAATATGCGTATGATGTGTTTAAGAAAACATTGGTGCCGATTTTGTTCACAAACTAAACTAAATTTAAGTTCAGTGCATCTTTTTCTTTCTATTTCATTAAGAAAAGGACAGAAGATAAATTTTAGTTTAGTCCTGTCAAATTAATCATCGCCTGTCACTCTCCATACAAATTTAAACGTGATTAAAAACTTGCCGACTAAAATTACGTCAATTTACGTCAAGCGCTGATTAATTTGACAGGACTAAACTAAAATTTATCTTCTGTCCTTTTCTTAATGAAATAGAAAGAAAAAGATGCACTGAACTTAAATTTAGTTTAGTTTGTGAACAAGAGAATCGGCACCAATGTTGAAAAAACTATACCTACCTAAATAATAATACGAAAATTCACAAGCATCTCCACGGTTTTACCTAGTTAAAATAAAAAAGTGACACTTAATGTGTATAGGCACTAAATATTTCATGTGCACTGAATTGTTTACGAGGCGAACAGGACAGCAATTAATATTTTTATAGATGGCCGCCGTAGGACGCGACGGCCGCTCATCAATATTAAACTCTCCTTTAGATTGATCTTCTTTATGTTTTTGATAATCTACTGATTGCAATTAAGCTAGCAGGAATTTTCCTTTATTTTTATACAGTTACGCTACGTACAAGAGTATTAACTTCTAGAATTTTTAGGTTAACAATTTTACCTAATTTGTTTCATTTTGACAGTTCAACAACATTCATTGCGTTATTTACGTTGTTGAGCAGATTTTAGTTTTTTCAACATATGCAGTAAATAATGGATTAGCAATCTGTTTCAAATCGAAACAGATTGTGATTGTGTTGTATTACGCAATTAGGGTACTGGTCGACCGAGCTCTGCTCGGGTGAAAATAGATAAACATATCGTCCGGGTATACCAAAGTTGTATCACATTCCCGAGGCAGTGAAAATAGAGAAAACGAATTTTCCCAGGTATGAGACCTAGCTAGATCGATTTTTCACCTCCGTAAACCCCTTTAAGTATTGCAACTTTCATCGAAATCGTTATAGCCGATTTCGAGAACATCAGAGATTACCTATTGTCATTCAAGAATTGCATGTAAAGTTTACACGCGTGCTATTTACATAAAATGGCACACAACAGTTGAATGCAAGTTTTGCCATTCATTAATTGCATGCAACTTCTGTTAAACCAAAGCAATTATTTTAAGTTTTGCCTAGTCTAAACACAGAGTTGCACGTCCTTGTACAATTGATTCAAGTATTAAAATTAAATGTGATTTTATTGTACATGCTGTTTACATCTCTACCTGTTTTGAACGGCAACTAACTTGCTTGTATCGTATCGTGCAACAATTGTACGTGTTGTTTAGACGATGCCAGTAAAATTGTGAAGTTGAGAAGCCCTACTTTAGCATTGCTTTAAAGCCACAGCCATTACACGTTGCTTAAAGTGATTCCTTCAATGTAGCCCGCGAATATCAAATGAAAGAAATCGCGGGTGTTCACCTTACCTAATGCTAAATTAGAGTTTGACAAGTTCTCAACTTTCAATTCTTAATTTGGAAACCGTATTATTAATGAACTGAACTAAGCTCTCAGTGAAGGTTTAATGTTCCAAACCGAAGTGTCAAAAAATTGTTTTCCTGTTATATCGTTGTTTAACAAAGATATAAAAGGTCTAGATCAGTCAAAGCTGTGAACTCGTCCCAAAAAATGGCGTCCAACTGTTAGCCGCTAAATGCACGCACACTAGAAAAGCACAATGACGTGGCGCGAGTGTAAGACGTAGCTGTCACGCACACCAGCACAACAAAGCTGGCTTGTTTGTTTTAGTTCTTTTGCAGCGCGACCTATCTAGACATATAACTAATGTAAGTGGTTTAACTTAATAATTTTAATATTAAGATGTTAGTCGCGAATTCGTGATGCAATCTCAGATAAAACGATGCGACGCTTCTACAGCAACTTAAAAGATATCTAAAAGTTTGGACATTAGAAAATGCGACTACTTTTACGACAGAGCAGAAATTCTCAAGCAATATCCTGTACATGCAACGGAGATTGGGTACGTCACGATCATGCCTCTACACATGTCCACCGTTTTCTATAAGCTTATCATTTCTTACGGTTACCTCAAATCCTTGCAGAATTTGCTGGAACTTAAGAGTAGTATTTCGATATGATTGTATTGTTATGGGCCAATTTGTTCGCATATAGTAGGATAGGTAATTACCATCTAGCAATTATTTCATCATATTCTATCCTCATCATTAACTTAAGTATTGCATTCACTGAACATGGCAGCTGTTGAAAAATTATGAAAAATAACAGCTTTAATCATATAATGATGTCTCTTGGATATAACGCCATTACCAAAAAAAATACATCTTATTCACATCCCATAAAGCCGGGTCTCCTGTGCATGTTTTTTCGAAACATTACACATAAACATTTGTTTTCATACAAAACATAGTGTTTGCATACACAAATGTGTATGGCCACGCCTCTTTGTTGAGATGTTTTTATGTAAAAACACGCGCAGGAGGCTTAAGAGGCCGTGCACGAAATCGACTGATTTTGATCAATTTTGTTCATTAGTTGTGAGAAAGGGAAACAGAATTTAAACAAAATTATTTATTATTTGGAAAGTCGAATTCTTTGTCTTATACATAGCGAAAAGGGATTTTTCAAATAAATTAAGGATTCGTGGAAAATCATTAAAATTCGCAACAAGTTTTCCAAAAATTGACGCGAGACTGACGTTTGATCGTTTCGTTAGAAGAAACTACTTTTGATTTTGAAAATTAAAAAATATCATCAACATTATATGGTCCACCAACCAACCACTTTTTTCAACTTCCATACAAAATATAGCAGAAAAAAAATGTTGAAAAAACCATTTTTTTTAAACCCGGTCAGTGATGTATTTTTTCCTATTATTTAGCAAACCATATCAAGAAATTTAAAAATCACACATTTGTCTTCAGCTATCCTTGAAATAAAACCAAAATGTAATTTATGATTATACTATATCTCCATTAAGTAAATCTAAAGCGATATAAACCATATTTTCGAGAGCGCAAAAGTGATGCAACTATTAACAGGTGCTGTGACTGACACGAATGGCTTAGCATCACAAAAACTGTACTTTTATACTTACATAGACTTAATGATTCAATTATTTCAAGCTTTCTTACAATTAAATAAGTCATTCACGAAAAAGGGTTTTTTTCGTGCACGGAGACTTAAGCTATTGTTGGAAATATAAACATTGGTTTTCGAAATCGTCGATTATATTAAGTTCCTGAGTTGAGGTTGGCTTGAGGGTATTTTTCAAATCACGACCACATGTTCTAACATCTTTCTTTTAGTTCCGTCACGTCAGCAAAAAGTTCCTACATTATGGTCTATGGTTTTTAAAATGTCGCAATGTAAAATTAAAAAAAATTGTACAAAAAGCTAAAAGCAGTGAAATCAGAACCTGATAAAATGTAAAATCACAATTAAATTAACAATAAGTTTATCAAGTATACCAGCAAATAAAAAATAAGAAGTGCCTCCATGCAAAATTCACTGAAAATCGCGCCTGGATATTCCTGTTTGTGAGTACCTACAAATAATTTACATTGTATGGTTCATTGACACATAAAAAATAGTAGGGATGGGTACTATTTTTAGATATTTAATTATACTATTTCCAATGTGTATTTAGGTACCTACTTCTCCTACTACAACAATAACTTTACAGCCAAGTTAAAAAACAATGGCAAAACACGTGCACCTCCAGATGCAAATAAAAAGCTCTAAAAGCTTAGAAATTTTCTTTTTAATCCACAATGATTGACCAGGATTACGCGTCAGTAATTTGTAATTCATGAAATCCGTCTTCCCACGTAAAAACTGGGGCCTTACTCCGTCTTACAGCTGAAAGTCTGAAACGCATGGAAGTTTCTCTAATCTGACATTTTAGAGCTAAGATTGTTAGAGCAGATATGCTTTAACTTAATGAAAATTGTCTGCATTACCATGAGTATGATGATGAAATTATTCCTAAGTGAACGGCGGCTTCGCTTTACTATACCTACTTGGTGTAACACGTAGCGTGGGGTACCCGAGAAGACCCTGAGTTAAGTGGTTTAGTGTTAGACTTTTATTAAAGTAAACTGGTCCTTGTAAAATTGTGTTGATAAAAATCTGATTGTGGATATTTTATGCAAGTTTCAGAATTAACAACAAACTCATCACATGACCGCAGTACCCTTATTTTCGTAAACGATTATGACAAATTTGTTTCATTTTAATATAGTTCAACAACATTCATTGCGTTATTTACGTTGTTGAGCAGATTTTTTTTCCAACTTATGAAGCAATGGATTAGCAATCTGTTTCAAATCAAAACAAATTGTGATTGATCGTGTGTTACGCAATTAGGGTACAAGTATATTTTTCCGTTTTTTTATTATTTACCCTCAGCTAAGTTTTCCAGAGGGTCAAATAAAGCCCCTAGTACACGTTGCGGTTGGGCGAGCCCGCGGTCAGCCAACGTATACTGTGCCTTTTTGCGTGTATTTGCCGTTTGATTTACGTGAATTTGCCCGTTGGCCGAGCGTGCTCGGCTAACAGCTCGTCCAACGTGTTCTGGGGGATTTAAAGTCCCCGGAACGATCAATTGCAATTATCAATTTTTACGTGATTGATACACATTGATGAGCAAATTGATCGTCTACTAAATGCAATTGAAGCGAATGACAATATTACCACAATAGAAATTGATGGCAATTGATCGTTTCGGAATTACGGATGCTAATTCAAACACGGGCAGCTATTAACAGTCTCCTAGTAAACCATGACGCTTGCGGGAAACCCCTGCGCTTGCGACTTGCATCCACTGCGCCAATGAAGCAGCTAATAAAGAACACACTTCCTAAAGACGTGTACCTAAGCAGGAACGAAAAAGAACATGGTGAACACGAACATCGAACACTTTGTTCGCATTGTGTGTACCTCTAACGAACATCAAACATTGTGTTCGTCGAAAAAGGTCGTGGCGATCCAATTTCGAATCCATTGCTATTAAAGAGAGCGGGGCGATTGAGCGCGAACACAAGTCAAACTGTGTTCGTATGGTGTTCGTATTCTCTTTGCTAATTTACATCCACACGTAAGGGGATAAGGCAGGAGAAAGACGACGTACGAACCAAATGTTCCGTATTCGATGTTCGTGTTCACCATATTTTGTTCGTTCGTGCGTACACGCCTTTATAATAGACGCAGACATAATGATAGACGCGTCATTACCTAAAAATCAAAGATCACTTATAAATTAACTCTGAACATTACGTTTAATGTAGTCAGTCAATACAGCGTGTCCCAATAAAACCGTAACGCGTGACAGTGTGAGAGACAAATTAACATTTTAATTGTGAGCGCCATGTGCGGGTAGATACATAAGTTGTTGTGTCGCGACTACCCTCCGGAAAATCCCTGTTAGCGCGTCACATCCAATCGTGCGTGTGACGTGCACTTAATGGGTTATTATAATTTTCGTCGACCCACTATCAGATAGGTTAAATTGGACGCACGTCAGTGCTGCGGCGATCATCTAACCCTAACTGGACTGACAACCCAATTTACAGTTTATTAACATAGAATTTGAATATCGTTGCCATACTGTTATCTTATTATTTGCAGGACTGAAGAAAAGTTTAAAAAATCTACATTAAAAAAAATATATTATTAATGACAATATGTTCGTCAAACTACATTGGATTATTAGCTAATAAAATACCTACATAATTAAATATCAACTTTGTAGTAGTTACGGTTATAAAGATATAGGTATCCCATCGACAGACAGACAGACACTTCAAAATTTGCTTCCCTTCCACCCATTTTTAAGTCGGTACCTAATTAAGTATTTTTCTTTCAGACTGAAATCAATCGGTAACAACATGACTTCTAAAGCTCGAAACAAGAATAACTTCAAGGTATCGTTAGATACGACGGGCCTGTCCAAGTTCCACACTAACTATTTGCTGGTATACACCGCCCTAACGTTCTTCGTGGTACTCATTCTGTACGTCGTCACTAAAGACTGGAAGGGATACACAAGCCCTGAAGAAGTGGACCTCGGAGCTGTACATGTACCTTGTTGCCGGCGGAAACATTCACATTTGCATTCACACAGTCATAGTCATTACTAAGTACCTATTAAATAAAATAACAATGCAGCCAGTAGGCATGTAACAAGCGTATAATTTCAAAATAAATAATGTCACTTGCAATTTTGGTTTCATTTACAGACCTTAGAATTCGTTCAGACGAACGGCACTTTGCCCACGACTGAACTAGATAAGAGTCCAAGACCCAGAGGGCTGTAAAGAAGTGGTCACTTATCTAGGCAGGTCATGGGAAAGCTAACCCCACACATAAATACAATTGGTTGATATTTAGAAACGAGCCCCAAAAATGCGTCAGTCCTACGATATTGGCAGTTCATAAAGCGCAGGCCACACCGCCAGCTAGCGAGCGAGCCGGGCGAGCCATCGTTTCACCTCTTTTCATACTTCGGTTCACACCCCGAACTACAGAGATAAGCTACGTAGAGGTGAAACGATGCTTGCCCGGCTCGCTCGCTCGCTAGCTGGCGGTGTGGCCTGCGCTTTAATAAGGAAGGTACACACAACACATTCTTCATTGAAACAAAAAAACAACATAGTGCGATACAAGATACGGGAGACATTTCTTATCTGTCTGGCCCATGTGCCCCTCCCAGAAATAAATCCTGGATCTGCCCTTGTATATCATTGCACGATTATAATACCTATTGTAGGTACTAAGTACTTACTGCTACACTTCTTTTTTTTTATTTATGGTGTTTTACTACCTAGTATAAAAAATTAATATTGCCATTTGCCAGTTAGTGTAGGAATGACCTATTTCATTTATCCACTCCAAAAATCCACATTAAGGTGGTTTAAACGTGTAACGTCAGAAATAAATTCAGTGTATCCTCAGGCTTAAGGTGAGTTCTCAGACCCAGGTTCCCGAGAACCCAAATAGTTAGCATGGTGATTTTGGGGTGAATAACCGGAAATACTGACTTCTGTATCTAGCTCTTTTAACTCTTCTTTGACAATGTTCAAATCGCCAAAACATGCCACTCTGAAGCGCTGTACACTGGTGGACGCTAACCCGAACAGTTGTCCATTCTGCAGCAGGAGGTCACCAGCAC
The DNA here is from genome assembly GCA_963680765.1 of Agrochola lychnidis. NCBI lineage: Eukaryota > Metazoa > Arthropoda > Insecta > Lepidoptera > Noctuidae > Agrochola > Agrochola lychnidis. The sequence goes on along the minus strand of OY796850.1, from coordinate 14,430,420 downwards.
GCACGGGACACCTTGCCACGTCCTTCACACATATCGTGCTATTCGACTTCAAATGTTTATTTATACTTGTGCTTCTGTAGTCTTTGCCAGCCAGGTTGACATGCTGCCGAGATAAAGATCTCCCAGTAGAATAGGGTCGCCCGAGGATGTGAACTTTTTGTTTCCAATCCAACTTCATTCCGATCATTATCACTTCTGAGCATGCCTGTATACTTTCGTAACTAGATAAGAGGACTAGCCTTTTGGAAATGACTCCTTCATGATGTATCGATTCGAAGAGGTCGACGGAAAATCCCTTTCTGCAGCGAGGACTGAAAAATAAAGATCAAACAAATAAATCCATCATGACGTCAGCCACTGAGTGTTAACTCCAATCTACGTGATCTCCAATCACTTTATTTATTTATATCAGACCATCCATAATCGGACCAACTGCCTTGGAAACCTGTATCCTAATTGCGTAATACAACCACAATTTGTTTCGATTTGAAACAAATTGCTAAACCATTGCTTCATAAGTTGGAAAAAAAATCTGCTCAACAACGTAAATAACGCAATGAATGTTGTTGAATTGTCAATATGAAACAAATTAGGCAAAATTGTTTACGAAAATAAGTTACGCAATTAGGGTACTGGAAATCTCTGAGCTCTGAGGTGCCTAACGACGAAACCAATTAGGCAGCTGCAGGTTCAACTTAATCTGATGGGGTCTTACCGCGACTACGAGCTTTCATCACAGACGATGACTCACATTCTATTGTTTTTTTTAAGTAGCACCTGCACTTGCACCTTTGCGAGGCCACCACTGTCGATACGATCATCTACACGACAAAGAAGGGCTTTAGGACTTTAAGTATGATTATTTTACTTAGATATGCTTCCCAAATACATCCGTATAGGTCCAGACTTGGCGCAGACACCATTCGCGAGAACTGAACTCGGGCTCACCACTGCACCAATACACAACAGCTGCTGCGTGGTTGCAGAATGAATTCTTGCAACGAAGCGATAATCATCCAACTTCACTCGAAAGCATGATTGTTCACTATTTTTTGCATATACTTTAACAGAATGGAATCCTTTATATTGCATAATAAAACTAAAGATGACTAGGGTCATCGTTGCAACAAATATAGAAATTAATAAAACTACGATTCCAACTTTGCTTTTGGCTGATCGATCATCCCATGGTGTATTAATAAAATTAAAACGAAACTCTAAATTCTCCTGTTGATTACTGTTATCAATTATTTTGTTGTCATCAGCATTTTCTTCCATTATAAATTAAGTAATCAGTATCAGGAGCCGCACGTTGACAATCTAGATGGTTTCATTTTAGAATGTTAAGTGTCTGTGAAGTTCGTTGCGAATAGTCTAACTATGCGTTCGCACTGGCGAAACATCACAACAAAACATGTTGAAATCTCTAGTGCCTGTCAAACTTTGTATAGAGAATTGACAGAAAATAGAGATTCCAACATGTTTCGTTGTAAATGTTTCGCCAGTGCGAACGCACAGTAAAGCTGGGTCATGCGCGTGTTTTTTCGAAACATTACACAAAAAACCTCACACATAAGCATTTATTTTCATACAAAACGTCGTATTTGCATAGACAAATGTGTTTGGCCACGCCTCTTTGTTGCGATGTTTTTGTGTAAAAACACGCGCAGGAGACCTGGCTTTATTCTTTGGAAGTTGAAAGAAATTTAAGATGTCACGCGCAAAAACGTATGAAAAATAGGTAGTTACGTTTCTTAGACATTTCGTACGCAAACAAAACATTTCAGACAATAGGTATAGGTAGGTATTACAAAATACAATCATAATTATCTGCAACAAAAAACAAACTTACAACAAAAATATGTTAGTACTTATTTACAATACAAAGATAACTTTGTTAGTACAGACAAATGAAGACTGTTCCGGTGCCTAATAAAGTGACTGTCCAGCCGACTCACTACCAGCGTCAGGATGCTGTTGGAGCTGGCGCAAACTCTGGCTGCGTGCAGTAGCACGAGAGGTGCGCATGTCATAACAGCCGTCCACGTGCGCATCTAATAACATGCCTTATAGCATGTGAAAGTTTGAATTTCGCGGGCTTTCCTGGCACTTGCGCTCAAAGATAACGATCAAGTATTTTTTATAAAACTTGACCCTTTTTCGGGATGATGTCTATTCATTTTTTTTTTTAATAAATGGCAAGCAAAGCCAAGCAAAGCTAATTTCGACTATTCTGCCAATATCTAAAGTGAGTTGGAAAAATCAATTGTGCATGAAAGGGATGATGTCTATGGTTGGTAGATGGATGACAGATGTCAAGAGAACTCTGACGTCAACGTCAATCTGACATTTTTTGTGTTCAGTTTTCCAGTTCATGTGAATGATGCATCTCTAGCATAAAATTTTTCGCTTTTCTAGTCACACAAACAAAATGATGTAATAAATCTAAACATTCTATATAAAACACCGCAGTAAATGCTGTGGTTAGCTTCATAACAAATAATGTATGATTTCTTGATTTATTAGAGTTGATAATAAGATTTTACATTAACAAAATGCCTACGGTGATATTAATGGATGTTTCGCTATCAATGTCGCGTCCTGTGCCTACCTCCGACACAACAGAGACACATACCCGGCATACAATAGCTACGGCGGCTGTGAACACGTTTTTAGACTATCTAAGCGTTCATGCTAAACTAGAATACGTCGCATTGGTCTCATTCTCATCCGTGTACGAAGGTAAGGTGGTCAATAAAGTTAGGTACAAACTATTCCGCTATTGCTTAATTCCATAACCTAACTCAATAACATTGCTACTCCTTTTCGTTTTCAGTTTCCGTTCCTTTCACCCGGGACTTTGATAGTATACGCAGTAAGCTGTTAGTACTGGAGGAAGGGGACAAAACCTGCATAGACGCCGCTCTCCTTGGTGTGAACCAGCTAGTACTCACTGAGTGGGGAGGATGCCAAACACCTGTGCAGATTATTTTGGTAAAATTACAAATATCAAAATCAGTCATAACTTTCAGAATTTAAGTTTCATAAACTCCAAGAACTGGAAATGTTAATTAGTTAAAAAAAAAAAACTATTTTAGGAATATTATCTAACAGAATGGAATGTTATTACAGATTACCGATGGCAGCAGCGGTGTTGGTTCTATAGGCAGAAACCGAATGGTGCAAGCTCTGCCTTTGCCTCCCTCATATCCAGCAAAAATACATGTTTTGCCAATTGTCTCCCCACATGAGTCCTGTTTACAGCAAGGTAGTAGGCCTTTTACTGTTGCTCTGCAGGGCATTGATGGCTTCCTCAATGTGGATGGCGATTTCTGACTTTATTATAAATTCCAAATTAATTTGATTAACCTGCAGAATTAAATTGCATTAGAAAAAGATTAGTTTTCTTCATGCCATGCAAAGGGTGGAAAAAACTTTTTCATCATGACTTTGTTTCAGCAATGCCCCTCTACCAGAAAATAGTGGATCTAGCCAATAACACAACCAGTAACTCCAATGGCAATATGTCGCGTGGATCTATCTACTGCCCTGATCAACTAACTGTACCAGGTGTAAGTATAAAGACGGGTTTTTTTTCTCAGTCTGCTGTCAGCCCTGAAGTTTCAAGTCTGCACTGGCAGTTTGAGATTGTTCACATTGACGGTTTTGGTCAGATTGACGCTATTCATTCTTTTTTAAGTCTGTAGATAGTGTCTGAGGACTTTAGAAGTGTCACAATGATTGTCAATGACTCTTTAATGTCACAAGTGTGATAATGCCCTGACAAATAGATAAGCTGATATTTTTCGCCATGAAACAGAGAGAATCTCAGTGTAAATGGGCCTTAATAGAGTCTTCTTCATCTTTGATGTTGGCATTTACCTATGGACTCGCCTCATTACGATTATATCCCTCTATCAATGTAATGGATTTGAAAATCTAAGATGTTTATAAAAACTATATTGGAATAATTTTTTATCACAGTCATAATTTTTTTCGCTGAATAAGATACTCCGTTTCAACCTGTACCATTATGTCAAGTTCTATAAAATCTGTTTAACTTGTACAACTCTTTATGTCTTGCAATAATGAAACATCTTATATTTATTTGTAGGTGATAACAGCAATGACGCGGCTATGTGAACAACACTACCAAGAATTTTGGTGCACACTGAAATGTGGTCAACTAGAAGCTCGAGTGCAGTTGTTTCCGGCGCCACAAACTATCTCCCTTGAAGAGTTAGCTGCTACATACACTCTGGCGAATCAAATACATGTTATTGGATTCCTACAGCAGCAGGAACTCAGTAAGTTATGAGTAAATTGATTATAAACATACGGATTTGGGTGGGAAGTCCAATGTATAGTAACAAACTTTCATGTTGAAAACATTACTCTTTTGGACTTCGTCGCAGTTGGGTCAAAAATCCCAGAAGTTCCATCTTTCTTTTGTTAGCAATTTTCGCCCATGTAGGCCCACGGGCCCACTTCATAAGCTATGTCAATATAAGCGAAAATTTATTTTTATTCTTTTTCTTTGTAACAGGTACCCCCATAGCGATAAGTAAACACTTAGTGATACCGCAGGCGCAAGCTGCGCCGAATACGGGGCCGAGAGAAAATTATGGCTCCAAAACCCCTACCAAGGTAAAGTATTAACTACGCATTCCTGCTAGGGTAATACGACAAATTGTCAAACATATTCATGTCATATTTTAAAAACAGCCCTGTATTTTAAAGAACTGAATATTCTTGCAGGAAGGTTCAAGTACAGATGGTTCTGCCACAGAAGAGGATATGTCAGACCCAAGCAAAGTACCAAATTTTTGTGTCCTGCTTCACGGCGCACTCAAGGTAAGATAATACCTAAACTCTTTTCATAGTCCCTTCAAAAATATTGGGACAAGCAGACATTCGAAAATTATCTGAACATTAGGAAAAAAAATTAACTTAATATCAAAAACACAAGGGCTATTTTAGAATGAACACAGTACTCAAAAAATTCTCTTTTTGACTTTTGAAGTATTTTATCTCAATGACATAACTTTAATTTCAGTTGTTGTCATAATTATGAACAGTATTCTTCCCAATATTTTTGCCGCTCACTGTAGGTACCATCGGGGTAACGCATATCTAACCAATTTGAAAACAAAAGTCCCGTGCACTCGACCCTTTTTTTCGTAGGTAAGCGATACTTTAGCGGCCGAGCGCTGCAAGCAAGAATAGTCCTTACAGTGTACAGATATGCGTTTCTTCGACAGTACATACAAATCCTCCATATCCTTATCCTTACATATTATAAAACAGTCCCCCGCTGCGTCTGTCTGTCTGAACGCGATAAACTCAAAAACTACTGAACGGATTTTCAAACAGTTTTCACCAATAGACGGAGTGATTCATGCGGAAGGTTTTAGTGTTTAATTCATTAAAGTTTTGTGTAAATTGGCTGAAATATGACGATTATTGTTGAAGAAGTCTGAAAAAATCATGCCGACTGGGAGCTTTACTGGCGTGCGCTGCGTTAACCGGAAAAGATACATCAAATTTATGTTCTACGGTATTGTTCATCTTAAAAAGTTTAACAAAAAAAGTACGCGATGGCATATGTCTATCTTCTAAGGACAATAACCATTTTGGAATTGTTATTTCCGAGGTTTTTTGTCCGGTATAGTATTAATCCTTATCCAAAAAAATATGTTATTTAAATTGGGCATTTAATTTAGATTAAAATATACCTTCAAATCATATAATTTAAATGAATAGTTTAAAAGATATCACAGTTTCAAAATTACGCGGGCGCTGCGGTAGGCGTCAATAAAGTTTTCCTTTGTTATTAGGTATGAAATCTCGGTAGTATGTTCCCGTGGGATATTTTCCGACATCCACGCGGGCGAAGCCGCGGGTAAAAGCTAGTCTAGACCGGTACCCTAATTGCGTAATGCAACACAATCAGAATCTGTTTCGATTTGAAACAGATTACTAATCCATTGCTTCATAAGTTGAAAAAAAAAATCTGCTCAACAACGTAAATAACGCAATGAATGTTGTTGAACTGCCAAAATGAAACAAATTAGGCAAAATTGTTTACGAAAATAAGTTACGCAATTAGAATACAGAATTGTCCAAAAAACATTACACACATCTACTTAGTAAAAATCTTGAAGTTTCCAGTATAATCTGATCTCGCATTGTATAGGATTTCCGTACAATGAGAGGTCAGCTTATACCGGAAATTTATAGCTTGATTTGTAGCCGTGTGTACATCGCATAACTTTTCCCCAGGTGGAAGGAATGGCGGCCGTGGTACTTCTAGGCGCGGACTGGTGGGGAACCCTGACGGCATCGTGCGAAGCGTCGCGGGGCCGTCGGTCTTGTCTGCTACTCAGTGTGATGAAGCCAGGAGCCACAGCCGCGCCCTGGCTCGGCGCCCTCGACCAGCTCGGACCGGCTGAAGAGGGAACTACTCCTGGTGAGTATTTGTGCTTGCTCTTGGTAGGTATTTGGGTCAAGCTGGTAATAAAAAAACAGCTTAAAAATTATTTTCTTCTTTGACTTACTAAGATTGGGATTAAAATATTTACCTCGAACAAATAACAGGTAATGCTTAATACAAACAATATACTTACACACATTTTCTTCTAGATATGCACTGCCAACCGGAATAATAACACAAAAAAAATAAAAATCGCAAACTTGTTGCTATTCAACACCAAATAACCTTCCTCAGCTCAACTTTACATTCAGAATTCATTAAAACAAATTAGTATTACTAAAATTCATCATCTTTTGTAGCGGAAACATTCCCGATCCGTTCATGGCGGTCGTACAGCAGTGGTGGATCTGCATGCGCGTGGGCACGTCCACACGCACTACTCGCCGACGTACAGAAAGTACTACGACATGCCAGGAAACTGCCCGACAAAACACAGCATCTTTTTAAGGTATGTGAAATTGTTACTCAGTCGAAATGGATGTGGATTTCTCATTTTTTGATGCCTGTCTATCATTGCCTAGTAGAAAAAAGGGAAATTGTAAAGAAAATCAGTCAAAATTCATACAAAACTCATTCATATTTCAAGCCAAGCAACAATTAAAACTAGAGCAAAACGATATGACATAGAGGTATAATCTGCTAGTAGGTATTGTAGGTTTCCATCTGCTTCATAACATTAGTATGAACTAAAATTGTAGAAAAAATAAATACCAAATAATTTCTTCTCAGGAACTGAACAGACTCCGGCGAGCAGCCATTTCCCTCGGCTTTGCTGAACTACTTACAGCGATTGGCAACGCGTTGGAGCGCGAATGCACCGCATTACCGCCGTCAGCGCCCTCTGAATGTGCACTACAACTCGCGCACGCTGCGAATGCTCTGCGAGACCCGAGAACGGCCTTAGATATCAAACATACGCTCACACCACTGGGTCCGAATTATAATGTTACTCCGATGACACATTAATTGCCTCTGGCATCCGATATAATATCGGCTGCAATAGTGCCACAAACTTATTTGACCCGACGGCTAAAAGCGAAACTAATGAAGCCATTTTGAAAGTCATTCATTTTTTGACGACAGCGATGCTGTAACCGGGCCACATAAGTTTGTGAGACTTGCACATTTTCGACTGTAAGTACTTCGTTTGTAATGCTGGGGCTACATTGTCGCGATAAGGCGACGCGCTCTCTCTCGCACACCGCTTGACGTCTCGCTGAGCAACAGAGAGCACGCGAAGTATAGTTAAACTGTAGCCGCAGCATTAGACAAAACAATTAAAAGGGAACTATGAAATCTTAAAAGCGTAATGTTCATGCCAACTATTGAAATAAAGTACCAACCATGATTTACGATATTTAGGTCTATCAAGTATTTTTGGTATAATGTGGACATGATTATTGTTCATTATTGTAACAATATAATCGGATATTGGTACAACATTGACAATATAGTATAGGGATTTATAAATAAACTATAATTTTAATAAATAAAATTGTTGTAAAAGATATAAACAGATCTTATCATTTTATTCGAGTATTTTCGGGGACTTCCCTTTGTGGTCACAGGTTAGAGAAACACAAGCCATAGATATTTAAACATTATGACAGAAACAGTTACATTTTTGAACGAAACAGTGTCTATCATCATGCTGTCATCTGAAAATAAAGCTATCTATACACGGGAGTACCGGACACATTTTCGATAATAATTAAAACAATGTACAAATACGTATACGTACGTGTCATAATGACCAATATGACCATTAAATCGGAGTAACGAGTTTTTCCTACGAATCTCGTACCGTACATTATGGTCTCTCGACAGTCGAGAAATTCTCCTCGTGTGAAGGTGTGTGTAGGCGACTTTAGGACAGCTTGCGGTTGCGATCAGTGTTGCCAACCCGTACGATAATTATGGGGGCGTATGATAATTTGGCCTATGGTACGATGAATAGATATGGTACGATGAGTAATAATGAATAATATATGGTACGATGAGTAATAATGAATGTCTAACGTACGATAATTTTGTGATTTGCTGAAACTTCTATAGGCGCCGCCATATTGGCCTTGGCTGCTCTGACGAGCGCGTTTCACTTTATCCCTACTCCGCGGCCGACCGTCACGCGACATGCAACACACAGACGAAAAAGTTTGAGACGATGTAATAAAAGTTTAAAAAATTCAACTAAAAACTATGAATAAGCATGTTGTATGCTAGCACCACTACTGGTGAAACTTGCTTCCCCTTTGACTCTAGTATAAAATTATCCATCTTTTGATAGCAATTTGTTATAATTTGAATTTAGGGTTTTTATTTTTGATTCTTCTTTTGTATGTAACGATAATTTTGACATGGGAACTCGATAATTTGAACTTTTGGAGTTGGCAACACTGGTTGCGATTTGCAATTTGAGGCCGCATTCCGACTTACGTTAAAAGTGATATTATCCCGAATCCAACCAAATTGAATAGTCACAAAATTTAAGGGTTATTGAGTAATAATTGTGACTTTGGACTTTGGTCGGATTCGCAATATAATCACTTTTGGCGTAACTCGGAATGCGGCCTGAGCTTTGCGAAACGTCAAAAAACTAAACAAAAGTCAAAAAAATATTGTCCTTTATCCGACAAACAAATAAACATTTAAAAAAGTGTTTATTGTAAGAAAAATGGATTATAATGAATTAAATCAGTAAAAATATTCTTGCACCGTTATGTAAAACGTGGCCAAAATAAATTATAGTGCCAAAATACGACGAAAATGAAGTATAAAAAATTGATTATCATTTGCCTGTCGTCTTTACCGTATCTGTTTACATTAACCGGTGATTTTGTGTTCGACGACACTGAAGCAATAGTGAAGAATAAAGACGTCACGTCGGAATCTTGGACCGACCCATTTTACCATGACTTTTGGGGTGCAGATATTAAATCGGATTTAAGTCATAAGTCTTACAGACCCCTTACAATTTTATCTTACAGGTTGGTATATGGTCAATATCCATTTACAGCATAGAAATTTAATTATAATACCCCTTGGTTTAATTGAAATTTCACTTTTCAGACTAGATTATTTACTCGCTAAAAGAATCTCAGCCTTCGATTTCAAGACTACAAACCTAATATTATGCCATATCTTGTGCTGTTTATTGGTGTGGAGAGTCTTTGAAACTATTCTAAATGACGAGAACAGTACTTCAGCTAGTCAAGATGAAGGAACAAACAAGAAATCAAGTTACCAGGATGGCAGAAGCCAAAAGTGGTGGATGGATACAGCATTTTTATCTACATTATTATTTGCGGTACACCCAGTTCACGTGGAGGCCGTGAGTGGTGTGGTAGGCAGGGCTGATCTCCTGGCTGCTATAACATTTTTTCTAGCATTCCTTAGTTATAACAAATCGCTGACTAGTCAAACATGTAACAACATCTTTTTACTTTTAACAGTAGTTTTAGCCGGAATCTCTATGTTGTGTAAGGAAAATGGTGTAACAGTTTTGGTGAGTTAAAGAGTCAATGAAAAAAAATATCTTTCTTGTATCAATTTGGTAAAATTATTAATACACTATTTAAAATTAATTCCAGGGCTTCTGTTTAGTATATGAAGTATTAACAACATACAGGATTAAGAAAAAAGAAAACAGGCATGCAAAGATTCTAAGCTTAGATAACATCACTATAGGTTCCATATTTAGAATCAGCGTCATCACATTTGGTATAACTGCCCTGTTGTATGGAAGGTGGCTTGTAATGGGAGGAGCCCCACCTGAGTTCAAACCTACTGATAATCCAGCTGCTTTTGCCTATGCTCCTTTTGCAAAGGTATGTTTTGTCTTTGAATTACTTTTTAATTTTTCATTAGTTATATCAGCACTAAAACTGGATAACACTGACATAATTTCAGGCCCCGACAAATCAAATATTAATAATGCAGTCTCCATTTCATTAGTTTTTTTTTTTTTACAAAGCTTTTGACCTAACCAAGTGTTCAAAAATATGAAACGGTATTAAAACATACAACAACAAGAAGTCAATAAACGATTTTCTACAATTACCTACATACTATGAACTTGGAAACCCAAAACTTGTGAAATTTGAAAAAAATTACATTAGGCGTACAAATTACAGGAAAGACAATGTTTAAGAAATATTAAGAGGTGCCCATGAAACAGTCTATAAGTAAGCAAGGCAAGTCAGCGCCATTTAAAATGATGGCAGCTTGATTGATAATAAATTGTTTGTTTGATGCCGCCTCAAAATAAGTTACATATATTATTAAGACTAAAAGAAGTTTTTAATCTATTTTCAAATTATTATTTTATAATTCCCTATTGTAATTTCTTATACTGTTACAGGTAGCCACATACAACTATATTTATGCTATCAATCTTCTGTTATTTATTTGGCCCCAATGGCTTTGTTATGATTGGTCAATGGGATGCATACAGCTGATAGAGAAGGTACTTGATAAGAGAATGATTTTAATATACATGATGTTATTGTATGGTCTATATCTGTTAGAGGCTATTTTCCGTGCTTACAAAAACGACAAATCGAGTAACAGGTAACTAATTATGTACAGTGCTAATTATTGAGGCTTGTTTTTCTTATTTACTTTTAATTTATAACTTTGTGCCACTGATGTTTGGATTTAACTTTGTTTTAATTTGCTGGCCATTTCCTATTTTGTTAAGTGCTTGTTGGCCGACACTGTCCCATACCTACTATAACCAAAGATGAATACAGATGGGTCACTCTGCATTTTAGGCATGAAGCTACAAGTAGGTACGCGGCGGGCTCGACTTGTCGAATTCTGTGGGGGCAACGTAGTCAGAAGATATGAGTTACGCAATAGAATGAGAGGCAACTTCTATGTGAATACAACTGTAGCTAATTAGCGCTGTGCGACACGAATTGCAGTTTATTGTGTCGTAGCAAGAGTCGCTTTTTATTTAAGTAATTTTTCGGGGTGACCCATCTGTGCTATAACTGTAATTTGAAAACATTGTAAAAGCCAATTATTTTTAAATGAGTAACCATGGAGTTGAACCATGGAGATGTCTTCAGATAAACTCAATAGTTCTTGATTCACAGTTCCTACCCTATTCAGAAAAGCAATGTGTTAAGATCCAAATGTATTATCAAACATATACTTACTTAGACCTTTTTTTTTTTTGCTCGGGACATTATCAAATAACTTCTCCCTCTCTAGGCGGAGCGGGAGGACGGGTCAGACTCTTACTGACTAAAACCCACCCGTGTTCCTTCAGTTACCATGTTGCCGGGGGCCACGATCTCCCTTTCGGTTTTCTTCGTAACCCCGGCACTTAGATCCCAGTTAAGAATACCTCAGAAACCAGTACCCCTTTTTTTTGGTTTGGAAATTATCAAATAACTTCTCCCGCTCTGGGCCACGATCTCCCTTTCGGACTTCTTTGCAACCCCGGCAGGCATTGGTCCTAGCGGACCCCGTCAGTTCTGCTGACATCTCTTTGAGGCGCTCGTGAAACACAACGCGCCGTCGACCCGGGAGAAACCAGTACCCTAATTGCGTAATACAACTGTAAGCTGAATAAATAATTAATAATATGAGTTGAAAAAAAATTAAAGCTTTTTGTTTGGATGTGTCTCCAAATGAGCCACATTCTGTTACCCTGTTGCCTCATTTTTTACTTTATATTTTTTTGTAATTACTTCAAATATGTTAGATGACTTAATACAGAGTACAAATGACATTGCAGGGTGATGTTACTTGCAGCATCATTAATAGTCATACCATTTCTGCCAGCCAGTAATGTATTCTTCCCAGTGGGCTTCGTAATCGCCGAGAGGATTCTATACATACCGTCAGCTGGCTACTGTCTTTTGATAGGAATTGGGTTGAAAAAACTGTTACATAGAAGATCATTGGTAATCTGTAAGGTAAGTCATTTTTTTAATTTTATCTTTTAGGCTTGGTCCGCGTTGAGGTCGGAAATTATGCCCCAGCGGGACGTAGTATCGGGATAAAAGTATCCTTTGTCCTAACCCAGGTTATGGTCTACCTGTGTGCCAAATTTCATCGAAATCCGTTCCGCCGTTAATGCGTGAAAGATAACAGACAGAAATACTTTCCGATTTATATTTATTCATAGCATTATACACAGTGACATTTCAGTCATCTTACAAAAGCTTCACGTATTTGTCACCGTATAATTATGAACTTTGTTAGTTTATAATCGATCGGTATTACTTCCGTTAGATTATAAACTGTCGAAAAATTGTGAACTGTGACAAATCATTTACAATTTAACGCATAATTTTTCGATAGTTTATAATGTATCCATGAAAAACTGACAAATTGTGAACTGGTAACCAACTTGTTTGCGACGTAATGCACCTTGCGCTAATATTAAATAGCCTGCCTGGCTGCGAGCAACTTGGAAGTAGCGCTCGCTTGGCTCGCGCGCGGTTGGTCACAGTTCTAACCTAACCGATTTCACCCAGTTCACAATTTTTTGACAGATTATAATCAAATGAAAATAATACCGATAGATTATAAACTTACGGTTCTCACAATCTTACGGTGACGTATTCAATGAATACTAAACATTCATTAAAAAAAATTGTTATACACCGCGACATTTTAGTCGTCTTACAAAGGGCCACTCAATGTACCCGACATAAAATACCTCTAGGAGCAATTAAAAAATTGTTAAAATATATAAAAAATCTTTTTTATGAATGTTTAGTAGTCATTGGATACATGAAGTGGGCTGCTTTTGTAAGACGACTAAAATGTCACGGTGTATACTTGTTTCATCCAACCACATAAACATGTTTTCCCTTAGCACAGTATTCCTTGCTTTTACAGATTGGGGTGTTTATGTTCCTATTACTAGTACTGATATACGCTCTGAGGAGCTGGCAGCGATCTAAAGACTGGCAAAACGAATACAGCTTGTTCATCAGCGCATTGGCCGTGTGTCCGTTAAATGCTAAAGTACATTACAATGTTGCTAAGGTTGCGGATGCGAACCATCAAACTACGTGGGCGTTAGCTGAATATAAAGAAGCAATAAGGTACAGTACAACATGTTCTTAATGTCCCTCGGCAAACCTCGTGTTTCGTCAGTCGTCGGATTTCTATCAGTTGCCCTTTGCACTTGGTGCAGACCGGACGCTCTAAATCGACTTGGAAGTATATACAGTTGTTAATACTCTTTTAACTTAATGTAATTTATTTTAAAAATGGTAGGAAAGTTGCTAAAGTTGCAGGCACGACAGATAGGAAAATAGTTTTACAGCTCTATACCGGGTGATTTTTTTTACCGTCTCGAAACTTTTACAGGATGTTCCCATAGTGAAAGTTGTTTACATTCATGGGTAGAACAACCTGTAAAAATTTCGAGACGGTAAAAAAAATCATCCGGTATAGTTCACACGAAAATCAAAACTAAACAACAAAAAATACTTAGTTCTGAATTCAAATTATTAAACAAGATAAATCTAATAATTGATGGACATGGAAATTAGCATTCGTTTGTATTCGGAAATGCGATGATTCCCGAGGGACATTAAGAAAATAGAAATACAGTACTGAGCTATTTAATTTCAAAAGGGCCTATCACTACAGTAGAAAACTGCAGTAAAGTTGTGTAAACACCGCATATTGAGCTGTTTTAAAAATTATGTACACAAAACATTCAATTTTAGTGCATATACAGAGTGTATCAGAAAGGTGAGGTCAAATTTAAGGGTTTGGTACAGAACATTAAACTGAACAACTTTCTCAATGAGATCAACATCGTAATCGCGAAAAAATAATCAGCTGTCACATACGTTTGGGTCGAGTAGGTATTGAAGTTTTGTATGGGACAGTTGATAATTTCTTCGCGATTTAGATGTTGGTCTCATGGAGAAAGTTGTTCAGTTTGACGTTCTGTACCACACCCTATTTGAACACACTTTTCACATACATCCTATATTTGCCACACGAAGTGTACATGTACAGTCGACCGCACGTCGGTGGTAACACTTTGACCTAGAGCTGGCCTGGCGTAGTACGGAGTTTCAACAGAATAAGGTGGGTATTACACTCATATCTATGATCAAAGATATTATGAAATTGTAAAATAGACATTTATTATGGGCATGACATAATAGGCACGTCATAGAGCAGTGGTGGCCCAGTGGTAACGGCCGCGACTTACGAGTTGTACGTCGTAGGTTCGAACCTAGGCAGGCGCTTTACTTTGTGTAAATTATTTCGTCACCACTGCTCTCAAAACGGTGAAGGAAAACATCGTGAGGAAACCGGCATGTCCTAGAACCGAAAATTCGAAGATATGTGACATCTACCAACCCGCACCGGGCCCGCGTGGTGGATTACGGCCCACTCCCTCTCACAGAGAGGAGGCCTGTGTCCCAGCAGTGGGAACATTTATAGGCTGATGATGATGACATAATAAATGTCTATTTTACACTATCATATTATATCACTTAACTATCTAAGAAGCTCACAAATTACCCATTATATGTCTATTTTACAATTCCATTATAACTTTGATCATAGATCTATGATCATACATATGATAGTGTAATACCCCCTTAGAGGCCTGCGTAAACTGGTTCTGTTACCACTGCGGTGCGGCGCGCGCCGTACTGTACCCGTAATTTTTTATTGATATATTTAAACAGCATTTATAATTTTACAGGTTGTATCCTCAATATTACCAAGCAATGAACAATTTGGCCAACTTACTTAAAAATCAGAAACAATTTGATGAAGCTGAATACTTTTTAAGATTAGCTGTGAAACACAGGTTCGTGATGCTAAAAGTTATCTTTATTTGTTTGTAAATTGTAAAAAAAAGGTGGGTAGTTCTATAAAAAATACACGTGCTAAATAATTTTACTTGACCATATAAACTTTTTAGCATTCATTAATTGACTGGTTGTGTATTATTAACTCTTTTTTAGGGTTCTGAACCTTAAAAGGAAAAAACGGAACCCGTTCGTCTGTCTATGTTTATCATCACTTATATTATTTATATATTTTTGCGGTTAAAAACTTACATTTGCAGTTAGATAATTGACCATGACGTATATCGATATATGGGAGAATTTTCAACTACAAAGTTAAGTTTTTTCTTGGGATAAATTCATCCCAACTACAGAACACTTCATTGTGCGTGGTCCGACACGCCGGCTCTGGCCGGTTTCTTTTTTTCTTACTTTCCTGCGCAGTCCCACTCCTGGGCAAAGGCCTCCCTGTACTCTTTCCATCTTTCGCGAGCACGCGCGTTCTCCTTCCAGTTTACTATTAACAGTTACTTTTGTGTCTCAACAGAGAGGATTTCCCAGCTGCGTGGATGAATCTAGGAATACTTCTAGCAACGACTCGTCGGTTTGAAGAGTCTGAATTAGCTTACAAGACTGCTCTAAGCCACCGCAAGAAGTATCCTGACTGCTATTACAATTTGGGCAATTTGGTATGTATTTTTTTCACCCGTTGCTACTACGTAACATGCGTTGCAACAGTGGTTGCAGCAACATAATACGCGTTACATAGCAACACTGGTTGCACCAATGCGTTATGTAGCCGCCTGAGAGCGCCAGTATGTAGCTATACGATGTATTCTTAAACTTGTCATTTCCGTATTTTTATGTATTTAAGACTCCCAATAAACTAGCATTTTGTAACTTTTTAGTACCTCGAGATGAATAAAACAGAAGAGGCGATAGAAAGTTGGTTCCAAGCGATCAATCAGAACCTCAAGCATGTCTTAGCGTGGACTAACTTAATGGCGTTAATGGATAATACGGGTAAGTTGGCAAAGTATAACTACTTGCCTGCACACCAAACTATTTTGCTGTGTGTACTATGATAATGATGAGTCTACGATCACTGATCGTACGGTAACAATTTAAATACAGTCCGGCCATCGAGAGAATGCGTTCCTGACACCTGTCAGTTGAACAATTTCTAGTAGTAATACGGATCAAATTCGCAAAACAAATATTCGATATTATGAAACTGACAGGTGTCAAGAACGCATTCTCTCGCCGGACGGCCGGACTGTACGAAAATATTGCTAAGACTTAAAAGCGCTGTAAATATCAAATTATTGCCATGGATGTGCGGTTGACTGTATTAGTCGTGTTGATTAATTACTTATCACTATATTTTCTACATTGGATAATGAATGTATCTCAACTTCCAGGACAAATCGACAGAGCATTGAAGATTATCCCGAACGTATTGAAAGAACTCCCGGAAGCTCCGTCAATCAATTTTGCAATAGCCAACATGTACGGAAAAATAAACCGATACGAAGAAGCTGAGACACACTTTATTAAAGCAATTAAATTATTTAAAAAAGAAGCTAAAGCCATACACTACGCCAATCTAGGTGAGAAAACGACATTATAACGCTAGCCATTTCTATCAGCTAAATAAATTCATACATAGATTTAAAGAATCTTTATTTCTCATAAGAACATGATACAGTTCACATAAATGAGATGTAACTTTTAAAATAAATAATCGTCGTCTAATGACGAAGCATGCGATGTAGAATAAGTAAAATTATAACAACAACGTACAAGATCAACAGCAAACAAAGCAAAAGTGTAGGTAGTTACATATAAAACAAGTTAATACAATTGGCTAATTTGACACAAGGTACCCTCATAAGTACTGATTACGCACTGTGAGGAACACACAACGATTAAGGGGGAAGCGTCAGGGTAGCCCGCGAAATTCAAATTTTCTTACGTTTTTTTGCATTTTGCAGGTCAGTGGTGCCGATTCCCTTGTTCACAAACTAATCTAAATTTAAGTTCAGTGCATCTTTTTATTTCTTTTTCAATAAGAAAAGGACAGAAGATACATTTTAGTTTAGTTCCGTCAAATTAATCAGCGCTTGACGTAAATTGACGTAATTTTTGTTGGCAAGTTTTTAATCACGTCTAAACTTGTATGGAGACTGACAGGCGCTGATTAATTTGACAGGACTAAACTAAAATTTATCTTCTGTCCTTTTCTTTATGAAATAGAAAGAAAAAGATGCACTGAACTTAAATTTAGTTTAGTTTGTGAACAAGGGAATCGACACCAGTGTCAGGTTTTATGTTGATTAAAATTGATTCGCGGCCGTAACAAATATGGCTTTACTCAGTTATAATCATTACAATCAGCAATACAACTCCCATAAGTTAGCACTATTGCTGATTGTAATGATTATAATTGATTAAAGTCTGTGAGTAAAGTATATATTTTTTCTGTACATTTAATATTGGTTTGTGTAGTGTTATCTAAAAACTATTTTACTAATAATATGCAAGTATTGTAATTGTATAGTTGATGGAGATTAAAAAGTTTCGTATTTTCAAATAGCTGTTTAGGAGGTGTTAGGAAGTCATAACAATATAACCGTTTTATAATTTTGTTTTGGGTCCTCTGTATGTAATTGAAGTTAGTCTTGGATGCTGATCCCCAAATCTCAATCAGGTATTCTAGATTAGGTTTTACTAATGAATTGTAGATAGTGCGTTTTATCTACATTGCTCTGGTGACCCAGTCTTCAGAAGTCTTGCTACTGCCAGTATATTTAATAATTGCTGATCTTTAACGTAATTGTATTCCAGGTGTACTTTACCATCGATGGAAAAAATACACTTTAGCAGAAGAAATGTACACAAATGCACTACAAATTGATCCTATATTCAAGACTGCTCGAACAAATCTTGCAAGCCTACAAAAACTTAAGAACAAATAAAATACTTACCAACTATTGGTTAAATTTTTAACTGATGAATATTATTGTAAGTAGTATTGAGGTGTAAATTAAATTATAAATAAACCATTCTTTGCTATTTTATTTTTCTATATTTTATAATGCTGGGGCTACATTGTCGCGTTATCGCGAAATTTACTTCACGCGCTCTCTGTTGCTCAGCGAGACGCCGAGCGGTGTACGAGAGACAGCGCGCAAAGTGCAATGCGCGACAATATACCCCAGCATAAGGTTAATTACTTATAATCAAATAACTGTGCGATCTAGTAAAACTCTAACTGAAATAATGGTATCATTTGAAGCTCTAATAATACCAGCCTCTGTTATCCGATTACTGGACAAAGGCCTCCCCTGCTCTCTTGGCTGGGCTCTCCTTGGGACTGCCTATATATGTAAGGCCGGTTTAAAACCAATTAAACCAATCCATTATAACGAAAAAAACCGTTTAAAACCGAAATAAAACACCTTCATAAACTGCTACTCGCGGCCGCCGCGCTGGGCACGCACGTACTTTTATTTTTGTAGGCGAGTTTTCAACCGTTTAAAACAATTTATTTGGGGTTTAAAACCGGCAACATTTTGTTTAAAACGTTTTAAATCGGTTGTTTTACATCTATAGGACTGCCTCGTTGGTCTAGTGGTCGCAAGCGCTACCTACTGCTGAGCATGAGGTCCTGGGTTCTAGTTCCGGGGCAGGCAGTGTTATTAGGTTTTCCACCTGGAATTTCTCGGTAGCAGCCCCAAGTCTGGATTCGTGCCCGGTTGATTAAACATAACTGGCGAAATGTGGGTATACGTAGTATGGGTACACGTCTGCCTAACCCTTCGGAGCATACAGGCGTGATGTTATGAAGAGCAAAGGCCTCTTCTCATTAAAAGATGGCACGGGCATTGATCACTACGCTTGCTCAAGACGTATTGGCGATTTCTACTACATATGTGTGACAGGTTAGTTATGTCCAAGATTAACTCGGAAAGTACATAATTAATCGAAAAAGTCACATTGGTATTTGCCCGGATGTAAACCCACTACCTCGTGCATGAAAGGCAACACCTTAACGATTGGGCCGCCATCACATTTTCTTATCTCAAACTTGTTTATAGATTATAGATTTCTAATTAACTTCCACTCCCACTGCGCAAAGTATTTCTATACCCACCACCCACAGTTTGAAACTTTATGATGTTAGCAATCCGGTGTGCATTCGCTTGTGAAATGTGCCTGCGCCTTGCGCATCCATGAAATCTTGTGCCAAGTCGGTTGCCGGCTTTACGACAATAAGGCTAAGTGTAAGCTGAGATGCAGGTGACGCAGCACAGCACAGTACAGTACAGATTTTGCAGGGTAGGGCAGGCGAGGCAAACATAGTTCAAACAATCTGTCATTGAAACAAAATTATGAATCAGTGGTAAAAAAAAGCAACGACATGCACCCGTCGCGCAGAAATCTTTGCCGGGCCCGGCTCTACAACAAGACGCAGAGCAAGTCAGACATATGTCTGCGTCGCACGTGGGCGCACGCAGCTGTCAGTACGTTCATGCATTACAAAATCTGCTCTGCCCTGCGCTACGTGGACCTGCGTCTCAGCATACGCTTATACGCCAGTGTCAAATTACCGATAACTGTCACGCGCCGAGACTCGCCGTCACTGTGATTTATGACCCGCTCTTAAGATAAACAAACGCCTTGGATTTCTCAGTTGTACACTGTTATTGTAAGAGGAATTGGGCTCTATTAGGAATTAGCCGCCATAATTATAATTATAGCACTGGCAAACCCAACTCCAAGGCTGGCAATCCCGAACCAGCCGGCGCAGTTGTGCTGTCAATGTCAACTTTATGTCAAAGTCAGACACAATGTCATTGAAAAATTTATTGATTTGCCGGGTGAATGGTTGAAAACACTGAAAACTTGATTTTTTTTTAACAAGATTTGACAAATTAACAATGGATTTTACTCCGGAGCTATCTGCATTTCAAGGCCTGATTGTATCTGCAAACCACTCTCATGGTTTTTCAAGAATAACGTCAAGGGGCGGTAAACATTACTTACTTTTTTAAGTTGTTGCAGTTAAAACTGCAATTCTATTGCCGTTATGAGTTTGCCCGTTGATAGGTGGACACCGGGTCCATCTATATACAAACTCATCCATTAATTAAAACCTAAAAGACCAGTCAGAGGGTCAGCTTCACTGCAAGTGAAATCATATTTTGGGGGTGTTGCCTGCTACCTAGTGTTCTACTTCATGATCATGATGTACCTAGCATGGATCAGCAAAAATACGAGCTTTTGTAGTGTACTCTTAAGACAACCACTCTTGACCTTAGAGGTGAAATTTCAAATGTGCCTGTAATTACATTGGCACCGTAAAACATTTTAACTGTTTATATCTCAAGCTTTCAACTCATACATTGTATACTTTACATTCCTACCTATTGTGTTTATTTTGTCGCTACAGTTTCAAACTTTTGTGTTTCAGGCAATGAAGAGAAAGTTAGATCAGTTATAGAAACCATATCAAGGTTCCTCAGGAGTGAAAAATACATAAGTGAAAATGGGGTAGCAGATTCAATGGTGCCAAAAACACGCAAATTTGCTATGTATATTGTTTTAAACTCAGACTTAAAAGCATTAAAAGAAATGGTAGAACTGGAAGGAGTATTTCTAGTCATACAGTCAATACCGACCATACCAAAATACCTCATGTGTGAAATGTTGTGGAACCTTCATATGGAGGACTTTGCATATGAAATAATCACATATTGCTATCCCCCACTAGCAATAGAGGTAGCAGGAGCTTTTGCAGAAAACTACAAATATTACAATCCTACAAAGGGTCTCAAGAAACTGCACAACTTGTCAGCCGCATGTTATTCACTTATTTGCAGGCTACACTGTTTTGAATTTGAAAAGGAGATCCTCAACAACTTATTGACTACTAGTTATGAAACTTTACAAAAATGTTTAAAATATTTTTCAAACCCACCAAATAGTCATAGACTAAACTTACTAGGTAAAGACGAATTATACACATACAAAGGAAAATGTCTGAAAACAATTCTACTCTTGATCTATGAATGTATTAATTATTTCACTCAAGAAGTAAATTCAAGTTGCCCCAATGAGGTGTACAAGTCGACATATAAGGAAGGTTGTTTTAAAAAGGGTCCTCCTACAAACAAAGTTTGTGAGTGTCCCAATAACACAGTATCAGAGTGCTTGAACAACTGTAATATTATTTTACTAGATATTTTTCAAGAAATTGTAATGGATGTCAGTGTGGACATATTCTGTGCTTGGAGTGAATTTGAAGAAGATGGCAAAAGCATGCAACAAGCTTTAGGAGAGCTTTGTCATAAAGTAAGAACAAAACTGCTGAATATTAGCAGTGTTGCTGAGCACCCTGTTGTTGGCATGATTCAACAGATGGCTCGTAAACCAGCAGTCATCAGCGACATTATCAACTTAACTGACACCAATGTAATAATACAGAATATAAATAGCAATCATGAAGACAAGGCATCATGGATTCATGCTTTAGTAAACAAAGAGCAGCTGTGCCAGCATATTGATCTGATCACTGCCATAGACACTAACATACAGATGTTTGACGAACAGGAATGTTTGAAGTTATACCACATGTTTACAAGTTACTATAAAAGCAACACAGTTAATAGAGAAATAGTAACATCATTATCAATTAAAATATTCCAACACTGCAATGTGTCGGACAAACATAAATTGTTAAAAGAGCATTTCAGTGAAAACCAATTCCATGACCTCAGTGATGATGAAGACTTTCATAACACATTAACTGAAATGTTCAACAAATTTGTTGCTGATGTTAATGTGGACTTCACAGAAGTGTTGAATGTATTCCTACAGAACCCCAGGCAGGTTTTCAATAAAATATTTATTTTGGCTGAAGAAAACGCCCAACTTACAAAAACAATGTTGAGAGTTATGGACTTACTCAAGGATTATTCCAATTATTATTATGTCACTGAAACAGAGCCTTGCATAATAGGTATCATCAAGAAGATTCTTGATAATACTTCAGAAACAGAAAGTAGGCAAGATAATATAGTGAAGTTTTTAAGTGGATTGAAAAAGTTTAATATAATCCCAGGAACAAAGTTACTACTTCTGATTATTATGCCAAATATGCACAAAGCACTTGTGCAAAAAGATATTGGCAAGATACACATTCAGATTCAGCTGCTAAATGAGGCCTACACTATCCGTGAATTATTGGAATACAGAGCGCCTATGTTGGCAATGTTGAGTCAAGTCTTAGAAGTGGTCCGCTGGGGGAATATTAAATCATTTGTTCCAAAGGCTGCATCAACACTGCACCTTACATTGAATTTCCAAAAATGTTTAATAGAAACATATGACAGTGTTATACCAAGTTAGTATCAGCTGGCTGCTTAAATGTAATAATCAGACATTGCTGCACTAGTCAATTTAGTTGAAACTTTAACATTTATTTTCATTACAGATGATGAAGGTGATTGGTTAAGAATCAGGTTAAAACGAAAAAATATGCAGCCACAAAATATTTTTTATTTTAGAAAACTATTAGGTGGTCAAAGCTCAAATTTCTTTCAAGCAGTCAGTGGCATGCAAGTCGATAAGGACACCAACCGCAGTGAAATATCCATATGGGTTACCCAGGTTAGATAAAAAAAAAAATAAGTTTAACCTTTACCAAACGCCCAAACGTAATGCTGGTATTTGCATAGAATTCACATTGTTTGGTCATGTTGAGATTGAGATGGATTAATAAAAAGCGATAAATAAAAAGAAATGAATAAGTTAGTAAACATTTTGAGATCCCAACTTATTGGTGGTGTCCTTCAAATGGGTCACATACGTAGTACTCACAATATCGCAACCAGCACGCGTGTATAACTAGATCACGCAAAAGAAATTATTAGCTAGATAAGAAATGTTTCTGCCTACCCTACCCATATAGCATAAAGACGTAAAATGTGTATGTAAATGTTTTCAACTTTCCAGATCCTTAGCTCAGGTACGCAGGAGGAATGGTGCGTGGTTTGGGACAACTTGGTGCGACACATTGAGGACATAGATGTGCTGTGTATCTTCCACGAGGCCCTACGAATGATCACTAAGGCTGTGGAGGGCACCCGCACTCCTGCAACCAGAGCCTGTTTATTGTACTGCATCCAGAATCTTGTCTACATAATACGGGTATGAGTCTTTTGTTACGCCTTAGGCCAAAATCTACGCATTCGGCGTGTTAAAAAAATAATTGAAACGCCTTATTTTCGATTTGAATAACCTTGCTTATTATTTTCTTAAAATAGTAGATTGTTATACGAGGGGCTAAAATAACCCATTGTAACTAGGTAGTTTTACTCCCGAGCTTTAGCGAGGGAGTACATAGAAACAGAGTTATAATGAGTTTTAGCGCCGTCTGTTAGTACACTCTACTTTCCACTGCGATTGAAAAATAAAACAAATCCAATACAATATTAAATAGTTTATTTTATTTAAATGTACAATTTGTACAATTCTGGATATTTAACGAGATGTTTTTTTCCGGCAACTTAATTTCAATCCTCTGTGAAGATGTTCTCACTAGATGATGACATTTTCACTGTTGTAAATTATATTACGGTCACCAATTCAATTCGTAATTAGAGAAAAATTCTAAAGATTTCGCGCCAATGTCTTTTTTATTTGTTCTGTAGCCGCAACGCAATGCACGCATTCTACCAAAGAGATTTAGTTCCATTTTCAAAAATAAAATGTTCTTCTTTTTTTGTGAACCAGTAATAAGTCGAGTCCATAATCATGATTATTCTACAAAAGAATAAAGACTTTTTCGTTTTTCAAGGATCGTTGGAACAGACAAAAAAAAAACTTTTTCCCCTAGAGCAAGAAATGCTATTTTTTCCCCGCTCTGGTACTCTACAATGACGGCCTTTTTGAGCAAGAGGAATGAAACATATTTTAGAGTTCTGCATCCCATATAAGGCCCAGTACAAAAAATAATTGCAATGACGTAGACGGGAAGAAGGGGCAGCGGCTGCCTTACTGCTTTTTGTACCCTTTATAAAACTTGAGACGGTAAAGTGCCTGTTAAACGGTCGCCAACAGAGGTGACCTTGGTGGTTTACAACCGTGTAGTTGGTGGTTTACGGCCACCTTTCCGGTTTGGGTCGAAAACCTATATGGTAGGTAGTTCCTGTTGGCACAAATAAAAATGTTGAAAATTAAGGTAAATTTTGGTACTTACAAGTTTTCGCGAAAATCTAAATTTGCCAATATCTTTCTTTTTACCAATAAAAATGATACCAATTGTATTATGGCGGTATAATGGGTAGGTACAGAACCCTCGGTGCGCGAGTTCTTGACCGGTTTTTCATGATTACTGTATCGTTCGTCACCCATCTCGTCTGTGAAGTTTCGCCAGTACATTTAATTTGTATAGCGTCGTTGACGAATGAAAACCTCGGGAGTATCGAAAACAAAATTGTTTAGGAGAGACAAAAAACCGTCTCCTAAATATTTTTGTATGAAACCTTTTTCCGGTTTTGGGTGTTTATTACAAAGAAAACCATTAGTTATTAATGTATGTAACCAAGATCTTAGTGCGCATCCTAATTCATGAGTCAAATGCGACTTACGAGGTTTTCCTAGAAAATAATCAAGATGTTTGTCGTTGATACAAAGTTCACTACCGGAATTATTCAAGGAAAATAAAACAAAAAAATCTTAAACGAGTATGTAATTGACTGTGTCTCAGTCTCTATTAGACAAACAAAAACAGTCCTTTCACAACACGAAAACCACTTTGAACAAAGTTTTTCAAATTAAAGAGCAAGAATTCACACGTCAGCCGTCTTGCCGAGTTTATCACTCTTTAATGGCGGACACCTAGTACTTACGAGGTTTTCATTGAACGCGAGAGATGGCGCTACAATCGAACATTCGAATGATAGGTGAGCTAGAAATGTGCGTTGCGAGGTTTTCTTACTTATTACATTAAAAAGTGTTTTTGGTAAAAAATTAGACTTACGAGGTTTTCACTCTTCAACGACGATAGTATATCAGGCCGAAAAGCGAAGTCTGCATTTTTGATGTGTAACATCTTTCCTCTCGCTTTCCTGTTAATCTTCCTCTCGCTTTCCTGCTATCTGTGGGAGTGATTTCGAGAAAAGGGAAGGAAGTGTGTAACAGGAAGCCGGAGGAGCGCGCGCTATTTGATTTGACCAAAGAGCGCGCGCCGTGCTGGAGTTGGCCGTCAGAAACGACCTTGATGAGGCGCCGGCCCTCTAATGTTACTTACTACCTTTTAATGTTGCTTATTACCAAAGTGAGATGTCAGATGTTACACAAGCGGCTACTGTAAGGAGCGCTCGTTTTTTTTTTTTTTTATAATCTTCGAGGCGCTTACATTGTTTGTTTCTTTTTCCAGTACAAATTCCTCCAAGGACCGTTGACGGATCGACAAGTGTTAAGTGCCGCGTTCAGTTTGTCCAAGTTCTTAAAAGAAACCAACATAGAAGATGTCGAAGAGATCGGATCCCGACTAATGCCATTGTTTGCCTATTTGGTCGAAAAGAAAAACCTGTACACCACAAATGTACCCGGCTATTTCAACAATACAAATTATTCTGCATTAGTATCCAGAGCATTTAATGGAAATGACGGTCAAGATAACAACACATAAAATTACAATGAAATAGTATGACCCTTATTTCGTTTTCTATGGTACAGATAGCAACAAAAGTCGATTAACGCTTCAGTTTTTCAAATTACATAATTAATTTACTATTGAACAAAATATTATTAAAAAAATCGGAAAGATGTAAAATTTAAATATCTCAAATTAAGCTATTACACGAAATGCTGAAAAGCAGTGTTTCAATTAATGTTGTGTCAAGTTAATCAACTGTCGTTGCTAGCGGTACAGTCCAGTTTTTGTGTCTATTACGAATCTGTAGATTGAATGTGTATTACGGGTAAAAAAAGTTATGATTTGTCGCTTTTTCAAATAAACACATGCAGTGTGAATCAGTTTTTTTATTTATTCTTTCAAAACTTAAAAATATACATTTTTCATTTATTAATCAAGTCTGTTTACGAAGGTTTCTGTTTTTACATTATTATTAAATTTTTTTCATTTAACAATGTATTAGGTCCAGAATGCAGTACATAGATACAATATTATAATAATAAAGTACCTATCACTCAATACTTATAGGAATTAGTTACAGGTGCTGTTCCTTATCATAAACACCACGAATTTAATATCTACTATCTATCTATTCATAAGAATTCATAATATATAATAATATGTCGCAGATGGATTGTCGAATCCGCTAGCTGTTTTACAAAATAGCTCCGTTATGTAAAACAGCTGAACGACGTTTAGCGATTTTCCATAATTACTGCAACGCAAATGTTTATTTATGTAATTGCATAAACGTTTTTATTTATCAATAAAAACGTCGGATTGTAGATTTTAGTTAAAACAACAATAAAACAAAAATATGCCAACTCAATTTGGTAGAATTGGGTTTTGTACTTAATCCTAGATCTAGAATACTTATTACTTATATTTGCCGCAGAAGCCTCCTACCTGCTTACACATCTCGCATAGATCCTGAGGGTGCTCTAAACCTTCGTCATTCTTCCCGCGTGTGAAATCAGAAGGACGCAATTCTCTCTGAAAATACGAAAACAACAATTATTTACAATTACCTACATGCTTTAGATGTCAATAAATATTATAAAATAAAAAAAATGTGCCATGACCATGTAAGGTAGTAAAATAAAGGGCTTGAGGAGACGATTCCAAAAATATTACATTAATTAAAACCCGACAAATCTGAGATTGAACTAAATAAAATAACAGCCACCAATTGCATCAGACTACTTCAAAAGTGACCTTGTTTTGAATTTTTTTGTTGCAGTCGGGTTTTTTAATTTATTTAGTTTTTTTTTTCGTGAGACTCTAAAATTATCATTATAATTTGTTTGGGCTTTATCTTTCTTTACTTGTTGCTTGTTATGGAGATTTTAAGATAGGTACAGTCAGCAACGAAAGTCGATAATAAATGAATAATATAAATTCTAAGCTATTAATGAAATAATGAAAAGCTGAATGTTGAATTATTTTGTTGCTGATCGCCGCAAAAGTTTAAAAAAAATACATAGGAACCTGATTTCTTGGACGCACGGATGCTTTACAACGTTTACATTGTTGATATTTATCGCGCCAAGACAGACGGCTGACCCAGAAGTATTTGCAACTGCACTTATACTCGCCGTAAAGAGCTCCAGGTCTTGGCTGAAATTTGTATTTTATATTATAAAAAAAAATAAGTAGTTTCTATCAAGAAAAAACATGTTGCGTCGACCCCAAAAAAAATTGGGATGAGGGCAAAAGAATGATAATGCAATCATACATACAATCAGCATTAAATTATGTGATCGTATTACAAAAAACTTTATACGAAAAAAAACAACCCACTTCAAAAAAAAAAACACTAGGTACAAAATGAAAAATAACTTTAATTTTGGAAGTCGGTGTCTTTGGTTTTGAATTTTCGTTCTTTGTCACCGACTTCCTGAATTAAAGTTATTTTTCATTTTGTAGTGTTTTTTTTTTAAGTCGGTTGTTTTTTTTTTTTGTATAAAGTTTTCATATTATTATTTTTACCTAATTTTTACTAAGTGGGAAAAAATACGTATTATTGAAGCTAACTCAAAAAATACCCAAGCAAAGTTAATAAAATTTATATGGGACCACCTCTGAAGTATGATCTACCAAACAAAAAAAGAATCATCAAAATCAATTCATAATTGGCGGAGTAATCGCGTAACAAACATACAAAAAAAAGAAAAAAAAAAACATACAGTCGAATTGAGAACCTCCTCCTTTTGGAAGTCGGTTAAAAATGGCAGGATGTTGGTGATAGAATTGACAGTTCTTATTTTTTAGAAAAACTTTACCTACTTACGTTGATAATTATTATTAAAGAATACCTTATACCTATCCTATGTTTATAAAGAGAGTTTATCCTAAAAGTTGGCAACGTCGTAAATAGCTGTCAAATATTTCGTGTATTCCCGTTCGTCCCACTGACTTCGTCCCCGTAGTGGGACGAACGGGAATTCGTTTTTTTTTTCCCGATCGTCCCACTAATTTTGTTGATGGGACTGGGAGAGAATGTTGAGTAAACCAATAGGGTTTACGCAAATAACACAATGTTATCGGCACTCTTTTGTTAAGTAGCGGCATCGCCGGAGCATCCCACCAGAGCCATGTAATATCCCGACAAAGGAGATGTTCCAGAAATGTATGGAGCCTTGGCTAGCGCCATGTACACTAAGTATGTAAATGTCGCTGTATAATCTAGTAAACGTTTTTTATTTAAATGATCATTTTTGTACGCTTGTACCATTCTTCAAATTAATTTGTTAGTATTTTTATGAAATTCCCCTATTTTTTTCCTACTTATCTATGTAGTGTACATAGTGGTAGCCCAAAATCAACATCTCCTTTGAAAGTAAACTACGAAACAACGACTAAACAATACGCACAAAATTATTTAGTGGGACGAATGGCGCTAATCTACATGTTTTGACTAAATTTGGCAATATTACTGTATGGTTCCGTTTGGACTTAAGGCGCAACTAGCCGATACTTTTTCCATACAAATTTCGGGGGGTTTTACTCCACTGTTACACATTGTACATCCAAAGTAAAACATGAAATCGTTTTGTCTTATTATTAATTTTGTCTGTACAGAAGCAGAATAGTAAAAAAAAACCGGCCAAGTGCGTGTCGGACCACGCACAATGAAGGGTTCCGTAGTTGGGATGAATTTATCCCAAAAACAAACTTAACTTGGTAGTTGAAAAACATGTTCTCCCATACAGAATGTATGGGAAAACATGTTTTTGCATCTGCAAATAAGTTGGTCGATTATTACTCTTTAACTTGTAGAGCCTACTTAGCTGTGATAGTTTTCCTTTTAATTTCGTTATATAAACTAATGCCGTGATTTTTTTCACACATCTAAAACCAACCATTTAGCCGGCAGGGGGGGGACACTTGACTCTAACAAAAATTAGCACTTTAAAGCTTAATATTTCGCAAACGGATCCCTGAATCCAAAAATGGTTTTCACAAACTCACAATGTTTTTAAAGGACCTTTCCAATGATATTCCTCACTATGGGTTAAAAAACCGGCCAAGTGCATGTCGGACCACGCACAATGTAGGGTTCCGTAGTTGGGATGAATTTATTCGAAGAACAAACTTAACATTGTAGTTGAAAAAAAAAAATTCATACAGAATGTATGGGAGAAAATGTTTTTACAACCGCAAATCTAAGTTGGTCGACTATTACTCGTTAACTTGTACAGCCTACACAGCTGATAGTTTTCCTTTTAAATTCGTTATATAGGCTACTGCCGTGAACTTTTTCACATGTCTAAAACCAACCATTTAGCCAGCAGGGGGACACTTGACTCTAACAAAAATTAGCACTTTAAAGCTTAATATTTCGCAAACGGATCCCTGAATCTAAAAATGGTTTTAACAAACTCACAATGTTTTTAAAGGACCTTTCCAATGATATCCCTCACTATGGGTTAAAAAAAGAAAAAAAATTACATCACCACTTTACGTGTATGAGAGGTACCCTAAAAAAAATGTTTTTCATAATTTTAATTTACCTATAATATATACCTATGCCAAATTACAGTTTTCTAGTACTAAGGGTCTCGGAGCTAGACCGCGGACAGACAGACAGACAGACGGACATGACGAAACTATAAGGGTTCCTTGTTTACTACGGAACTCTAAAAAGAGAAAAAAAATAACATCACCATTTTACGTGTATGAGAGGTACCCTAAAAAAAAAAATATTTTTCATAATTTTATTTTACCACTTTGTCGGCGTAATTAAAATATATACCTATGCCAAATTACAGTTTTCTAGTACTAAGGGTCTCGGAGCTAGACCGCGGACAGACAGACAGACAGACGGACATGACGAAACTATAAGGGTTCCTTGTTTACTACGGAACCCTAAAAATGGTTTTCACAAAGTCATAATGTTTTTGAAAGACCTTTCCAATGATACCCCACACTATGGGATAAAAAAATAAAAAATAAAACATCACCACTTTACGTGTATGGGAGATAAACTAAAAAAAAATGTTTTTCATAATTTTGTTTTACCACTTTGTCGGCGTAATTAATATGTATACCTATGTCAAATTACAGCTTTCTAATACTAAGGGTCTCGGAGCTAGACCGCGGACAGACAGACAGACGGACATGACGAAACTATAAGGGTTCCTTGTTTACTACGGAACCCTAAAAAAGCAATGAAAAAGTTATGAGCCAACAAAGATTCGTTTTTCCTGCTAATTTTAACGCAACTTTGAGGGGAGTAAATAAGTAATAAAAGAAGTATAAAATCTCCAAAACAAAGCTCGTTCCGACAAAGCTCAATTGTCGAAGATTATAATAAACTTTATTCGTAATTGATTTATGCAGTAGTTTTTTCATAAAACCCCACCTTCCAAAGGACTTTTCGTAATTTTTTACGCGCTCGTTTGATTAAAATCGTTCTGAACGGTGTTTGTGAGCGTGCGAACTAGAGTTTGTGCATGTAGATCAGCGTCTAACTGCTCATCACTGATACTATCTCTGTCGGATACGATGCCAGGTGACACAGCGTGCTTTTTGACTAAACCCACCAATGAGTTCGAGCCCGCGACTAGTTCAACCTTAAAGAATAGCACTACCCTATTTCTTCCCATGGGTATCGTAAAAGGCGACTAAGGGACTTACTGGAGAATGGGCAGCAGCGTTCTCTATGCATTTTTAACACCATACTGCGATCGCCAACCCGCCTGCTAAGCGTTGCGATTATGGCATACCCCCCCTCCCAAAATGACAAGCACCAAAAAGAAATAGCCCCTAGTGCCCGGCGGCCCACCTGTCCTTGGCAACGGTAGCAGTCAAGGCCACGGTGAGGTAAGGGGTGCGAAGAATCCCCGGAAGACATCCGGCTACCATAACTACCGGAAACTGGACCTGGCAACATACAACACGCGTACACTCCGGACCGACAAAAAGATCATCGAACTCGAGGAAGAATTGAGCAGGTTACGATGGGGAAATAGTAGGGTTATCTAGGGGAGGGGGGGACTCGATAATCCTCAAATCCAGAAACTTGCTCTATTTCCGGGAGGGCGACCAGCAGTCCCAAGGTGGTGTCGGGTTTATCGTCCATAAGTCCCTTGTGAGCAATGTGGTGAAGATCGAGAGTGTGTCGACCAGGGTGGCGTACCTTATACTCAGAGTATCCGCAAGATATTCGTTGAAGGTCGTACAAGTTTACGCCCCGACCTCGTCACACCCCGTCGATGAGATGGAGACCATGTATAAGGATATTTCCAGAGCCATGCATGGCTCTAAAACTCACTTCACCGTTGTCATGCGGGACTTCAACGCGAAACTGGGCAAACGAAACGATGCTGAGCTGCGAGTGGGGCAATTTGGAGTTGGACGTCTGAACCACAGGGGTCACCTACTGGCCTTTGCCCTACGGGTTTTATGGAGAAGGAAGGCCTCTTTATGATGAATTCCTTCTTCAGAAAACGTGAGCACAGAAAGTGGACCTGGTAGAGCCCTGATGGTGCAACAAAAAATGAGATTGACTTCATTATGTCGACGAAGAAGCAAGTATTTAATGATGTCTCTGTGATCAACGCGGTGAAAACCGGAAATGTTCACCGTATGGTAAGAGGCACATTGAACTTGAATATCAAGCTGGAAAGATCTCGACTGATGAGGTCTACGCTCCGCCCAGCACCGATCCAGGTCCAAAAAACCCCGAGAGCTTTCAGCTCGAATTTCAGAATCGTTTCGAGTGCCTAGGGAGCTCCGTGGATGATTATAACGATGAGTTCGTGGAAACTGTCCATACGGTCGGGTCCAAGTTTTTCAAGACCCGTCGTACAAATCGAAACAAGAAGCTCTCTGATGCTACTTTACAGCTCATGGAGGAGAGACGCGAGATGATCCTGCAGTCTTCAGACGATGCGCTCGAATACTCAATAGACAGATCTCTAAGTCCTTGAAAAGCGACCTTCGCCACTATAATACAAACCGTATTAAGGACGAAATAGAGCGGTACAAGGGCTCCAAGGTTTTTACAAGAGATCTGTCTATTGGACAGATACCACTTGGTCAGGGTTCTTAGCTTAGTTACTACGACCGATTCGGCATTAGAAGCCACACCAAACGCTTATTGTGACTGCAGGCAGATAAGCCATCGGGGTCCGCTAGGGCCAATGCCTGCCGGGGGTTCGAAGAAAACCGATAGGGACATCGTGGCCCCCTGGCAACACGGCAACTGAAGGAACACGGGTGGGTTTTAGTCAGTAAGAGTCTGACACGCCCTCCCGCTCCGCCCAGAGCGGGAGAAGTTATTTGATGATTTCCCACCCAAAAAAAAAAAAAAAAAAAGTCAGATAAGCCATTCTGCATTACGTCTAAACACGTGTAGCAGTTTTTAAACGTAACGCAATGTCAATCTAGCTAAAAGTTGTTCAGCTGTTTTACATAACGGAGCTGTTTTGTAAAAACAGCTAGCAGTTATGTAAAACAGCGGATTCGGTAATCCATTTGCGACATTGACAGTATCTGTCTGTAAGCCGACGTAAGCACGGACGTAATAAAATCGCGGCGATTTTTTTTTGTGAACTCATTTCTCTGCTTAGCGCCAAGAGTTGTAAGTCCAACAGTGTGTTTTTTTAACGCTCTGGGACGAGAGTGCGTCCCAGCGCGTTGGATTCTCAACGCACCGAGAGTTGAAAATCGAGTTCGCGATAAAATTTCGTTGCAATTTTATTACGTCAGTGCGAACGTCAGCTTAGCCTGCATCATCCCACTGCCAGGCAAAGATCTCTCCCCCATGACTTCCAGCTCTTTCGATCCACAGCTAATGTGGAACACTGGTCGTTTGTTTTCTCAAATTAACTTCCTACTAATATTATAAATGCGAAAGTTTGTGAGGATGGATGGATGTTTGTTACTCTGTCACGCAAAAACTTCAGAACGGATTTGAATGAAATATTTGGTACACAGATAATTTTAACCTGGATTAACACACAGAATCCTTTTTTTTCCCGATATTCCCACGGGATCGAGACTTAGGGCTCGTGCAGACCAGCGCGATATTGCGAGCGCGACAGGTCGCGCGACCATTGTAGCGCCCGCGATATCGCGCTGGTCTAAACGAGCCTTTATGCGGGTGAAACCCCGGGGCACTGCTAGTACTACAATAAAATCAAGACCTTACCCTGAATGAATCATAGTTGCTTCGCGAAGTAGTTGCGGTTGGCGTAGGCCTCCTTATCGCATACACTGGACGAGGAGGCGCCGGGTCGTATTCGTCCTACAAATTATAACATGAATTGCATTTGCAGTTGGACAGACAGGTATGTATGTAAATAATAAATGTACCTAGGTTTAAGCAGTTAAGTATAAGTTGTGGACAAAGCGCTGCCGCGCTGCTGAGATTTTCGTGATAAAACAATAACTTTTAAGAAAGTTATTTCTCCAGTAATAACTTCATAGTTATGCTTTATACAACGTGCAGCTACAATGGCGACATTAATTTAACATACGAGTAGGCCTAGTGGCCAGTAATCATAATAATTATAAAAGATAAAATAATTCGTAAATTGAAAAATTAAAATTTTCACACGCTCGCCGACATAGGGCCCTCTCTTTCCTTCAATTCGCCTACTATTTGCACGTTATTCGTTTTAATTTCATTGATGCGATCTTGGAGTATATTATATACTCTTAGGATGCGATGTTATGATTCGTGTCCCCGGCAAATGACCTCTGCGCTAGGTACGGTTCTTTAAGTACAGGTTGCTCCAAGATGCTATTTTAGAAAATTGGTGAAATTAGAATATCTTCATAAAACTTAAACGCGAAACCGCGTGTGTTAAATTAATGTCACCATTAAAGCGGCACGCTATGTATTGTTTAACATTAGCCTACTATCATCTATAGGTATACCTACTCCGTTTGAAATAAGATTAGACATTTAACTAAACCTTTTTTACAGTCCGTTCAACCGATTTTGACTTCTATTGCGATGGCCGCATGACAAATGACAGCTGCAGTAAACAGTTGGTTTGTAACCACTTTTTTTGCTTTTAATGCCATCCTTATGCCAACGGTATAGAAGTCAAAATCGGTTGAACGGACTGTAAAAAAGGTTTGTTTAAATATCTAATCTTATTTCAAACGGAGTATAGAAGAGTAAAAATAATTAGGTACTGGTCAATAGGTCGTCTTAGGGGACCTAAAAACTCAGTAGAAGTAAACCTCACTTGTTTACATTTCAGCACCCTAATTGCGTAACGCACTTTCAACCACAATTCGCTAATCTATTCCTTCATAGGTTTGAAAAAATCGTCTGCGCAACAACGTAAATAACGCACTAAAATAAAACCCAGCGAACAATTGGCATTTTACGTGTGTTACGACCTACCCCACAGATGATTAATGTAACAATTTCACTTTAACCATTACAAATATAAAACAATCAGTTTGATCGAGTTACAAAGTTAACGAGTAAAAATTATACCGTGACCATAATAATAAAAATCACTTACTTACTTCATGTGAATAGCCGCATCCCATTTTTTAAAGTACAGAAGCACTATAAGATCCAAATAAAGTTACACTGTCCTTCACTTAAGTCTTTTGTAAATACCTTCGTACGGTAAATAGTGCTGCTCTGTACTCACTACTATTAGATCACATTCGATAATAAGAGTTCTAACTACTGCGAGACCGCGACAATACAATATGGTGAGTAATGGAACTCGTAACAACGACAGAATGTTATCCTATTACAACCTCGCTATCAGCCTGTGAACGTTACTTGTCTATGGCAGTAAAAGCCGTGGAACCAGTGTTGCCAACTCTAAAACTTAAATTATCAAAATCTTATGTCGAAATTTTCGTTTTTTTGGCTAAATCATCATACCAAAAGAAAAAAACCTGTAACCTAATTCAAATTGCTATCAATTTTTTTTTTTCTGTAGTGCATCTCCCAGCTGGTTCCGAAAACCGTGGCAGTTTAACCGGTCAATATTGCTATCAAAAGACAATGAATAATTTTATATCAGAGTAAGTATATGCCGAGTTTCACTACTAATGGCGCTAGCAGCACAAACCGTAAACATGGTTTGTCATGGTTTTTAGTTGACATTTTTGTTTGCACTGTAAGTAAAATTAAATAAAAAACTTGGGAGGTAAAGAGAGACTTGTGTTTACACTGGCGAAATATCACAACAAAACATGATGAAATCTTTAGTTCCTGTCAAACATTGTATGGAAAATTTACAGAAAATAGAGATTCCAACATGTTTTGTTGTGAATGTTTCACTAGTGCAAACGCACAGATATACTTGTTGATGTTGACACACTGCTTTTTTTTTATTTGTTTTTATCTGCGTTTAATTTTGTCTGACAAATACGTTTTCAAATTCATTGCAATCGTACCATTGCGGGTTGGCAACTTCGTGGAACTAATCTTGTTTCTTCCCAAATTTCAGACTGCTGTGTTGCCAGTAGGAAATGCAAATCCGTTCTGGTTTAAAATCCGGATTTTTAAGAACGGATTTTTGGTCCAATCCGGATTATCCGGATTTTACGAATTTTTCATGAAAATTAACAAATCTACCCATTTTAGTTTTTTAATATGATGTTTCATAAAGTATAAATGGATTAAAAAAT
Organism: Agrochola lychnidis; assembly: GCA_963680765.1. Lineage (NCBI taxonomy): Eukaryota > Metazoa > Arthropoda > Insecta > Lepidoptera > Noctuidae > Agrochola > Agrochola lychnidis. Next base: position 14,394,311 of record OY796850.1, on the reverse strand, counting down.
AAAAGCACTTGAAAATCAAATCCAATGAATTTTTTTTTTTTTGTTGTTTGAAATTATTCAAACTATCATCAATAAACACAAAATACAATAGACGTGGATATATTTAGTAACCTGTTCCGCTTAGCTATTTCTAAAGAGCCATAAAAAACTCCCGAAAGTAAACGACATGTGTTTCACCTCTCAACAAGGCATCCTCAGGATGACGATGGACTTCTTGCGAACTCGAACACGGCGTGTTGCCACACCGAGCGCTGAGTGCAGACTGAGCTTGTCAAACCCACTTATATAGTGTCAAACGCCACAGGCATGGAACAGAGGTGTGGTGGTACTCTTCTTTAAAAAGGGCGACAATGCCCTGCTTAAGAATTATAGGCCCATCACACTTCTGAGCCACGTCTACAAGCTGTTTTCAAGAGTTATCACGAATAGTCTCGCGCGCAGGTTTCACGACTTCCAGCCGGATTACCTAAAGGCTTTAGCACCGTAGACCACATACATACGCTGCGGCAGGGTATATAGAAGACCGAAGAGTATAACCAGCCTCTCTGCTTAGCGTTTGTGGACTACGAGAAAGCCTTCGATTCGATCGAGACATGGGCTGTGCTGCAGTCTCTTCAACGGTGCCAGATCGACTATCGGTACATCGAGGTGCTAAAGTGTCTGTACAAAAACGCCACTATGTCAGTTCGACTCCAGGACCAGACCTCGAAACCTATCCTTCTGCAGCGAGGTGTAAGACAGGGAGACGTTATCTCTTCGAAACTGTTCACCGCTGCACTGGAGGATGTCTTCAAGGTTCTGGATTGGAAAGGGCTAGGCATCAACATCAATGGCGAGTATATCACTAACCTTCGGTTTGCCGATGACATAGTTATCATGGCTGAGACCATGGAGGACCTCAGTACAATGCTCGATGACCTCAGTAGAGCCTCCGAAAGAGTGGGTCTTAAAATGAATATGGAAAAAACAAAGGTCATGTCAAATGCCCATGTGACACCCACTCTCAAGAAAATCGGAGACGCTACGCTCGAAGTTGTGGACGAGTATGTTTACCTAGAACAAACTGTCCAGCTAGGTCCAACTTCGAGAAAGAGGTCAATCGTCGAATCCGACTCGGCTGGGCAGCGTTCGGGAAGCTACGCAATATCTTTTCGTCCCACATACCACAGTATCTCAAGACGAAAGTCTTTGACCAGTGCGTGTTACCAGTGATGACCTATGGTACTGAAACGTGGTCGCTCACAATGTGCCTTATGAGAAGGCTAAAAGTCACCCAAAGGGCAATGGAGAGGGCTATACTTGGAGTTTCCCTACGTGATCGAATCAGAAATGAGGAGATCCGCAGGAGAACCAAGGTAACCGACATAGCCCGAAGAATTGCCAAACTTAAGTGGCAATGGGCAGGGCACATTGCTCGCAGAACGGATGGCCGATGGGGCCGAAAGGTTCTGGAGTGGCGACCGCGTACCGGAAGACGTAGCGTTGGAAGGCCTCCCACAAAATGGACCGATGACCTTGTGAAGGCCGCAGGAATCCGCTGGATGCGGAAAGCACATAATCGGTCGAAGTGGAGGTGCTTGGGGGAGGCCTATGTTCAGCAGTGGACGTCTTTCGGCTGAAATGATGATGTTGATGAATGATTGAAGAACAAAAATACAAGACAAATAGACTCTTTGTTAAATTATTAAACAAATAAACGAATTTGATTGAATATTGTATTTTTTGGCATATACCGATTTTGGTGGGTAGCTCTACCGATTTCGCACAATGATATTCGAGACCACTGATCCTCATAAACCTTCGAGGTGCGGGTCCCTCGTCCGCGAGGCATAGGTCACCACCTACGCCCGGGCACGTTTCCCGCGCCTTACACCGCCTCTGCTCAGAGCCTATAGACTCGACACTCGCGAGACGCGCGAAAAGCGAACTGGGTCGTTTCGAACTTTTTCTTACAATTTCTTATTATTCAAAAAATCCGGATTCGATTTTCAAATCCGGATTTGGAAGTGTAGTAAAAATGTGCGGATATCCGGATTTTTCGGATTATGGATAGTCCGGATTGCATTCCCTAGTTGCCAGCAATAAAATAAATCTATTGGACTATGGACTGGCCTTACACGTTAATGTTTTGTGTCAGCAGTACTCTGCACGAGTTTATAAATTCCTCTGCACACTGCACTGAACTAGTTTTATCAACATTTATCATACAGTAATACTATTAAATAAGTACGTGTTTTAATGAAATGAAAGCTTCTTTAGGCGCACTTCGCGCTCTTTCTGGACAGTGAACAAAACTAAACTGTCACCGTCACGCTCGCCTCGGATCAATGAATCGTGTATTTATTTTTAACGCTATGCTTAGCAACGAGAGTTGAAAATCCAACAGTGGTTTTTGGCTGGGACGAGAGTGCGTCCCAGCGTGTTGGATTCTCAACGCTCGGTTTAACACCGAGAGCTCAAAATCCAGTGCGCGATAAAATCCCGCCGCGATTTTATTACGTCCATGCGAACGTCTGCTTACTCGGCTTCATTTTCATAATAAGCACACATCCTCTATTTAGGGTTCCGTAGTCAACAAGGAACCCTTATAGTTTTTATAGCTTAGCTCAGATACTCTACACTCAGGTCTTAAGCATCTTGAGTACACTCACCTATTGTATACTTAAGTGACGAGTTTCGTTTGTTAATCAGTCCATCACTCGGCTGATAACGTAAACCCAAGCCGTAACTTGAGTATATCAATTCTTATGTTTATTAATACGGTCGAGACCTCAACGTTGTTATCAAGTGCGAGCTCTTGGGCTAAGGAACGTTTATTAATACGGGCCTTAAGTACCTACTAGAAAGCTGTAATTTAGCATGGGTATACATAGTGACGCCAACAAAACGGTAAAATAAAACGAAAAAATATACAGCTGTTCCCTATTGTTCATACTGATGAGTAAAGTCACGTGTTTAAGTTTGCGCACTGGTTAAAAAAAACCTGTATATAACGAAATTAAAAAGAAAACTATCACAGCTAAGAAGGCTCTACAAGTTAGAGAGTGATAATTAATCGACCAACTTACATTTACAGTAGCAAAATAACAAATGAGGTATCATTGGAAGAGTGGCGCGAGGAGGCAAAATGCGGCGGGCTTAACTCCGCTGCCGTGAGAAATCACAGCACAGCGGACAGAGCTCCGGCGGAATCTCATGGCGTCATGGAGAGTGCGATTGTCGCAACCCATCGCTGGGAACGCCACAATTGCGGCGATAAATCCGCTATTTGAGGTTAGAGAGGCGCCACAGCGTCCTCACCTTCCGCCTGACGCAGGTCCTCACCGGACATGGTTGTTTTGGGAGGTTCCTGTTCAGGATAAGGCGGGAGGAAACGTCCAGATGTCACCATTGTGTGGATCGCCCGGAGGACACGGTGGAGCATACGGTACAGGTCTGCCCGGCTTGGGCGGAGCATCGCCGTGTCCTCGTGGAGGCGATCGGTGCAGTGATCTTTCGCGTCCGGCCCTGGTCCAGGCCATAGTACGGAGCGAGAGGACATGGGAGGCCGTCACCTCCTTCTGCGAAGCGGTAATACTCGCGAAGGTGGAAGTAGAACGCGTGAGGAAGAAGCAAATTTCGCGCCCTCACGCCCCTAACCGCCGCAGGAGACGCCCTGAGCGTCGGGAATCGCAGGCCGATTTCCGGCCACCGTAGGCGCGGGCTTGCGGACGGTGAGCAATGGGTAGCTCGCCGTCCGATAAGGACCAGGCCCGGGTCGACGGCGCGTTGTGTTCCACGCGCGCCTCAAAGCGATGCCAGCAGAACTGACGGGATCCGCTAGGGTCGATGCCTGCGGGGGTTGCAGGGAAGTCCGAAAGGGATACCGTGGCCCCCGGTAACAATCAGGGCAACTGAAGGAACACGGGTGGGTTTTAGTCAGTAAGAGTCTGACACGCCCTTCCGCTTTACCCAGAGCGGGAAAAGTTATTTGATAATTTCCCACCCAAAAAAAAGGTACCATTGGAAGCATCTTGATCGTCCGCTGGTTATTGTGCTATGTGACGTCGTCACATTAAATGCAATATGGCGCCCTCTATATGACATAAAGTGATGTTTTTTTTTTAATGTGCCATGTGGGTATCAAATGAAAAGGCTTAACAAGCATATTACAAATTTGTATTATATACTTACTTATCATATTGTCTAATCTAAGTAAATAAATATGTTTAAATTGTTAAAAACAAGCAAAAGTGAGGGTGTGCTACGTACAGTACGGCTGTAAAATTAATACCCATTATACAATCAAACCCAAAGAAACAAAATTTAAAGCTGCTCTGCAAATACTTTATCACGAAATTAAATTTAAATTTAAATACTTAAAAGTAAGTTCAAAAAGTAAAACTTAAAAAAAAATAAACAACCGACTTCTAAAAAAACACTAAAGTGAAAAATAACTTATATTTCGGGAGTCGGTGGCAAATAACGAATACTTATACAAAACCAATGACACCAACTTCGGTTGTTTTTTTTTGGAAAAAAGTTTTTATTTCTCGCCTTTTAGTGGGTTGGTTTGTAATTTATCTCAGTTACAATAGCTTAATGTCAACTGCTCATCACCTATTACAAAATATTGCCTATCCCGACTTTAATCGTTGAGTTCTCCAGGTACAGACGCCAGCACATCGAGCTACCCGAAACTGTCAAATTTTCCCAATCAATTTTGAACCTTACACTTCAGCGATAAAGTTGAAAATCTATTAAATTAATTTGACAGATTGTAGTAGCTTGATGTGCTGGCGTCTGTACTTCACCATCAGCTCTATTTCTCCATATGGATTGTGACAAGCATAAATTTCTTGGCAACCATATTAAGTAATCAAATCGTAATCGGTGAAAATTATTGAGTAGTTCCGGTGGCCATTTGTGGTCTTCATCATCAGTTCCACTTCACCAAATGGTGCTTTCCGAGAGCAACTGCACGAGTTACTATAAACAACCCAACTAGCAAAAAGTGGTTTTTAAACTGTCCTAGAACCATCATTTATCGAGGACTATATGAGACTTATATCCGCATATAAACCTCGAAAAGGGCCCACTTTATAAGTCTACTTTTACTCATAACGTATTTATATTAGACCGCTGAAATGCCATATACGCCTATATTGCTCCTGTAATTGAGTTACGTCAATGCAATTACTCCTGTAAATCTCAATATAAGTAAGTTATAGTCAAAAATGAGATTAATACGCACCTAAAAATGCTTCTATAATATATTGTGAACTGTCAAAGTGTCGCTGTTGTGCTCTGTAAAAAAATATTTTAATATCTTGAGGATAAGTATTTCTAACAATCAGAATTTATTAATGTCAACCTTAGTAGAAAAACAAAATCTTATTGTTGTTAAATTGTTAGTTTTATAGCTTATTCGTAGGGGAATGTGAATTTTCAGTGAAATCTATCATGGTTTTGATCAAAATTTTAAAGCGCCTCTTGAAATTTGCTTATTTACATTTTAGTATTAATTAATATTAAATAAATATTATGAAGGCAGCTGCCATTTTCTTAGTGAGCATTTCCAAGTATGACATAGTGCTAAAATAAGTATTTTTAGCATTTCCAAGTGTGATATAGTACCAATATAAGTATATTGGGTTATCTCAAAAACGAGAAAGATTCGCCATTATTACCGATTAGAGTTCTGCAATGCCCAGATGAAAATCGATTGATATTTATAGATAAGTAAGTTAAAGGAATATTTTATGGGTTTGTTCTACGTGCTAGGTTAAACATCAGTTTAAACATTGTTTTTATTTGACTTAATTATATAACAAGTTGCCGACGATTTAAACAAGACCATGCCGATGTTCCTGGATATCGATCGATTTTTAACTAAAAAAAAAAAGACGCATCTAAAAAAAATCCAGATTTGAGTTATATACATTGCTGGAATCAGAAAAAAGGTGCATCTGCCTGATATATAATTCAAATCTGGGAAAAAATGTAAGATGCGTCTTTTTTTCTATCGGGGGCAGTATACCAAGATTGATTTTGGTGTGAGAATTGTTCTACTTACACAATTTATGATCACTTCCCAAGAGACGAATGCGAAATTTGTAACTAGTACCTAACTGTATATGTACTACGTAACACAATATTTATTATTACCGACTTCTATGTGAGTAAAAGTGAAAATCCCTATACTTACCTATATTTAAATTAACTTACAAAGATATCAGTTGAAAAGATTTAAGTATCTGATGTCTGGGCAATATTACACAAATGTTTATGGATCTCCTACAATAACACAATAGGTACGGACACAGCCTTCTCTATTTTCTTACAAGCCATGCTGTTAAATCTGGCAACGGCGTCAGTGAACCGATCGGGCAAACCTGCGAGTATTATGCTGTCGATTTGAGATGGTCAAAAAAGTACCATGAACTCCTAGTAAACGGCTTCTTTTTAATTTGTGGTAGTTGCTACCATAGACGTATAGCAACTACGAAAAATGCAAATTGAATTTAAAAAGAAGCCGTTGAAAACTGGTAATCTATCAACATTTTATGTTTAGAGAAATCTCATCTGGTAAACAAGAAACATTGTTATAATTTTTTTCAAACATTTGATCAAACCGTTGTGCCTATAGTGTCCTGGGGCTGAAATACTGATGTATAGGTTTTCCCTATTGGTATCTAGTAATGTTTTTAGGCAAAACATTGATTATTATCTTATTTAAAATTTCAAGTAAGAGTTTAATGCAGCATGTGAAATATTGAAGTCCAGTTTTTAATAGAATAAAGCAGTTCTACATTTTTGTTATAATCCGAAAGTTCTTCCTGATTATCACTTTCAATATCGCTCAAAGATTTGGTACTTTCATAGCCCGAACCTCTTCCATATAAAGTAGTACTACAATTATCTTGTCCGGAACCCTCACTAGAATTCGCGATGCGGTCTTCACCAGTTAAATTTAAAAAATCGTTGCTCACTGCGGTTAACACTTCTTTGAATGTTTTTTAACTTTTCTTTTATAAAATCCACTTTTTTAAACTGCTTCCAGTTATTTAAATCCATTTTCAATATTTGTAGACAAAAACAGTTGTAATCAAAATGGCTGATGTTAAATCCTACAATAGAAGTTGCAAAACTATATGAAGCGTGTTTTCGCCTGTACTGGTCGTTACAAGCAAAAGTGGCTTTTTAATAGTTTTAACCAGGATTGTTTGAGATTACTTAGCCAATAACACTACTGTGGAATGCCTATATAAATATGTCTAGGTTTAAAACGGCATACGACAAATCGATATAGAAAACATTTATCCTACCGAGTGCTGTTATAATCTTGGTGATTAATTATTTTTAAAACGTGGATATGAAATTCATTTAACACTTACTTAGTTTATGTAAAACCAAAGCAGATACACAAATGATTTACAGTAATTTAACTTTAATTTACTTAAATTGGTCATAAAATATTAGCTTAAATGAAGTTATAAGTAAAAATAACAAGAGTAATTGCTCCTCAGTGCATATCTTCCTGGTACATGCTTATACAGGAGTATTAAGATTTAAATGGTCCGCAGATGTTATCTTATAGGCGCATATAAGTCTTGAGTTACCGGAGTAATTACCACAAGACTAAAAAAGGAACAGACTGCAAGCTTCATACTAACGCTTTGCGCGAGATCACTACTACACGCACAGCTTTGTGTGCGTGCAATGTCACAGACAAGGCGCGCGGGGGGTGCACCGGCGCCCGCTAGAGGCAAACTGGTTTGAGCCGGCTCATTCCGAAGCCAACGTTCAGGGGTACGACGCGCGCCGTGTGCCAGAGCGGTACGAGTGACGCGGACATTTAGGTTAATAAAAATGGCAAATTGTTGAAGTACTGTGTATAATAGTAGGAAAACTAGGAAAAGCAAGGTTTATTTTTTTTATCCAAAGGATTTTGTCAGGTTATTATCTATATCTACCCATACCAACTCATTTTTAATGCTTATTGCAGAATTATTTAGTTACGAGATAGGTAGTATCCTAAATAAAGATGGCCATAAAGTTATCCCATAAGAATTATTATTTATTAATCTTATGGTTTACCGCCTATATTAGCGAGTTATTGTTTGTCTCCTATTTGTTTCGTATTTTTGTTTTAGTAGGTTTGTAGGTACCACTTACGTTCGTGAAATAGTAAAACCAGAAAGGAAACTTTATAGTTTTGCCATGTCCGTCTGTCCGTCCGTCTATAAGTCACGGTATTTTAATAAGTAACCAACTTCAAAAAAAGCAAGCAACGTATGCATCTATGTATGTATAACTATTTGACAGTATAAATAATTACTTACCTACTTTACTATCGTGTTTTATAAGCATATAAGCTTAATCAGCCTAGGTATAATGTTCCTACTGTTGGGAAATAGCCCTCCTCTTTCTGTGTCTGGGTCTCATCCACCAAGCGGGCTCAGTGCGGGTTGGTGGATGTCATGTTTTCGAATTATTGGTTCTAGGACATGCCGGTTTCCTCACGATATTTTTCTTTACCGTTTTGAGAGCAGTGGTAATGAAATAATTTATATAAAGTGCCTGCTTGGGTTCGAACCCTAGACTCGTAAGTCGTGACCGTTGCCACTGGGCCACCACTGCTCATTTTATTACCCGACTTCAAAAATGGGAGGGTCTCAGTTCAACAACGATGCACGCATTGTGTGTATAATTATTTCACAGTATGATTAATTAAATAGGTATTACTTAATTTTAAACAAACTGTTCAAATAATTACCGGTTCGGTACCGTAATTGGAAAACGGAAAACTCACGGGATCACCTCAGTCACAGTGCGTGTCCGTTCGTCTGTCCGTCTGTCCAGCTGTCCATCCGTCCATCCATCCGTCCGTCCGTCTGTGCTCATCGCCGGATCTCAACTCGCACTTACCCGGTTTTTTAATCTGTAATAACCGAGTGACAGCCCTATGAAAGTAGGTAAGAATTTTGAACTCTGTTAGGAAGCTTGCCTTCTGCTCGTTTTTTATTCTTGTGGTAATTACTCCTGAGTGCAATTACTCTTGTTTCATGCATTTATAGGAGTCTTGATCCTATATTTGTCAGGAAATATGATCCTATATACTGATATAAGTACAAATTATGGTATTAAACGTACTTGAGTAAAAACAGCATGTATTTATGCTGTTAAAAGCGCAGTAGCAGCCACCAAAACTATCATCGGAGTTTTATAAGTCCATGTAGAATTACAAAATCGCACTCCAGGATTATTTTGCTTGTTGGGAAGGTAGTTACTGTAAAACGTTGAGGAGTTCCCTTGACTGTCCTTCGTCTTCATCATCACACCCCCTAATGACAGTCACAACCCATCTAGGTGTAAAGTTCTCATCAATACAAATTAATCAAGCCCAAACACCAGGTTATAGCTGTAAATCGTTTTCGAAGGTTCCCCTCGATTTCTCCGGGATTCCATCATCAGATCCTGGTTTCCTTATCATGGTACCACCCTTGGGAGATCACCTTTCCAACAAAAAAAGAAGAATCATCAAAATCGGTTCATAAATGACGGAGAAATCGGCGGACATAAATTTTTAACCGACTTCCAAAAGGGAGGAGGTTATATGTTCGTAGCGAGTTTTTTTTTTTATTTATTTCCGCCGATTTCTCCGTCATTTGTGGACTGATTTTGAATTATTTTTTTTTTGTTTGAAAGGGTATGCTCTCCAGGTGGTCCCACATAAATTGAATGTGGATAATATGATAAGTTCCTGTCACTGGTAGTAGGTAGTGGTATTCGAATTTCTGTGGGGTAGGTGTAACGTGAACTAAACAACTAAAAAGTGAAAAATAAAAACTTTTTACAAAAAAAAAAAACAACCGACTTCCAAAAACACAAAACACTACAAAGTGAAAAATTACTTTAATTTCGGAAGTTGATAGCAAAAACGAAAATACAAAACCAAAGACACCGACTTCCGAAATTAAACTTAGTAGGGTCGTTCTTCTTTTTAACCTACAATTTGATAAAACATTCGCTCAGTTTCGGAAAAAAAAATATAAAGCTTCCTCGTCAGTGTATATATATATTCTGATAGCAGAATTTCTATTCTATCGGAAAAAGTTGTTGGCCGAGAAGTTTACAAATTTTTGTACGATTTTCAAGACCTGAAAGATGGATTCGACAAAAAAATGTACACCTCCGTCACGAAATCTTTTATTTTATTCTATCGAATACTCTTGGTCAAATAACTTGTACTTTTGTAATACATTAATTAACTAAAGGAACTTTTAGAAAACATATTAAAATAATACATTTGTTTATAAAATATGTTTTATTCATGATCTTATACCACTCTGTCACATTTTCTGCTAATATAAAGTATGTTTTTGCTATAAATCAATTTTTACTATCATTTACAAATAAATACGAATATCACAGACGGCAATATCATCAACTATTATAAATATAAATTTTCCAATGTTGCAATAGTCATAAGAAAATATATAAACGACCAAAACAATTTTCCTAACAGGAGACAACATCGTGATAGAGTAGTAACTTATGTTTCAGAGTTGTTATTCAAGGGGATACCAGTCTGCGTTTTGGAATAAAACAGGTTTATTTTTCTAGAATCATTTATTTGGTTATAAATCTTTATCAGTCTTCAACATTGTCATATAAAATAACATGAGATCAAACTTAGATAATTCATAAAATCACATTTGAGAACCTTTAGAATATTAGATTCGTATTTTAGTAAATTAAATGACTACTCACTCGTCTTAAGTAAATAAAAAATCTAGTCTAACTTGACAATAAATTAAAATTCCCAAAAACATAAAATAAAATAATCAACATTAACAATAGCACAATCTAGCAAAACAATATTTCAATTTCGAAGCCACTGATAGAAAGTCTTATTTTTTGAATATTGACAGTGGCTCTTCGAACTGGAAATATTGTCTCTTTTTAATAACATTCGGAGCCGGTAAGACTTTAATAAAATCATCAAAAAAAACATCCGATACGTCATTCTCCACCAACTTAAACAGTCTTCCACTACCATCGACTGTTTTTAGGAACATTACCAAGACATCACCTTCTTCGTCGACGGTACTTTTTGCTACTCCAGCGTAAGTGTATTGGATTTTCCTCTCGCTTCGTACTTTAACCAATACGTGTACTCCGTCTTTTATATTCATTGGATGAATGTCTTCAGGCTGGAGTGTTTAGTAAGAAGTACCGCAGACGGCAGTTTGATCAGTTGAATCTTTCGTTTTAAGCGTGGCCAAAGGCTGATCTTCATCGGATGATTCATCTGGGCTATACACAGTATCGTAAAAACTTTTTCGGAACATCCCAATTGTGCTCGTAATATCAGCGAGCGTGGAATCATTCACATCATGAATTATATTGACTTCTTTTTCGTTAGATAAGAACTCTTCCACAGTATTTTGTTGTTGTCGGGTTTCAGGCAGAGGCCGATAAGTTTTAGGAACGTGGCAAGAACAGAATTGTTCACAAAAACAAGAGTTTCCGTGAACATTTAGTGGACTTGAATGGCATTAGAAAGAACGCTGTACTTTTTTATATTCTGACTATGGCTTTTATCTTTGTTGCTGCTGCTATCTTTTTTGATTTTCTATGCAATCTCTTCTTATATTTTCAAACTTTCTTCTCTAACTGGTCTATTTTTTCTTGAAACTTAATATCATCTCTGTATAACTTTGTTCTATCTCTGTTCACTTTCTTTCTTCCCCTTGAACTACGAGTAGATACTTCAGAGGGAGTCGGTGTTGCAGATGAAGTCATTCGTGGGGTTTCTAGTATTGGTGATGGAGCCGGCGTGTTTAAAAGTTCCTTTACAAGCATCTTTTTCTTCTTCCTTCTTTTTTATTTCCTTCTTGCCAAATTCGCTTTTTGATTCGATGCTCATGTCAGCCACTAGCTTCTTTCAAGCATGGTATCTTTCTAAATTCTTGCGCTTTATTTCAGCTACCTTCTCAGGGTCGTTTTTTTGTTTTTCCCGACAACGCCGCTGTCTTTCTGCTGGTGTTAATGTCTTCTTTTTCGCCATGATGGTATCTGAAAATAAGTACCTAAACATACGAGAAAAAAAAAATATTTTTAACAATTTCCGTAGGAATAATTACCATAATAACTAGTGTATTTATTTCAATATTTCTCGGATTCAGCATTAATAGAACATGAATATTGTTTATTTTACTCCTCCGTCACGTACTTTACCACTCCGTCACAATAAACATGTGACGAAGTTGTCATGTGACGGAGGGGTAAAAATTTGTTGCAAAGTCGATAACATTTAACAGTTAACATAGAATATATAATTTACACGTTGACAATAAAATATTTCTTATAACGTAAGAGTAGACAACGAAAAAAACAATAATAATTATATTTAGAATCAATTACTTACGTGACAAAGCAGTAGCCGAATAAACACACGCACCTCCTATCACAGCTTTCGGGCGACTGACGTGCTGTCTCTTGATCTCAGAGGGAAAATCGTACCAATGGAGGTAGGGGATCTAAACCCCCAATCGCAGGCTACAAAGACGAGCGACACAAACGCGTATTTCGAAGGACAACCCAAGTGACAGAATTTACAAAATAAAACATCAGGTAGTAGGAGACAAGTTTTTGAGATTTTTTGAATATTTTATTAAAAGTGATAAAAAATAATGGTTGCTATTACATGATAGGATATTTAGGAGTTTTAAGAAATTTTTACGTTTTGTGTCATCATATAATTTTTTCGTAATATTATGGATTATACGTAAGCCAAGGTAGCGGGAGACACTGTGATTTGTATGGAATACACTTCTGTCACGCGGATTTACAACTTTGTAACGTACTTTTTACAATGAAATTATTCAATACATATGTTATTTAGTGGAGCACAGCCATTATGTGTATAGTACAGTGCATGTTGAAATACAATTAAGAAAAAATAATGGTAATTTCCTTGTTTTTTTTTTCACTGACTGGTGGAGACACCTTTTTGTAGGTTAAAAAGAAGAACGACCCAGTAATGTTTTTTTGGAAGTCGGTTGTTTTTTTTTTTGTAAAATGTTTTGATTGTACCTGTCTTGATTTCCGTCTGAAATGTTTTCTTGTTTCATACTTTTTAGAACGTGATTTTTCAGTAGTTTGATTTTATTCAATAATGAATAATGTCACTTCTCCATACCAAAACTACCTTTTGGAAGGGGCGGCTAGAATAAAATAATTGAAAAAATTATTTGACTTTGGTATTCGACCTCCGTGGATAGCTATAGGTATAGTATCCAGCACTCATTTCTATTACACAAACCGTAGTCAATGGTAATGTCTAATAATGTTAAAAATTGACAGTTAAATTTATAGTAACAATGTTTCCCATAGTTTATTTTTGTAGTTGTGATGAGCCAGAACTTAAACCTAATTTGAATGACGACACGTTTCCCAGTTCCGACCAAATTTGGGGTATGGTAGGCACTATATTAGCAACAGTTGCGTGTTGGATTGTGTATACAAAGGTACTCATGGAAATCCAGATGCATTCTTTATCAAGGCTTTAGACTTAAACGTTTAGGCATGCACGGTTCTACTTAGTCGAGACCAAATAATGTTACGGTGTTTTTCTGTAGACTTTTGGCTATGACCCTTGAACACATGCAATATTTCATGTGTCGTGGAGGAACTTTATACGTGAGACTGCCATTAAAAAAATTATTTAAAAGACTAAATTATTTTCTACACGATAGAGTGCAATTACTTCCTTATTTATAAGAACTAATATTATAAGAGAGATAAGATTTGATTTTTTGTATGTTTGTTTGTAATGGATAAACTCAAAAAATACTTAACCGGTTTAAAAAACAGTGGCACTCCGGGAGTGCCGACAGAAGTGAAAACTTGAAAAAAAAAAATCAGCACCGCGGCAATCAACGCGTTGGTCTTTTACTCCACGCACCGCGGTAATCAACGCGTTGTCTTTTACTCCACGGTGTCGGTAACAGGTCGCGAAATCAATGGTTTAGTCTCATTTCAAAAATGCCCAACGCGCCTAAAGTTTTCACTTCAAAAATTATTTTACCTACACAGAAAACTACATTTTCAGCGAGTAACATGGGCTGTATTTTATCGACTTCCACGCGAACGAAGTCGCGGGCAGAAACTAGTGTATAACATGTGTACCATAATTAATGGCTGTTGCGGTCACACGTATTAAAATGACTCTGTATTACTGTAACTAGCTTTTGACCGCGGCTTCGCCAGCGTGGATGTCGGAAAATATCCCGCGGGAACGTTAAAAGTACCCTAGGTATGTGTTAATCTAAGTTTTAAACTATCTGTGTGCCAAACATCCAAATCCATTCAGCCGTTTGGGTCAATACGGAACATACATCCAGACAAACATAAACGGACAAAAATTCTAAATAGGTATTATATTTTCGGCATCAGACTCGTTCCCACACCTCATAGCAATTACTTTTTTTTTCACAAATATTAAATGTAAAGTTTGACTTCGTTACTATTTTTATTATTTTATATATAGATATTGACAATAATTATTTTCCTTATTCCCTTACAGATAAAGATCGACAGAAAAAGGTATCAAGACCAACAAATTATCATGCACAGCAAACCACCAAGAGTGACGACCACCGTACGCAAAACACGCACCTGATAATAAGATTATAAATTAAACCAAATATTTTATAGAAATATATCTTTATTCCTTACAATAATATGGCTTATTTTGTATAAAATATAATGTTTATGTCAATTATATAAAATATAATGTTTATGTCAATTATATAAAATGTATAATGTCAATCTACCTACCCATACCACCTTTGCAACAATAATAATAACAACAAAAATATAGGAATTTCAATTCTACAAATATGTACTAATAAGTATCGTTTAGCAAGAACATTGTGTCTCTTGCATATTTCTTGCAGTCTTGCAAAAGATACTTGTATTCATCTTCTACTTGACCTCTCTTTAACAGGTACACCAATATGTACTGATACGGAAATACGGGAACATTATGACGTGCGAAAAACCGCAGCTTAACTCTTTCAATAATTTTCATGTCGACGAAACAGTAATCTGCCGTGCAGCAACTGCCCGGGGTCCTGTGAAAAATGTTTTTTTGAGTTACACGTGGTAATTTATCTAATACCGTTGTGATAGGACCGGCGCAGCACAACGAAGTTTTCATTGGCAATCAAATTTCAACCTTGGCGTAGGTTGGAATAAAGTTGAAAATACTTTAATGTGCTTCGCCAGGTCTGCGCCAATCCTTTGAATTAAAACAAAAGAAGCTTGTCGAAAAAAATGCTATTATGTTTGAGAAAGGAATAGTAAGTTTCCAGATTTTTAAAAGAAACAAAATTTAACAAAATAACATCTGGATAGAAATTTAATTGCAATATTCAACTTATCGGAGCCAAAAAATCGTTACATTTTCAAATTAATGATATAAAAAGAACTGATTCATCAACGCCCAGCTTAAACTTTTGGACCTAGAAAGCTGAAATTGAAGAAAGCGGTTTTTTTTCGAAATTCATGGGGTTAGTGAACGTAGGGTGGACAAAGTCACTGGCAAAGTTCTAGTATAAAATAAGCTTACTGACCTTGGATCATAAGTAACAGGCTTTGCTTTCAAAGTTTTGAATATCATCTGATAATATTGCCTATACTTCCTCTTCATGATGAGAACGATTTGTTTCCCCTCAAAGGGGTACTTGGCACTGAGTGCATCAAGCTCCAAATGCCAGTAAACGGCTGCCTTCGCCACTTCCACACTTGTTGAGTCTATTTCCAATATTTTTGGATGTTTGAGCCACTCATAGAGATATTCCTGTAATAAAAAATACTTTGAATGTAGGGATGACGATAAAAGAGAGAAAATAATAAATGGTTATTATTTATTTTGTAAGTTGGTTAAAATAAAACTTTTACAAGTAATTTTTTATTTGATCTTTCCTCTCGCTTTCCTGCAATCTGTGGCTGTGGGAGTGATTTCGTGAAAAGCGACGGAAGTGTGTAACAGGAAGCCGGGGAAGCGCGCGCTATTTGATTCGACCAATGAGCGCGCGCGGTGCTAGAGTTGGCCGTCAGAAACGACCTTGACGAGTCCCCGCTCCATTAGGCATAGCACGCACTGTGAATAAAAATTGCGCGAAATTATCGCAATTCTGCAACACATGGAATGTTATGTATCTACACGCACAGGTGATTAAAAACTCGCGCTGAATCGTACTACTGAATATAAACCGCGCGGTGAGATTTCGCAGTGCGGGCTAGACCTTAAGGTTCCACTAGACGACCGCTCGAACTCGTTGGTGGCATGGCTAATATGCATGCTATTTAGTACAGTTACTTATTTATTTAGTATTTATTTAGTTTCTATTTACTTATTTATGTATTTAATTATTTATTTAGTGAAATAGACATTAAAAACATTGAAAATTTAATGAACAGGCCTTTGGGCGTATATTATGGAAAAACTACTGGATGTATCTACTCAAAATAAAATTATTTGAACTTTTAAATAAATGATCTATCCCCACGGAAAAGAAAAAACAGTGGAAGTGCAATGCAACGAAATTACTATGAGAACCGTTGTCGCCAAACCCTCACAAATAAACTGATAATCATATAATGCACTACAAATAAGCCGATCGTTTGATTTGTCGTTAAAATTTTAGTCAAAACTAGCATAAGTCACAGATTCTACATTTGGAAAGAAACCTTCATGCACTTATAATAGGATTTATTTTGCGTTCGTGCAGAAAGTATCAACGACGTTTTGTAATCTAAAGTCAAACTAGATTCGATCGCCAAGTAAATTCTGCTACCCAACCATAGATGGCGGTATTCTCAGTTGTCGCAATTATAAACTTAATTGCGTTAGTCGTAAGGTTGACATTCACCACGTCATAGGTCGTGTCTTCTGCTACTCGATCAAGGCAGCAACACAATGAATTTTCAATAACATTATCGATATCGATAGATACCCGATTTCATAATTCGAGAAAATAAGACTTGTTTGGAGTTGAGTAAAACTGTAAGATGGACGTAGTATTATTTAAAAATAGAATCTTACATAATATATAAGATTTTACTTTTAAATAATATCTTCTATATAATAAAAATAAATAGCTATTCGTTGTTCTCGCTAAAACGGCTTGGCCGATTTGAATAATTCTTTTTTTTTGTGTTCGCCCGAACACAGGAACAGTTTAAAAAAATGTCGGGTAGGTAGGATACGTTGGATAGGAAGGGTAGGTGGGTAGGGTAGGTAGGTAGTGTATGTAGGTAGGTAGGGAGGGTAGGTAGTAAGGGTAGGGTAGGTAGGTAGGTAGGGTAGGTAGGTAGGGTAGGTGGGTAGGGTAGGTAGGTAGGTAGGGTAGGTGGGTAGGGTAGGTAGGTACGAAAGTAGGGTAGGGTGGGTAGGTAGGTAGGTAAGAAAGTAGGGTAAGGGTGGGTAGGTAGGTACGAAAGTAGGGTAGGGTGGGTAGGTAGGTACGAAACTAGGGTAGGGTGGGTAGGTAGGTAGGTACGAAAGTAGGGTAAGGTGGGTAGGTAGGTAGGTAGGTACGAAAGTAGTGTAAGGTGGGTAGGTAGGTACGTAAAATAGGGTAGGTAGGTATATTATTTTTATATGTATGTAGCTATATTTTATTAGGTAGGTATATTGGGAGAAGTACTAATACAACCCAGGCGAAGCCGCGGGCGGCAGGTACCACAGGTAGTACTGAATAAATTGTGAAAATCATCTTACTTGGGTATAGTATTATATTATGTGTGCTTGGGTTAAAATTAAAAATGCGTTGTTCTGTCTTTTTATTTATTGTCCTTGAAATAGAACGTATTTGTTAAAAAACTGGCGTTTCGAAAGTCTTATTTTTAATTTTAACAAATGGTGTATGCGAACATTTATATATTTTTCGACTATTGCCTTTATCAAATCAGTGACGTGATTGGACGCAGAAAATTCGCATAATTGATGGGAGGCAATATCATTAAATAAAACAGTTCCAATAAACTTTCGCATAATTAGAGTTATCGCCACTTCCTTTCGAAAAACCCCGATGTCAACGTTTTTTAAAAATGTTTCCGCCGTCTGACATATTTTGACAACATCTGGCGAAGGATACAACAATCCACCTTGATCTCTCGCAATTATTTACTATTACTATAACTTTTTATAAATAAAAAATTTGAAATTATGTACTAATTTAATTATGTATTATCCTTGAGGCGGGCGTCGGCAACCCGGTGTGGAAGCTTTTATCATTGATCTTACACACCGAAATGACTTGAAATTACCGGCTGAACAATGCAACGCGTCTCAAACATTATGTAAAAGTTTGATTACAATTTCGCTATATAGCATCTATGCAACCTTATATTTCGTGTATGAATGTTAGACGACATCATATCTGTATTGTAATGTTATACAACAAATATTAAATTAGGTACTTATTTTCTTTTATCGATAACTATCTATAACATCAATACCCGACCTGACTACATCCCTAATTGAGTAGCGAAGAACTTTCGAGAACGAAATAGTGAATACATTCAATCCAATATAAACTTTATTTTAATCAAGTAAAGTTGATTTTAACTAAACGTTCTATTAAATTATTAGTAAATTGACAAAAACTAAGATTTTATTAGAAAATAAATAAAATCATATTTACTGAAGGTACGAAACACCTCCATTTTTAAGATTATTTCTCCTACTATCATTTTTGCACTCCAAAACAGAACAATACGGCATATTTACGGAAAAATAAATTTGTCGCGAGACTAGCAACTCGACTCGTTGTTAGAACACGACTGAAGTAAAGTTGCGTAACAGCGCTTAATTGTGACACGCGTGCCACGCCTACTTTGCACTTCCACTGTTTTTTCTGTTCCGTGTCTATCCCTGTATGGTTTCTATTTTGCAATTTTTATACTACATAAGTTATTTATTACGCCCAAAGATGAGTTCAAATTTGTGTTGAAATATGGAAGTTTCGACGCTCATAAGTCATAACTTTATATACAGGACTAGATAATAACAAGACAAATTGATATAATTTTTAGTTTGCAACGTGCACCGTCAAACAGACGAGTAATCACCATACTACGTTTGTATGGAAGAATATCCGACTAGCGTAACCTTAATGTTGCTTATTTTTTTTACTAGAATAGTTCGGTGTTTGCTAGCCGACTACTCGCTTATTTAATAATCTTCTTTCAAATTAATAGTCTCACTGTAGAATTGACACGATTTTGTTTCCATGTAGTAATAATAATACTTTTATGTTCTTCGTCTTGTTTGTTGTTCTTGACTGCCTTGTTGGTCTAGTGGTCGCAAGCACTACTGCTGAGCATGAGGTCCTGGGTTTGATTCCCGGGTCGGGCAAAGTGGTATTGGGTTTTTCTATCTGAAATTTCTCAGTAGCAGCTCGGAGTCTGGATTTGTGCCCGGTTGATGGCAATAGGCTCGCTATTACATGGGACTTAGCGGAATGTGGGTGTACCTGCTACAGGGACACCCCTGCCCAACCCTTCGGGGAAAAAAGGCGTTATGTATGTTTGTTCTTAAATAGTAAGTTAAACATACCTGCAGGAACTTCTTGCACCTAAAACTGTCGTAGATAAAGTTGACATTTATCAACCATTTGCCGGTAGCGAGGGCGCATACCATCATACCAGTGAACGTATCGTTTGGCAACACTGCTACGAAATGTGTTGCCAACATCTCCATTTTTGTATTTTCTGCTACAACTCCACCTAACTCGTTTATCATCGCTGCAATTCTTTCGCGGTTCTATGAAAGATAGGGAGTTCAGTGTTATCATGAGATGTCAACAGGCCATAAAAACAAAACAAAAAAGTTGCTGTCATAATATGTCGGAGCGGGACAGCGTATATCGTGCGTTCTCTTTTACTCATGGGCTTTATAGATAGCAAATGCTGTGAAGCGATAGGTAGGTACTTCGAACGCGAGATTGCATGCACCAGTTGATGGTCTAAATTTTACTAGTTTTTTTTACTTACATTAATGCTTTCAGATATCATGAACACCTTCTTCTCACAGGCACATATTAAGTTCTGTTTCAACTTCCATGATTCCTCAGATGTGCCACTTGGAGAATGATAATCACTGTCTGAAACAGAACATTCAAATTAAAGTATGTATAAACATAATTGTGTATGAAAATTGATGATATACAATTTAATTTATTTAAATAAAAAGAATAAACCGGCCAAGTGGTGTCGGACCACACACAATGAAGGGTTCCATAGTTGGGACGAATTTATCTTTAGAACAAACTTAACATTGTAGTTGAAAAACATTTTCTCCCATACGGAATGTATGGGAGAACATGTTTTTGCAACTTCAAATGTAAGTTGGTCGATTATTACTCGTTTATTTGTAGAGCCTACCTAGCTGTGATAGTTTTCCTTTTAATTTTGTATAGGTACTACTGCCGTGAATTTTTTCACATATCCCAAAGCAACCATTTATTTTTATTTTTAAAAATGATTTTCACACACTCACAATATTTTTGAACCTCTTCAATGACACCCCACATCATGGGATAGAATAGAAAAAAAAACTCCCCACTTTATGTGTACCTACCCAAATATATTTTTTTATTGGTTTTATTTTACCACTTTGTCAGCGTGATTAATATGTATAGGTATGCCAAATTACAGCTTTTTTGTACTAAGAGTGTCTGAGCGGACAGACACACACGACGGACATGGCGAAACTATAAGGGTTCCTTGTTGACTATGGAACCCTAAAAAATTTATTTACCTGAAGTCATTTCCTGAAGAGTGGCTTTGAGTTTAGTGGACACCTGCATCTTTCCTTTTATTGGGCTGTAACCAGACCCTTTTTTCTTGAGTTTGTAGTTCTGGATATACTTCTGAAATGGCAAGTAATTGGCAGTCTTCTCTTTGCCACTTTCTATTAATTTACGAAAACTCACTTTTTTGGGTGTACTCTGCCTACTGAAACTGCTGTGAAAATTATTAAAAAATTGATAAATATCGTCAAAACCTTTTGTTAATTCCAAGATTATATATTAAAGAGTTACATTTATTTACATAGAAATAAGAATTTACTGTAGTTCCAGTGAAAACCAAAACAGTTTTATTTCTTAAAATATTAACCAATTTATAGCTACGCCAAGGAACCTGGCATGTTAAATCTAGAAAACTTTACAAAAATACATATTGAATAATATACAATTATAGATAGGCTTTAAATTCCAAGTTAATTCCCATAGTACTAGTAAAACGCTTAGTGCTCAAGGCAAAAATTGATATTAAAACTTTTTTGGAGCAACAAAGCATTAAGTTTCCCATTAGGTAAAGCAGAAGTAATTAGTAACAATATACAGTTGAAATATACTTAGGTAGATCCCAGACATGCCAATATTCAATTTGTAACTCACTCATTCCCCAACTTTGAAAAAAAAGTTTTAAAGGGACTAGAAGTGGGAGTAGTTTTCTCTTCAACCTTTTTGCAATCAATTTCTTGATAAATATCCTCAACAGACCAACCTATTTGACGACGTACAGTCTTCGGTTTCCTAGTCTTTTCTAATGATGGCACAAAATCAACACAATCCTGTCCCGGATCAATAAAGCCAGCCTTGTAATGCACAACAGTCTCTTTTGAAGTTACTTTAAAGTGTTCAGCCTTGAGATGTTCCAAATATGCCAATTTTTCAGTGTATATGTCATGGCAAACAGGACAAACATAATGGTGCAACTTGACATTAGTAGTGCACCTGTTAAAATGTATGACATAGTTATTGTACTGGTCAAATTTTTCATCACATAGTACGCATGTGACATCCATATCTTCAGGTATATCAGGCAGGGGCTGAGTGTGGCGTGGGGGTAACGACTGGGTCGCTCTAGCTGGCTGTTGATTTGGAGCAATATCTGATGCCACAAGAGTTTCATTACTGCTTGACCGTTGCAGTTGATTGCGCTCAATGGTACATGTAGTGCGGCAAGTGTGGGTTCCTAATTTGCTGTAGGACTCATTGCATCCTCCACATTTAATGGAATCAACATCACTGTCAGTCTCATCACTTATATCATGGAAGATATTGCTATCCATGTTGTCTTTGAAAAAGTTTTCATTATTATCACCCTCAGCAGACACATATTCTTCCATGGAACCATCCATAGTGCCATCATGCATATGAAACTCCTTGTTGAAGAAGTCATTGTAATCACTAACAGATGGTTTGCTTATGTTGGTGTCTGATAAAAAGAAATTCCAAAAATGTGAATACTATCTAATCATATTGATCAATCATTTGGCTAACATTGGCACAAAAGATTACATTTTTAACTTTCATTTGTGCACATTAGAACTAAAAGTTATTTATAAAAATAAATTAAAGAATCTTATCACAAAAAAATGTAATTTAGTAGCAAATCCAGTTGCTACAAAACATTTTTAAAACAAGCAGATAAAAGGCAATGATTAAGGGTATAAAAATACACATTACCTGGACATTTTCTTATCAAGTTATCAATTCTTTCACACTGCTGTTTGAATAAATAAGCTGTGCTTAAATTTTCTATACAGGATGAGCAGACACGATCTGACAATCCATCACCTTCATAAATCTAGAAGGAAATACAAGTCAGACAAACAATTTTGGGGATCCAGTCAAATGCTTAATAAAGTTATTGCTGTTATGACTATTCACACACCCTTTGGGTGTCATTTCAACAACAATTAGTACTTACTTGAATGTTAGTAAAAGACATAACCATGTCTGATAACTTAACACACTCATCTTGTTCAAATATTGAACAGAAATCACCCAGTTTCAAGCATAGCCTACATTTCTGAAATCGGGAATCCATTTTCTATCAACAAATTTTTGGTACAGAGTACCTTTAGCACCATTGCCCAATATTTACATAGAATTTACACCTTTCATAAACGGTACTTTGAATGCGTTAACATGTTCACGGCAGTTCACGTTTTTCAAAAACAAGAATTACAGCCACCTTTTAACCGTCTTTTTTAAAATTTCACACTCAGTGACAGTGGCAGTCGTGACAGATGCGTTTTGTAGTATTTCCACTTGAAAATAATGGAAATTCCATTCAGCCCGTTCTCGAAAACTTCCAAAAACGTTGTATGTACAGACGCCAGCACATCAAGCTACTACAATCTGTCAAATTTATTTAATAGATTTTCAACTTTATCGCCGAAGTTTAAGGTTCAAAGTTGATTGGGAAAATTTGACAGTTTCGGGTAGCTTGATGTGCTGGCGTCTGTACATACACAATGCTACAGTCTGTGGTTCGGTTTTGATTGTTCCCAAAACGGCTTGGACATGGATCCCTGGTCACTCGGGTATTGTTGGCAATGAGTGCGCTGATTCGTTAGCAAAGTATACCACATCAAATCCGGCTGATCGAAAGTACTACGTAACTCATAACAGTCATAACTACGATTTGCGAAATAGTGCCAAGCCCAAGTTAATCGACTCTTGGGCAAAAACATGGAGGAATACCTCAAAAACCAAGGGTGTCTACTAAGCAGCGATACAGCCCGACATCGACGGAAACCTTGGTTTTTCAAATGCCCAAAATTGTCCAAAAGAACTGTTTCGTCACTTTGTAGACTATTCGTATCTCCCAAAATCATACTTTTTGCCACCTTTCTGAATGTATAATAATTTAAAATTATAGCTGGTGCGTAAAATAACTATGTATGTACAGACGCCAGCACATCAAGCTACCCGAAACTGTCAAATTTTCCCAATCAACTTTGAATCTTACACTTCAGCGATAAAGTTGAAAATCTATTAAATAAATTTGCCATGGCAATGCTGTCAGTCTTGGGCACGACAGCGATGCGGAAGCCTAAGTGTCGTTTTGTTTTTACTATTTTTATTTATACAGATAGTTAGTTAGTCTTTTAATTCAGTAGATAGCCGTGTTAAAAACTGTAAAATTATAACTATGTAATTTTATATGTTGATGTTGTATAGATATTTTATAGATAGAGTGGTCACGCTAAGTCTGCAATGGAGTAAATGGGCAACCCCAAAAAAAATTATACGGTATACTTTTACGTCAGTCAGTTTCGGGGTTGTAAGTAGATCTAATAATTTTGATATTTTGCCTTTTTATTTTTGCATTATAGATTATGTGTAATAGATTAGGTCGTACCTATGCTCTACCTCCATACGATGACAAAACTGTATCATATCCACACTGGATCGTGCTAAAGTGACTATTCTTTACCATCAGAATAAAAACAAAATAACCTATCCAAAACAAAAAACAAACAAAGTATCAATATTTTTTGTCGGTCGGGATGGTGTTGCCGTCTATAGATTTTCAAATTCCACTGTTTTTTACTTAAACAGACTTTAGTGTGGCAAGACTCTATAATACGTGTTTTCTAACCCTTGCTTTCGTCCAAGAAGCTTATAGATAAAAGTGGAGGTAACACTCTAAATACCTAAGTGAAAACGACTGTGGTCGGACGCTCTCTTTCTAAATACACACATGAGAACGAGATAGTGATATGTGTTTTCTTTATCTTATGTATGTATTCAGAAAGAGAGCGTCCGACCACAGTTGTCTTCACTTAGGCATCTAGAGTGTTGCCTCCACTTTTATCTATAAGCTTCTTGCTTTCGTCCTTGCGGCTACTAACATTTATCTATCCACACCACAAAATACAAAGTCCAACGGCCTGCCACTCAGCGCTGCCGTTTCAACGTGACTCCACAGCGTGACTCTGGCAGAATAGTCGACACCGGCCCAATTGTCAAGAAGAAAAAAAAACAACTGTTTTTGACATCTCTAACAGAGTTACCAGATTGGGTATTTTTTTCGCAATTTTGGGTAAAAATTTGACTCCTGGAGAAATTTTGTAGAAATGAAATATTTGGAGAAATGATTGGAGAAAAGAAAAAAATCATAGAGAATTTTGGGGTTTTTATTTTTATTGTTTCCTACGGGATGTATCATATTTTCCGATCACACTCGATAAAACTCTCGTTTTTTAGTTCGTCTCTCTTGATAGTCTATGATTTGCTTAATTCTACTTTCACAATATTCTACATATTGCATATTGTTCATTTGTTTCATTAACTCATGATTGTTGTGTCGCACTTTCGAAGAAATAAGATTTATTTCGATCTATCAAAATTATCTTCAAAGTTCAAAGATAAAATGTCTTTCGTTGAGTTAGTTAGTTAGTGTTACGTACTATTTATTTAAATCATGACAAAATATGCAGACTAGCTTAGGAAGTTGAACCGCATATTTCTGGTAAATTATGTTTTAAATTTACTTCATTTGCCAAACAGAACGCGGATTTTATTACTCCTTTGTTTTCAACCGACTTCCAAAAAGGAGGAGGTTATATGTTCTTAGCGTATGTATGTTTGTATGTCCATCGATTTCTCCGTCAATTGTAGACCGATTAAAAAATTCTTGAAAGGGTATGCTCTCTAGGCGGCCCCATATAAATTTTATAAAAAAAAAAATACAAAAAAATACTACAAAGTGAAAAATAACTTTAATTTCGGAAGTCGGTGGTAAAAACGAAAATTCAAAACCAAAGACACCGACTTCCGAAATTGAAGTTATTTTTCGCTTTGTATTGTTTTTTATAGAAGTTGGTTGTATTTTTTTTTTGTAATAAGTTTTTTATTAATAGTTACAATTTCTTGATGGTACAAATTGACTTTGGATAAAACAGAAAAATGGTATCATTTTGGAGAAAAATTATTTCAAATTTGGGGAGAAATAAAAAATCACATCTGGCAACCCTGATCTCTAATGTCAAGTGTCAACTTGACCAACCAATTTAGAGTAAACAAGACAGAAAAATTACTTTTTATTTATGTAAACATAATTATCACAACAAAACACGTTTATATTAGTTTATATTTTAAAAAGATACTTTTTAGTTCCTACTTCCCAGTCCACACAAAGAAATAAATTTTTAGAATCTGTGAAGTAGTTCTAGTGATAAAGATGCAGCCAGAACTTCATGTTAGTCCAAATATTTACAGGAGGCCTTTCCCTCGTTTTGATTGTCCCATGATTATTGGTTACATTGGTCTTGAGAATCTCAAGTACGCACGTCGTATTAGTAATGATAGAGTCAATTTCGACTTGAACTTGCATTTAGACCAGGTAATACGTAAACCGGAAGACCTGGATGTAAAGCTGAAGGATTTGCTAAAGTTCTTATTAGAACATGAACGTCGTTTGAATTTTCCACTCGAGAAAACCTTAGAAAAAGCAAAATTTTTTTGCTACAGAGGTCTTATGACTTGCGTAGCTTGCACGCCATATGAAAACCAGGAGCCATGGAAAATTGCTGCTATTCTGTTCAAAGGCAATATCTATCTATGTGCAAGGGAAACAGAGGACAAACGTAACAGAAAACTAAATATGACTGAAAGAGATAAACAGTTCACTTCATGGGGCTATAAGTTTGAACAGTATCTTTTATCTGGTAAGTCTTAGATGTTCCACAAGTTCTATCTTATTTTAAAAAGTTTTAATGTACGTTGTACGTGTGGTGTAAATATTGCTCCAACATTTAGAGGTTGAAATATCATATATTCAGCTATAGATTGAAAAAGTGGTGAATTCAAAACACATTTTTCTTTAATTATTTTTTAATGTAATTTTATAGGTAGGTAACCAATAAAATTATATTTACAAAATTAATTACATGTTATAGATAGTACATGTATTCAACAAAAAAACACGTAAGGAACACACGCACGCACACACTGACTCAGTCGTATATTATTATATACGACTGAGTCAGTGTGTCTTTCTATTGAAAGAGAGAAAGTCACATGGAGGGGGCATAATTATGAAAGTATTTTATTTGCTTTAATTATAATTAATTTTTCTAATTCAATTTTTAACTTAATTTTATTAGTAAGATAATCATCTTTTGCTGCTTATGTTTACTTGCTTGCATATGTATACTTGCTAACAGTAACACAAATGGAAGAAGTCACTGGCTCCTGAAATATAGGTACTCTAATTTAGCTCTGAAGCCAGGGTTTCAACTTTTTCTGTAACCTTTTTATGGCAATAAAGAATTCATTTATTTATTTATAATGCTTTGTCCTTATCTGAAAATTTCTACCAGTCAACTGCTACCACAAGCCAAGTTAAGGTTAACAAATTTAAAAAAAATGCTTAGGAATTACTGCTAAATTAGTAAAGCAAGGTGTCAATTTTTCAAAAAAGAATAAAAATAATATTTTTCTGAGTCATATGGTAAAAAATGATCCTAATTGTGGTATGTTATAGCTGAATACAGGTTGGCAGGGACATCAACGTGAAAACAGTTTCATGGTTTTCAGTACATGATTCTGAACCCCCCTGCGTTGAAATTTTTGGTCTGTTATAAAAAAAAAAACTTCTGTTCCATACATTTTGACTGTATTGCAGTTTTCTATGAAACAGCTGTCTTTTTTTAAAATATTGATGAAATATTTCAACGAAGGGGATTTCAGAATCATGTACTGAATCCCAGATTTCGCGTCGATGTCCCTGCCACCCTGTATATGTTTTGACCCCTTAATGTTGGACCACTATTTACGCCACACCATATTTAAAGTATCAATAAGTGTAAATTGCTTGTTATTTTATTTATCACTAAGACAAAATTAATTTTAAAACAATTTCAGATGCACCAGATTCTGACCCAAATCCTGATGTTCCTGTGGATGAGAATGAAGAATTCTCATTAGTTTTCACAACACAATTGAACAGCCACAAAATAGTGTATGGTGCTGAAATGGATGGTATCAGATGTGATAAAGCAACTGTTTCTAAACTGCCTCATTCAGAATTAGGACCAGAAGCCATTGTTAAATATTTGTCTACTAAGGAATTTATAGAGCTGAAGACTAATAGGCATATAGAACATCCAAGACAAGAGACTAGTTTTAGGTTTGTAAAACATAAGAGAGGTGGCATTCATTAGTTTATCTTCTAACTGATACTTCTAAACCATAATAAAAATCTTCAAAGGTTTCACATGGAACTGGCCAGCCTGAATGCTAGATAGACTGTGGAAATACTATTGTAGCTGGGTTCCTTGTCTATTTCCCCTGCAAGGCCTTTTTTTTATTTGGGTGGGAAATTATCAAATAACTTCTCCCGCTCTGGGCGGAGCGGGAGGGCGTGTCAGACTCTTACTGTCAAAACCACCCGTGTTCCTTCGGTTGCCCTGTTGCCGGGGGCCACGATTTCCCTTTCGGCCTTATTTGCAACCCCGGCAGGCATCGGCCCTAGCGGACCCCGTCAATTCTGCTGACATCTCTTTGAGGCACGCGTGGAACACAATGCGCCGTCGACCCGGGCCTGGTCCTTATCGGACGGCGAGCTACCCATTGCTCGCCGTCCGCAAGCCCGCGCCTACGGTGGACGGAAATCGGCTCGCGATTCCCGACGCCCTGGGCGTCTCCTCCTGCGGCGATTAGGGGCGTGAGGGCGCGAAATTTGCCTCTCCCACGCGCTCCGCCTCCTCCTTCGCGAGCATTACTACTTCGCAAAAGGAGGTGACGGCCTGCCATTTCCTCTCGCTCCGTACCATGGCCTGAACCAGGGCCGGACGCGAGAGATCACCGCCGCCGATCGCCTCCACGAGGACACGGCGATGCTCCGCCCAAGCAGGGCAGACCTCCACCGTATGCTCCACCGTGTCCTCTGAACGATCCACACAATGGTGACACCCGGGCGTTTCCTCCCGCCTTATCCTGAACAGGAACCTCCCGAAGCAGCCGTGTCCGGTGAGGACCTGCGTCAGGCGGAAGGTGAGGACGCCGTGGCGCCTCTCAAGCCACTCCTCAAAGAGGGGTCTTATCGCCGCAATTATGGCGTGCTCATCCCCTGCAAGGCCTGTGTTGTAATGGGGTTTGGTTTCTGCACTTAGTCCTTCAGGTGGACCGTTGTGCATGGGCCATGATGGCCGTCGGTGGTTATTCCAACCAGCTTACCTCCCTCCAGAAGTTGAGTAAATCTCCTGGTCTGTTCAGAACATCTGTGAAAGATCTGGGTGACCCGAGGGTTTCTGTTATAATCTGGGTGACGCCTGTGCATTCAAACAGCACAATATGCGCAACGGTTTCCTCAGCCTCTATGCATGCCTTGCACAGGGGACTGTCCATTATGCCTATTGTGTGGAAATGCTTGTTTAGCGAGCAGTGTCCCGTGATGGTCCCTATCATCAGGCGCAGGCCGTTTCTGTCCAGGCGTAATAAACGCCTGGTTAGACTGCTATCCAAGGATGGCATAGCTTCCCTGGACTGCCTGCAGCCTGGTGTCGAGGCCCACCAGTTAACCACTTGTGTGTGGGTGAACTCCTGTAGCCACCTGCATAGTTGGTTGAAGGGGATGGGTACGATAGGTTCCGGTCCGCAGACTGTCGCGCTGGATGCTCTCCTTGTTAGTTTGTCAGCTACGTCGTTACCTAGCGATCCGCCTGTGCTCTACAAGGTCTAATAGCCTTCATCATTTTCCTGATGTCCCATGTTACTTTTGGTCAGCGCAACACGTTTTCTTGTTCCATTCTCCCTACTACTTCTTCATTAAATATCAAAATAATGTACTCTTACAGGCGATTCAAGTCAAAGAAATGGTGGTGTCAATCATTTCTTGCTGGAGTAGATACAATATTATGTGGATACAGGAATGATGATGGAATTGTAGAAGAACTGAAAACATGGCAAATTAAAGATTTAGTCAAAATTTCCCAGGTAATTCTTTTCTTTTTATTTATTTAACCATTTATGTACACACATAATTATATAAACAGACAAGAAGAAAAGAACAGAAAAATACGTACAAAGGTGATGCTTATTTCCAAAGAAATCTCTTTTTGCCATAGTTAAACGTATAAGTGTGATATGTGGCTATGATGCTGTATTTGCTGTTAGGCTCAGTTTAGGTGAATTCAATCATCAATCTCCTAGCCTAAGCTCAATAGGTTGGTTATACTAGTATTTTTTTTTTTTTTTCAGAGATTTTGGAATCCAGATATCTGCTTCAACTTCTTAGATAATTTCTTAATATATGTAAAGCGATGTTTGGCAAGAGAGATAAAACTCAAACATGGGGAGAAGGCATTAAACAGTCTTCAAGAATTGCCAATGATAAGCTTGCTGTTTGAGTGGACCCCAGGCCAGCCTGTTCAGGTGGCAGAACATTATTCCCATCAAGATGATCCTGTACTAATGCCATGGTTTACAGATAATTATGGCAAAGTTGCAAATATCTAACTTGTAATTTTGTAAAACCAGTAACCATTTTGAAATAACCTGATGCGTGCTTACCTCGAGCGGGTTCCTCGAGGTCGTTCTATCAGCCTTAAGGGGGGTATTACACTATCATATATCTAGGATCATAAATAGAATCATATCTCTTATCCTACTTTTATGACTCCTATGATCATATAGATCTTATTTTTTGTCATATGTGGTTGCAATCGTCTATTAAAACCGAATTCAGAAGCCTTTCGGCACACAATAATAACATATTGAACTCTAGAGAACACCAATGAAGCCAAAACAATGTGTCCCGGCCGCCCGGCAGCAGTTTGCTTTTTTTTAGTACAGCAGTGTTGCCAACAATAATTTTAGAATTCCACTAAGCATATTGTGAACTTAGCCAAAACGTTATTAAATTTACTTTTTATCCTTCAGTAAAACCGTTAATTTATAATATGGCACACAAATCACATTTTATGGACACATTTTGTATCAGGAAATTATGAAAATAAATGTGAAAATTCATAAATAATATTCTACATGGCAAGACCTGTTTCTATGATCCTATTTATAATAACAAATTAGCGATGTGACGAGTCGGATTTTTTTTGGACTCGAGTTGATATCGCTACTGACTCGAGTCGCAACTCGAATTGACTCGACTCGGTACCTGAAGAGAGCGTATACACATGTGCTAGTCGACTCGTAATGACGTAATGTATTGTATTGTAGTGTAGAGCTCGAGTCAGACGATTCGCAACTCGAGTTGACTTGTTGTTTTTCTTTCTTACAAAATGTTAAAATACTAGTCAAACAAACATTTACCGCGGTTTTTTACTCGCAATTCCGATCCTGACCGAGCCCCCCGAACGAGTAATGCAACTTACGACGCAACGCGCATGCTATTGCTATTTCACTCAACTCACATCGAGTAGAGCGAGATGTGAATCATGCAATGCAATAGGCATCAAGGCGCGCGGCGGGCGAGCGCTCGGGTTGCGCGGGCTCGGATCGATCGACCGAGTTGACTCGAGTTGGTAAAAACTGAACTCGAGTTGACTCGTTTGCGACTTGGCTCGAGTTACTCGAGTTAAATAACTCGACTCGCCCATCACTACAACAAATGTCAAAAATCTGTGATCAAAGACGATTTGAGTCATATGTTTGTAGTTTGTAATAATAGGTAATAGGTAATACGGGCTGGTATCCGCAACTCCACGTCAAAGCGCGTATTTTGCGTACGGGTGGGAAACTCGATTATTCGATCCACCCCAGCTCCTCAAAGAAGGCCAGCAACGCCTTGGTGTCACTGACAATCTCACGTAGGGTACCTGGGTTACCGAAGTACTTGGCCCTGTATGTGGCGACCACTGGGCAGTTTAACAGCACATGAGCTGCTGTCTCGTCGTCCTCCATGCAGGCTCTGCACAGCGGACTGTCTGTGACTCCTATGACAAAGAGGTGTTTATTAAATGACCCATGGCCAGTTACAGCTGCTGTAATTGTACGCAGCTGCTGTTTCGTTAGTCGGAGAACCTGTTTCGTGAGGCGGCCATCAATCATAGGGAGTGCCTCCTTGGCCTGCCTGCATTCACCGTGGTCCAACCAAAGTTTGTGATGTTGATCCCTGGTTCTTTTCCTTACCAGAGTGCGTAGGTACCCGAAGGGGAGTGGCGCAATGGGTTCAGGCCCCACTGGTGCCATGCTCGACCCCCTTCTGGCAAGTTCGTCGGCTGCGTCATTGCCCCGCGAACCGCTGTGTCCCTTGATCCATTGAATGGTTATATTATTGAGGCTACCCACCTGGTTAAGGCGCTGGTGACACTCGTATATCAGCCCAGAGTCAACAGTGTGACTGTTTAGCGCTAGCAGAACAGCCATACTGTCTGAGAGTATGCGTATCGAGTGGTCCTTAACTTCCCTGGCCATGATGGCTGAAGCGGCAAGAGATACACCCATGCATTCGGCCTGGAACACTGTGTTATGGACTCCCAATGGTGTGGCTATGTGTATGTTGAAGTCCTCCGAGAAGATTCCAGCACCTGTGCCACTACCTGTTTTGGATCCGTCGGTAAAGATACGTAGCTCTGCGGGGCGCAAACCCTCGCATCGACGATCCTCGTGAAGTTGAATCCTGTATTTTTTATCGAAGATAAATTGTTTGGGTACCCGGTCATTTATGGCTTTCGTAATAGGGAACTCATTATTGAGTCCCTCAAGCAGCGCGGTGTGTTGTGTCTCCCTCTTACCCCAGAGATTGATTGCATTAAGACGTACCGCTGCCATTGTCGCTTCCTGCTGTATGAACAGGTGGAGCGGGGGTAGTCCCAGCATGGCTTCGATGGCTGCAGTCGGAGTAGTCCTCATGCAGCCCGTGGTCGCCACGCAGGCAAGCCTTTGCGTGCGTTGTAGTTTATTAGAAGCTGTAACCAGCTGAGTACGGGGCCACCAGACCACAGCCCCATAAGTGATCATGGGGCGGATCACTGCTGTGTACAGCCACAGAATAATTTTGGGGGATAGGCCCCACTTCTTACCTATCATTCTCCTGCACTGCCAGAAGGTGATGCAGGCCCTGTTTAGCTTGTTGTCTATATGACTACTCCAGTTTAACTTACTGTCTAGAATGACCCCGAGGTATTTGACCTCGTTAGCCAACTGAAGTTCTGTATCGAACAGTTTGGGTAGGCGGTAAGGGCCTAATGCTCGTTTTTGGGTAAACATAACTAGTTCAGTTTTAGTGGGGTTCACTGATAGTTCAAATTCCCTGCACCAATTTTCTACGATACGTAGTGCTTGCTGAGTGAGGTTGCAGATCGTTCCCGTCACCTTGCCCGAGACAAGGATTGCGAGGTCATCTGCATACCCTATTGTGTAATAGCGGTTGGCGTTGAGTTTGGTGATGAGGTCATTAATTACCAGATTCCATAGAAGGGGGGAAAGCACCCCTCCCTGGGGGCAGCCTCTGGCTATCATGGCCAACTGCCGCTCATCCTCTAGGCGAACCACTCGTTTGCTTAACATGTTTGTAATCCAGTCCGTCAGTACCTGTTCTACTCCGTGTCTGGAGAGGGCGCTGCTAATGCTGGAGAAGTTGGTTTTGTCGAAGGCTCCTTCGATGTCTATGAAAGTGCCCAGGCAGGTGCCTTTTTGATGAATCGCATCCTCAATCTGGCTGACCACCAGATGGAGAGCAGATTCGGTCGACTTACCTGAGCTGTATGCGTGTTGATTACCGTGTAGCGGTATGGTTTTCAGAGCGCCATCCCTCAGCTCTCTATCACATAGCCTTTCCATAGTTTTTAGAAGAAAGGAGGTCAAGCTGATTGGTCGGTGGGATTTGGCGTTTGTGTAGTCACCCTTACCTGGCTTGGGGATGAATATTACTTTCACTTCCCTCCATCCTTTAGGAACGTATCTAAAGGCCAGGCATGCTCTCATTAAAGGCACCAGTCTTATTGCGACAGATGTACCCCCCCACTGTAGTAAAGCGGGGAACACTCCATCAGGACCAGCCGCCTTAAAAGGATGGAAGCTCCGGATGGCCCATTGGAGTTTCTCCAACGTGATCATCCTGCGTGCGTAACTCCAATCATTATCTGATGGTGTTTGAGTTTCATCTTGCCAGTCGATTACCTGCGCGAAGACACATCCCGGGAAGTGAGTTTCAATTAGGACGCGTCTTGTTTCCTCAGGCGTCGACGTGAGTGTGTTATCAGGTTTGCGGAGGGTGGCGGGCCCAGTTGTGTTCTGTTGCGCCAGAACTTTCCTTACCCTGTTTGCTTGCTGACAAGATTCAATGCTACCACAGAATTTGCGCCATCCCGAAGTGCTCCTGAATCTGATGCATTTTTTGTAGCTGGATTTGGCCGCGTAGTAGTTATCCCAGTCCTCATCCGCACATGTGTTCATGGCTCTATTCAGAGCTGTTCTTACCTTACTGCGTTTGCGCTCCAGATCAGCGCCCCACCAGGGTTGTTTACCCGGTATGTTGCGCGGCGTGGTCTCTGGGCAGGCAGTTTTGTAGCTGTCTATGATTGACTCAGTAAGGTGGCTTACTTGTACCTCAATCTGTGTCGTATCCGCAAATGTCATCGGATCGCTTAGCGTCGCAAGCCTGGATTCAAGACTGCGTGTGTAGGTGTCACGATCCGTTTTACGCGGATAACGCCGTGGTAGTATCGGTGGGACACAGACCTGAATGTCGAAGCGGATCCACCTGTGATCGGAGCAGGAGGCCTCCGTAGAGACCTGCCATCCAGTGGTAATTTCCGCCGCGCCCTCTGTTACCAGAGTAAGATCTATGATTGTGCGGCTTCGCCTGGTTACGAATGTTGGTTCGGAGCCAGTGTTTAGTAGGGATAGGTTAGTCGAGAATAAGTAGTCAACCAAGGCCTTACCCCTCTCGTTTTGCGTGTCCATACCCCACAGCTGATGGTGAGCATTGGCGTCGGCCCCGACAACGACCTCAAACCCGCATCTCTCGCAATGGCTCACGAGGCGGGCGAGTCCGTGGGGAGGCGGTGCCTCCGCCTCGGGCATGTAGGCCGAGGCAAAAACGATCACCATCTCTGTGGCGTTGTCACGCTGTATTATCAGCTTTGCTGCAGAGACATCTCTGCAACAGAATTCAGTTAAGAGCTGTGTTTTAAGGTTACCTGTGACATAGATGCACGATCTGGGATGATCGTGGTCTGTGGTGACCAGGAGCTTACCGCCAAGATTGGAGAGTCCTTGTATGCGGCCCGCCCTAATCCACGGCTCCTGGATCAGGGCAATGGCCGTGTGTTGAACCTCCAGCCACTTGCGAAGCTGAGCCGTCGCGGTCTGACTGTGGTGGAGGTTTGCCTGCAGAACTTTACAGGCCGACGAAAGGGACGCCATCGCTGGTCGAACCCTCGTCCCCCTCAAGCCTAAGCCCGGCAAACAAGTCGCCCTCGTCGAAACCGTCCCCTCCCTGGCCCGAAGCCGGAGACAAAATCATGTCGTCCAGCTCCTCGCCCGATGAAGGGACGGCGCCCACGGTGGCGGCAGCATAGGCGGCCGACTCTGCTACAGCAGGCTCGGCCGCAGACGTTTCCGGGTTGTTTGGTGGGGGAGTATACTCCCCTGCTGGTGTCGGCGGCAGCTGCGTCAGTGCCTCGCAAATGGATCCCGTGGCTGGGTCCCATCCTTGGGGAACATCGGTGAACCTGCCGTTCCGACCCTGAAACTTTACGTACACCGCCCCCAAACCTATTGAGAGACGGCGCCCGGCCTCCATCAGGGTCGGGATTTGGTCCACAGGAACACTGACCACCACGAACCATGCCGCTGCTTGTTGATCGGCATGCAGAAGTAACCACCTCTTTATGTCGACCCAGGGGTTCTGGTAAGACAGAACGCGCCCAATATTGGTCGGCTCTGGAAAGACCCCCTGCTCGTCTGGGATCACGATACCACATCGTGCTCGTTTCTGAATCTCCGACTGACTCTTGACGGCTAACAAGATGCTAGCTGGGAGAGAAAGGTCGGAGACTGTCTTCCTTAGCCAGGCTAAGGTGTGGTCGTTACCGCACCACAGTTTTAAAACACCCCCGGCAAACAGCGGCTTTGCATTGAAGGTCGGCCCTGGAGTGTCTTGCTTGGGGGAGCAGGCCTCGAGAATGATCTGCTTCTGGATAGCAGCGAGTACCTGGTCCGATACGTCCTTGCTGAGGAACCCCGTGCGGTCGCAGGTGATCGCGACGTCGAGGGTAGCACTGGCAGCTTGGGCGTAGCTTCGTTGGGCGACCCGTTTGGACTGATCAAGACGCGGCCGCTTATGCTCTCCCCGAGGTGTCAAAGTCTCGTTGAGAGCTCGCTTGGCCGCAGCCTGATCCTTCCAATCGGGTCGCTGTGTCGTGATGGTCTCTGTAGCCGGCCTCTCAAGAGTACCGGTTGGCGGTTGACTGGGCGCTGGTCGGCTAGTGCCGGCCTCTACCTGCGACCGCTTGCCGGCGGAGAAGTTGAGCTGGCCGCTTGTGACCTGTTTGTTCCCCGAGCCCTTTCCTGCCATAATGCGAGCCTGGCGACGCTCCTGGCGTCGCTCCTTCCTCGTCACTCTGTCCCTCTGTTTGCCCTTATCTAAAGCAGCTGGTGGACCTGAAGGGTCAGCGCAAGGGCAACGGGCTTTTTGAGTGCATTTACCCTTGCCCTTGCGTTTAAGTACCGTGGCTGCCGGTTGACCTGAAGGGTCGGTGCAAGGGCAACGGGCTTGTTGAGTGCCTTTACCCTTGCCCTTGCGTTTCTGCACCACTTGCCAGGCACGTGAGAACACGTCCTCGGTGCTGCCGGCCGCCTCCGTATGATGGGTGACGGCCGTCTGATGGAAGGAGGCTAGAGGAGCCACAGGAATGGATGGGTGTATGGTAGAATCCTCGGTACCGGTGTTACCCGGCGCCGGGATCTGTGTGGAAAGGGTCGGACCGGCAGTGGAATTAGTCGTCGCCGTAGTCTTCGCCTGAGTTTTAGAAGGGTCGGTACTGGTCCCAATCAGCGCCGACGTCCTTTGTTTGTTTTGGGACTTTTTGGTTTTGGTCTTAGCTGTGGTTCTCGCCACAGCCGGACCGGCGCCCGCGCTGGTACCCGCGGCGTTAGCCGCCAGGTCACCAGGGGCAAGAGAAGTGCAAGCACCTCCCTTCAGAGTTTCATTGGCTTTCGCCTCCACTCCGGTGTTGGTAGTTTGTATTACATTATCATATAAATATGACTCAGATCTATGATCCTAGATATGTTATAGTGTAATACCCACCTAAGGAATGGGCAATGTCAAATAAATATGAATCGAAAAGTCACATTGCTACTTGCCCGGATTTGAACCCACAACTTTGTGCATTAGAACCACTGGGCCATCACGACAATTTAATAAATATAAGACAAAAATAAAATTGTAAGATTCTAAACTTAAATTAATGTTTTCCTTCATCACCACGGCCACTGTGAATTTGTTTCAATACCTTTCATTTTACGTTTAACGAATCTGTACCGGGCCTTGTGATGCTTTTATACAGAGTGAGTGTTTTTTGATGATTTGTGTTTTAAGTGTAATTAATCGTATAAGTATTTTAACAAACTGACCATGTGTATCAAATTTAATTTTACGTTTCACCAATCTGTCCTGGGTATTATGATGCGTTTATACAGGGCAAGTGTTTTTTTAATTATTTGTAGTTGAAGTGTAATAAAACCGTAGGTATAAGTATTTCAACTGATTATGTATGTACCTAGCTAGTCCTACTATAGGAAAAAATTAGATTTTCAATAAAAAATTGCATTTACTATCGTACCATTTATTATCACTGCATAGCAAATGGTGTAAATCAACATCCATAAAAGACTAATCAACAACATGGATATCTTCACTTACAACTAGATATGCTTAATATAGCTAATATGTATTATCATACATTCATAAAAAATATTTAGAAAATAAAAACAATAATTAACAGTACAACATAGTTGCAATAAAAATAAAATGGTGTCATGTATTAATACGTGTCAACCAATGTTAATGCTGTATTTACATAACAATGATTTATTTTAGCAACAAAAACTCCATCATGTCACATTGTTACTTTTATAAAAACATATTTTAAATTTTAACAAATATTCCTAAAAGAAATCATTTTTATCAATTAAAATTAAACCATCCTAATATAATGTACCTATTAATTTTAACAATTAGATTTTAAAAGAATTGTTATGAATTGTTGTTGTTTTGTATTTTATATTAACTTATATGCATAATAAATTATAATATACATTTCTGAACAAAATATATTTGGATTTGAAAAAAATGATTGAATTCATGGTTAATTTAATAAAATCATTTTAACTCGTCTTAAATATTTGATTTTTCGTTAGAGTAAACATCAAATACAAATAATAACTATCTACAGGTACACATTAATATTTAAACAAATGTCTCCCCTATTCTTAAAAAACATTAAATGTAAATGTATTTGTTAAAACTTGATTTAAAATATGTTTAAAAGGCGAATGACTTACCATTTAAGCCATTATCCACTGCAATAGTATCCAAATCACGTTCCGTTTTAATATATAGAACTAATCTATAAAAATATGGGTTCAATTTTAAACATGTGAATAGTCTTAAATTTTTTATAATATAACATTAAAATAACTATTGCTGTCCAGCTAGGTAGGTCCAACTTCGAGAAAGAGATCAATCGTCGAATCCGACTCGGCTGGGCAGCGTTCGGGAAGCTACGCAATATCTTTTCGTCCCACATACCACAGTGTCTCAAGACGAAAGTCTTTGACCAGTGCTTATTGCCAGTGATGACCTATGGTACTGAAACTTGGTCGCTCACAATGGCCCTTATCAGAAGGCTAAAAGTCACCCAAAGAGCAAAGGAGAGGGCTGTGCTTGGACTTTCCCTACGTGATCGAATCAGAAATTAAGAGATCCGCAGGAGAACCAAGGTAACCCACACAGCCCGAAGAATTGCCAAACTTAAGTGGCAATAGGCAGGGCACATTGCTCGCAGAATAGATGGCCGATGGGGCCGAAAGGTTCTGGAGTGGCGACCGCGTACCAGAAGACGTAGCGTTGGAAGGCCTCCCACAAGGTGGACCGATGACCTTGTGAAGGCCGCAGGAATCCGCTAGATGCGGAAAGCACAGAATCAGTCGAAGTGGAGGTGCTTGGGGGAGGCCTATATCCAGCAGTGTACGTTTTTCGGCAAATGATGATGATGATGATGATGAAAATAACTATTTGGTGTATCGAGTTTTAAGTAGTTCTTCGACAAATGTATACAGCGTGCAGAATGTTGATTTGGTTCCGATTTGCAATGGAATGGCTTCAATGGCATTGTACATGTTCGAGAGTTATTAAATGGCTTGAAGAAGTGCTAAGGACCATCAGCGTAAGAGCGTAACACACTCAAAAAGCAACGACCATCAACATTATTGTTGTGTTGATGTTTCGACGAGAGATCAACACTATGACTAAAATTTCTTATAAACTGTAGATGTTTATAAGAAATTTGTAGAACAATTTCTTTTGCGATTTGTAGGTAAGTGTGTTACACAATTATGGCTTACATTGGTAAGAATTGGTACCGACGACGTATTAACATAGTATTTAAAACACGAATAGGTACGCAGAAATGTATCAGTATCCAAATCTCAAACAATGTGCACGAAAGAAATTGTATAATATAATATTTATGTAGTGAATATTTACGATTAATTAAATCGACACTTTTATTCATTTTATTTCAAAGAAAGCGGAAATACAGAAGCAATTTATTAATGTACTAAATTCAACACACTTTATTTTTGTAAGTTGATTGAGTTAATCGTCGATATGCTTATTTTTAACATAGTATAAGTTTATTAATACATTACAAGTTATATCGGTGTGGGTATTTCGTTAAAAGTGATGTTAATCAACGTCTTACGCGATTATAATTATTATATTATGTACATAATTTGCAACGTCTATTGCAATTCCGACGGAATTATATATTTTCTATAATCATCTTATACATCGGGTATATGAACAGAGTAAATGTAAAAGTTAAACGTTAAGATAGGTATATGAAGAGATGTGAATTAAATCACAAAACACAATGAGAATATAATTACCATACTATAATAAACACATAATAATTCTCTTTCATTACACATTGTCATTTTGAAGTGCACATTTATAATCTGACATCTATAATGACTAAAATTAGGTGTTTGATGAATTTTCATAAATTTAGATGTCGACGATAACCGTATAGAAACAATGGGACACGGAATAAACATTGAAAGTATTTACAAAGTGCTTCAACGTCTTAACTCTTAACTTACGAGAGACGAGCCTTAACAAAATGTACAACTTAACAGTAATTAGGTACTAGTCGATTTTGGTAAGTTGTACCAAATTGGAATAACACTGATCTGATCACTGAGGTTATTCGTTGTGTACATATGCTCCTCGAGATGAAGTGATCATGACAAGTTATTTCTTTGTGTTGAAAATATTCTACAAACTTTAAACAGTCTTCGGTTTCACTTACATATACCTAGGTATATCCCTGTCGAATCAGTGTGTTTTGTACTAGCGTTATAACAAACCAACTACTAAGCTTTAAAAGGACATTTTTACTATAGCATCCGTTATTGAGGCACAGGTTGAGGAAATTAATTTAAATATAGAATTGTTATCTCTTTCACACGCTAATGAAACCGTTACATTGTTGAAATAATACCTACAATGAAATATAACAGAATACACAACAATTTCGCTAGGCCTTTCAAGTTTTGAACTTTACATAATGTTAGAAGCCGGTCTTCTTATGGCGTCATATGAACTACCGAGTAATTGTTTTGTTAAATTATGTAAATGTGCATAGTCTAT
Organism: Agrochola lychnidis; assembly: GCA_963680765.1. NCBI lineage: Eukaryota > Metazoa > Arthropoda > Insecta > Lepidoptera > Noctuidae > Agrochola > Agrochola lychnidis. Next base: position 14,353,598 of record OY796850.1, on the reverse strand, counting down.
AAATGAATATACCTCGCTACATACACATTAAAATACATTATCTCTTGCAATTTAGACATATTTGTAATATCAAACCAAATACCATTTTTATGTAGTGATTTTTATTACAATAATTCAGAAACGGAATAATTTATAATATACTTTATGCATGTAACGCTATTAATAAAGAAAGAGTAGTGAAAATTACGAAATTAGAGATAAAAGGCGGAAGAATTAAAATAACCTATCAATATATTTTAAATAAAATGTGATTTTATGAACGAATTTAACTAATATTTAGTAATCTGTAGTTTTATTTTCACTGCTTGCGTTTCTTTTTAATAGCAGGATCTGTTACCGTTTGGTCTAGGAATGTGACCGGCTTCAATACTAATGAAACAACACATAAGTAATTTTCCGCCTTACAAGCTCACTGCAGCCACATTGGCAGGTCCAACTCTTCACTCCGCATTTTATGCGATCAATGTAAATTTAGTATATCAGTAAAACTCCTATGTGATAATAAAATATATTAAATCTTTGTGCTAACTTACAATAAATTCATTTTTCATAAACTATATACTATTTTATCATTTTCCTTATGAAAAACCAATTCTAATTTACTAAGCGCGCTTGGCACGCTGCATTGGTCTGGTTAAACACTATAACTACGTACATTAGCTACTTTCACATGATGTTGATGATGGAACTGGTTAGCTAGTATCTCACTAGTTTATATATAAAATATGTATCAAAATTTCGATGTTTTTTTGTGATAACAATGAGCGCAGATATTGTCACGAGGCACATACCACCTTCCACTTAAACTTATGTTACAATAGAAGCAGAGTTATTGTGATCAATCTGTTATATATAACACAACTTATAGCCTATGTTCTACTGCGCGCGCATATCATACACATTACAAATATAAGATCGAAAACTAATACATTTTTTAACCAGAAGGCTTGCAAGAACTACTAAAATACATTATGGACACATTAGAAGTATGTAAGAGTAGATTATTTTCAGGTGGTATATGCCCATTATTGTAATAACGTATACAGTCGGTAAACACTAAAATTATCAATACAGCCTAAAACTAGCTAGTACAAATAACAATAATTACGTATCTACCGACAGTGCGTATCTTTGTATATAATTAGTCAATTTCACATCAGGCTGAACGTGTCTAGTCTTCGTTTATTGATTAAATCTTTAAAGTTGGATCTTCATCTTATGTAAAAATATATATTATTATATTATGTGGTCCGTAGCATCACACGCATTCTGCGCATGTCGACAGCTGAGCCGCGGTTCAACGCGCAATAATCACATTCTAAGTTAATATGAAATAAAATAAATGTTTGCTGAAATAATAATGATTCAACTCTAATTCCATCAATGTAATGTTCAACATGCCAATTTATTGGGCTAAGATAACAGTAACATCTGTAACTTAAAGTTCATAGAGCATGTTCACTTTAAAACTTCTCCAACTAATATTATCAAATATTTTGACGTAAAACACATTGCCAATATTTTCTTGGTGGCTTAACAAATAGGCAACCTAGTCAAAGCCGTTTAAAATAATTTAGAGTTTTGCTTACTCTAATAATTGATGTTACATAGCTTTTATTATTATCACAATATTATAGTGCATTGATTATTGACTCAATTTTTGGGAGTGTGCGATCCAAATTTAAACTAGGTATGCACAACTTAGCACTTGCCTTCACTGAAGGCATACAAATACATTGTACTCTGTAGATATCCATTTATCGGTATCTGTACAAACAAATTCAAACTTATATTATTATACTACATATATACAAGTGGTGATATTGAAACAGCGGACTAGAGATCGACATAGGGAGTGGGGTCCATCTTGTCGAGGTCGGCCAGCAGGGCGGGCGTGAGCGGCTCGCCCAGGATGTCCTCGCGCAGCATGTCGTGCAGCGGCGACGTCAGGCCCTGCTCGCTGTCCACCACGCTCTCGTGCAGTTGCGTGGAGCCGCACACCGAGTTACCGTTGATTAGAAAATCTCTGTTGCTGTAACTAAACACGCTTCTGTCCTCCGCGAATTGAGGAGTAGATGGCACAGATTTCGAGGATATTCCGTTCGATACGTTGGAGTAATTCTCGGCAGTAAATAGTTCCCTGGAGCGGCGAGAATCGATTTGCAAGTTGGGCGCGGTACGTTTGTAGGGCAACGGTGTACTCGGGACCGACCGTGATGTGTAGTATTTATTTTTTTCCGTAACTAATTCCGATAAATCAAACTCTATACTATTCGCTCGTTTAAGAAAATCTTCCACGTTGTCAGCGGCAGCGCTGTCGTTAGTGAACGATTGGTTGAACTGATTGCTTCTCTCGAGCAAATCGTCACCACTCGGTATTATCGAAGTCAATTGCTCGTCCGAAAGTATTTGGTGTTCAGGGAGGGGATCACAACCATTGCTCAAAGTGTCAGTAGAATTAAGAATACTTTGTGTGGCGCCAGTAGTGAGCACGTCGTTACTGCTGTCGATAGCGTCATATATTTTGTCAAGCGTTTCTCGATTAAGTCCAGCTTTTGATATGTCACAAGTATCGGCAAGAGATCCGAAATCACAAAACTCATTGGGGACGGGTGTCGGCGGAACTGATCCAACTGGAGTGTTATTATAACTCAATAGTCCCATATTTCCTATTCCCTGCTTCAGGGGCACTGATTGTGATCTAAACGTGTCGGGTCCTGATCTATAAGTAACTAGTGACTCTTGGAAAAACTGACTAACCTCACTCGACAAAGGATCGGCAGACAATGGTTGGTCTCCATTTATGTGGTCTCGAAATGGTGCGTTGGGTAAAAAATTCAAACAAAGATTATTGGAGCCATTGGACATTCCTGAGGGACACGTGTACATATGATTTTTATATTGTGTAAGTATGTTCGGTGAGGGAGGAGCGGAGATCGGTTGGCAGTACTTGCCAGGACCACAGAGTTGTGCTTTGCTCATAAACTTTTGATCGTTGGGTATGGCAAATTGTTTGGAGCACGGATCCGTCACTCCGAGGGACAGAGGATTTCGCCGTTTCCTTCCATTGTGCTTAGGTATCGGGCGAGAGCACAGCCGCGAGCGCGGCACCGGGGTGTTTCTCGGACTAACGAAAGGGCTCGCAGCAGTGCTGTGCGAGTGCGATATAGGAGATGTCTGTAACGAGCCACCCATCATTATTTGTTTATTCACCTTAGTTGGACTTTGACCCCTCTGTCCGAAGCCTAGCGGTGACTTGGAATGAAAGTTTCCTGGCGAATGACATCCATCAGAAATTGGCACAAACTCGTATTGTTGTGTTCTGGTAGTTGGACTCTGCGGTTCATTGTGACAGTGTCCGTTATACAGATGTGGCCCCCCGACGTTACCAGGCACTGGATTGGATGCTGTATCATTGACATATGATAAAGACGTGCCATTCTGATTCGGATGATTGTGCTTGTTGACGTTCATAGCTGTCTGATTAGTGACGGATGGCCCATTCATTTCTGGTTCATTTGTCCCAAGCGGTTTAAAGGCACCTTCAGAAATAGTAGTCTTCATGGGCGGAGGCTCGTGTGAGTTTTGCTGAGAAAGTTGAGACTCCTGATTGATTTGCATAGTTTGAGAACTAGACCCACTCTGGTTTTTTAAGTTTTTAGCTAACAACTCTCTGAGCTGCGATATCTTTTCGTTTTTGCCCTGACTATGGTCGTCGTGTGGGTCCTGGCCTCGTTCTAAAAAAGCAGCTGTGTTATCAGAGGTGCTGGCGTTCGCTTGCGCTTGTGCTTGTGCCTGCTGATTAGCGCGGTGATGAAAATACTGCAGTAACTCTTCCTCGTGCTCCTGACTGTTACCCTCGTTCAAATAATCGTCTAAATCATGTTTATCAATGTTACAGATGCTGATCACACGTTCCCTGTTAAGAATTTCCGAGTGTTTCTCTTCACAAATCATCCCCGTTTTGATGTTAATCCCATCTAGACCGCAACACGAATCAGGCGTCGCGGTTCGCTCGGGCGATCCCGCGCGATCCGGCGAGGGTCCACTAGCTCGGCCGCTCGATTTCCGTAATTTATTGCGTAGCATTTCGGACTTAGACGTCGGAGCCTTCACCGACCGTGTGGGACTCGCCGCCTCCTGTTGCTCCCGGGCCAGCGCCGCGGCGGTGCTTTTGGACCGGCTCGTTAAGTTTTTTGGATCCTCTAAAAAAGCAACCTCGGGACGAACGGGAGAATCGGCGGGCGCGGGCCCAGAGCTGCACGCGGCGTCGAGCGGCGGGGGCGCGAGGGGCGCGGGCTGGGGCGCGGGGGGCGGGCCCGCCAGCGCCTGGCGCGCGGCCGCCAGCTTGCCGCCCAGGATCTCGGCGGCGCGCATCTTTTTGGGCAGGTACTCGGTGCGCGGGAAGTCGTCGGGCGCGTGCGGGCGCGCGTCGGGCGGGCAGCGCGGCGATGCGGCGCGCGTCTCGCTGTGGTAGGTCTCGAGGATGAGCTTCTTGCCCGGCAGCGAGCCGCGCGGCGGCGGCGGCGGCGGCTCGGGCGGGCGGCGCCGCGCCCACTCCGTGCGCTCGGTGGACAGGTCCAGCGACACGTCGCTGCTGAGGTTGATGGGCAGGTTGTGCTGCGTGTCGGGCGGGCGCGTGAGGTCGCGCGGCGCGTACGTGGGCTCGAACACGTAGGGGTCGGGCCGGTACTCGTGCAGCGGCAGCGCGGGGTGCGGCGCGGGCGGCGCGTGCGGCGGGTGCGGGTGGGGCGGGTGCGGGTGTGGGGGGTGCGGGTGCGGAGGGTGGGGCGGGTGCGGCGGGTGCGCACGCGGCGGCACGGAGTAGGGCTGCATGGGCGGGCGCACGTCGTACACGGGCGCGTAGGGTGGCTGCGGGTACCCGTAGCTCATGTCTTGCATGGGCTCGCTCTCGTGTTTCATCGGCTGGTGGTGGCCCGCGTACGACGTGGACGGAGGTGATTCTCCCGAAACTTCCTGGCCCTTGTTCTTTTTAGGCCGTCCAGGGGTTCCTTGTGTCTGTCGATCAAATATAGATAACAGGTAAATTCACCTGCAATCAAACAACACTGGCCATACTCATGTATACTTTTTATCACTAACCTGTATTTTTCGTTTCAGATGCTTTATTAACTGTCGACTCGTGGCGTCATCTGCTGGTGCTGAAAGGAGACAAATAAAACATAATGATGCACGGTAGTTCTTCGCATAAAAAGTTAAAAACATGAAGGAAGAAACACTATATTCCATTTCATATTAATGAAATAGGTACTCCCGCGACATTGATCGTACAAATTTAACAAGTTTCCCCGTTTGATACGCGAAATTAAAAACCTTTCATGGATGTCCCTAGTTATGGCTGTGGTATACTGTATGATTTTTTTTACCGTCTCGAAATTTTTACAGGGTGTTCTACCCATGAATGTAAACAACTTTCACTATAGGAGCAACTCTGAAACCACGAAAAAAAAAATCTGCTGTTTCATACATTTTGGTCAAGTAGGTATTTGTTTATATTCATGGGTAGAACACCCTATAAAAATTTCGAGATGGTAAAAAAAAAGACCCGGTATATTGTGTCAGTCGGTTAGTCTCGAAATATATATTTTTTTTATACTTATTTTATATACACGTTGACATTGATGAATATTATTTACCAAATGACATTTACATTATAAAGTATAATAATTTAAATTAAGTATTGTGAATGTGAGGACTTATGTGGGTCTTTCTTTTTCTGTCTTAGATTTTAATATTACTGTAAGTAGGTTTGACATGATTTAATTATTTATAATTAAAAAAAGAAGGTTCAATAATTAATGATCCATACCGTGTGTCTGCGCAAGCGGCGGCGGCGACGCGCTGGCGGGTCCGGGCGGCGCGTGCTGCGTAGTCGCCGACATGAGGTGCCGGGACAGCTCCGATACACTCGAGAATTTCATGCCTACAACAAAAAAGACTTTTAGAACAAAGCGCAGATTATTCTATTATATTTATATAAAATTAGTTGATATTGTGGCGGCATCTACACCGCCACACGCGAACTACGCACCAAAGACCTGACGTCACACAAATCCTGCATTGCGCAATTAGAATTTATCGCGCGAACAGCATATAACTTCCCCGACATCAATCGTTGGACAGTTGCCCGCCAGACACGACACGCGTCTGGTCGGAGGATCCTCCTTTTCTATAGAGGATGAGTGAAATTTACACCCTGTTCCTCAAACATCTAAAATATCTTTACCAATCTTTTTCGAGATTTGACAGCAAGGCATGAAGGGTTATTTTGCGTTCGAATCTGCGGCGCATGAGGTCTGCGAGGTGTAGGTGTTTAGTGAGACAGAATTTTTGCACGACGTGTATAATACTGTTTTTTTTTAGATTAAAAGTGCGCTGGCGATTGCCTGCCATCTGTTCAGAGAAACTTATGTTTAAAATTTCGAAAAACGGGCTTTACCAGTTTTATTTCTGATACTTCCGAATTTGTGTCCGTTTAATGGCAATCGGTCCTGTCGGTCTCGGTCTGGTCGGATACATGGGACTTTAACTTAAGTAATGAAATAGAATAGGGAATAGAGAGTCGTAATATGTTAATATCCCCAAAAGCAGATAACATTTTATTAAACCGGATACGGTACATACCTAATTTTGTTTCGGCCCAATCGCAAACTATCCTCTCGTTTTCTCTTGATGCCGGAGTTGGTTCCTGCAAGAATACGTATAACAGAATTCAGAAACTGAGATAATCATCAAGTTTTGACTCAATGCAACACAAATACAAATTCCATTGCAGCCAAATTTTTTTAGGGCCTTTTTTAATACAAATGGTCACACACAAATCAAATTGGAATCATCATCATCTACCTAGCGTTTTCACATGTTGGAGTTGGCTTCCAGTCTGGCCAGATGCAGCTAAATACCAATATTTTACATGGAGCGACTGCCTTTCTGACCTCCACATCCCATTTTCTGGGTAATACGATACCTCTTAGTAAGACTGGACAAATCAACTTAGAATACATAACGCTATAGTAAACAGTTGTGTAAGTAGGCGATGGTAAGAAAATTACCTATCTAAGATTATGAATTGAAGTCGTACATTGAATTATAGAGATAAATTGTCGTATGTAGTATGCGTTCGCAATTTATTTGCCAAACATGTAAACAAACACAAGTTTTAGGAAAAACAACTGTAACGCATACACATAAGGTTCAGTTTGCGCTACAACTTCATTTTTTTTTACTATTTCAACAGTACTAGTCAGTATAAAATCAACTTTATTTACAGTTGCATAAAGTTGATGTTTGTTTAATTGGGAATAACGTCAATTGGAAACAAGGATTTGAATAGAACTTACACATAATACACAAACCCACAAGTATTCCGCGATACCGTCAACAACTGTCGAGATTTATTCTTTCGTTTTTACTGGTGGGTAATTTTTTGTTACTACACAGAGGCAAATCAAATTAGCTAACAAAACTCCGCGGACGTAATGGGTATTAATATACCGGATGATTTTTTTTACCGTCTCGAATTTTTTACAGGGTGTTCTACCCATGAATAAAACAACTATCACTATGGGAGCAACTCTGAAATCACGAAAAAAAAAACAGCTGTTTCATACATTTTGGTCAAGTAGGTATTGAACTTTTGTATAAACAGCTGATTTTTTTTTTGTGATTTCAGTGTTGCTCCCATAGTGAAAGTTGTTTATATTCATGGGTAGAACAGCCTGTAAAAATTTCAAGACGGTAAAAAATATCACCCGGTATTAACGTGACAAAAAAAAGCTTTGATGATTTCTTTTTTGGGGTCAACGACCGTACATGTTATAGGTAGTTGCTTGAAGTATCAGTTTTAAAAACAGTTTTTTCTGTGTAAACTTCACAGAAGTGATGGGTATCGTGATTTCAACACGATAATACAAACAAAAAACTGATTTTCTCAAATCATATTTCAAATAACTACAATACCAAAGGTCGTTGACCCCAAAAAATATCCTCAAAAAAATCTTTGTTCTTCCATCGTTTTTATATATCGATGCTTACCACGGCTGCGGCGTTTGGCTGACTAATTTCATTTGACCGTGTTAAGTATATACATATAGGTATAAGTTTACGCTATTGGGTACTGCTTGATAAATGATAAAAGAGTATTAATAGTTCAAAAAACATACCTTGGAAGATTCACCCAAATCAGGTAACTGTGGCACTTCTAATTTGATCTTTTTCCTTAGTCCCGCGTAACAATATCTAGAAAAACAAAGAAGTCGATAGTTTAGTGCAGATTCTATTATTTCACTACTGAAATTATAATATCACTGGTTTAACAATATCCCTGCGACATGTACATCCGCGGACATTAGCGGTGAACCAAATTTCACCCTTATGTCCTTAGTAATAAAGTTAAAAAGTGATTCAACGCCAGTTTATGATGGTCTTTAACATAATAACGGTGAAATATGGGTGCAGCCTACACCTCTGTTACCTCTTCGTGAAATACTGGCGTTATGTTATGTTTTCCTAGTAGTTCCTCATAAATTATCAAGTAGGAACGATTACTTTTTTCATGCAATAACGTTGAACGCTGATTTATTTTCATTACGTATCTCTTAATGGATGACACGTGTATCGTGTATGCATATAATGCACCTAAGTACATAAATACATCCATATCCATACTAATATAAATGCGAATGTATTCTGTCTGTCTGCTACCTTTACACGCATAAACCTCTGAACCAATCGTTATGAAATTTGACAGATAGGTGTCTTGGGACCTGGGGGTCTACTCTCCAAATACGAATAGTTTCAGCCGAAGTTACGGGCAATACGCATTCCGAAATAAGTAGGTATAGTTTGGAACCCGAACTAAGAATGAATGACAATACGATTTGACAGCCGTCCCTAATCCCGATGTGTTCCTGCCCGTCCGAAAAATTGGATTTGTTACTTGTTTTGACGGATCAACTTCTTTCGGACGGGCCCATAACTTCGTTGTTGGACTTACGAGGGTAGACTCCCTGGAGAAGGACATAGGCTAACCCTGGATATATTTATAAAAAACGATGACATACAAAATTCATGGCAGACGAAGTCGTGGGCAACAAATTGTGTGTACATAGGTGCATTTATAGGAAATTCTTTTTTAACAGGGAATTACCCAACAAAACATAAATTAATAAATGTTTTAGTTCTGTTAGTTGTGCACATCGCACCTGACAGGCAGTTTGGTGAAACTTCAGGAAAGTAATCGTCAATATGTAGTAGATATTGGAATTGTTTAGGATATTTTCTATCAATTTTCTCAGAAGTAACTCTGAAGAGCGAATGATTTATTGTTAGAAGAAAAATATAAATAACAAATTGTTACATCATTTTTCATAATATCCGGTGACACTGTTATCAAAATGTCAAGGTAAAGGAAGTTCATGAATGATTTTTACTACGTCTTTGTATTAGATCATTCAATTTTTTTTAAATTAATTTAATAAAATAATCAGTGTTTCATTGTTCAATTCGTACTCGTACTTAGTCGTATCCACGTGTCAGTAGTAAACAACATCTGATAATATTATATTATATATATGAACGGTCGACGTCATCTAGTGATATTACACGGGGTCATTGACTTCACCTACTTTGTAAAGAGCACAAGCTCTAGAACAGGTACATAAATGTGTGCTTCTATAAACAATTACTACACCAGCTAGACCTTGAACTTAATTCAAGAAAATAGGTACACTATAAATACCTACATATTTTTATCCTGGTAAGTATAAAAATATGTAGGTAATTATAGTTCCAGCTCCAGCTCTAGTTCAACGAAATAGTGGGACCATCCATAAACAATAGACCACTTTTGTTTTTTTAATTGTAAGGCCCGTTCACACGGTGATGATAAGAAGGATATTTTGTTATTGTATAATTTGGGTCATCCGGCAGTTTCTTGGTAGTTTCATACTGCATTTTGTTTTTAACCGTATGAACATTGGGATGTTGACATGTGCATCAGTACATTACACCAGTGCAAAGCAAGGGCGGGTCGCTAGTATAATACATATAATTAAGCTGAAGAGTTTGTTTCAACGCGCTAATCTCTAGAACTACCAGGCGGATTTAAAAAAAAAACTAAAAATCTTAAAATCTTTTTTTTTCTTATTTTTAAATTTTTTGAGGAAGGTTATGGGCTGTTTAACATCACGCTACGACCCTTAGGAGACTACAAAAAAATCAGAAAGAACGCTAAGCGAAAACGAAGTAATAGCGCGGGCAATGCGATGCGACGCGGTGGTCGGGGTCCGAGGGAGTTTTATAAAAAATATGGCTGTCATTTTAGTTTATTGTATATCTTACGATTTCCACGCGAACGAAGTCGCGGGGAGAAGCTAGTTTATGTACAATGTATGAGACAAGACTCTGGAGGAACCGCGCCGCAATCGGAGGTGAGGTTATCAATATAAAACATTAATATTTAAAAGCAAAGACTCGAAGCAATTGTTTTATCAGTGCATATCTTATTTCGTTTACGTCACAGATAGGTGCCATACAATAAGATTTGCTTGTGAATGATAAACTTGCCAATTGTGATGGTCACACAACAAATGCGACAGATCGGACAGAGATAAATTAAAAGTACATTATAGCTACATTGAGAGCCATTGTAATTATCATAATAGCATGTATTCCCGAAGGGGTGTGTAGTGGTGCACCCACATTTCAACAGGGCCCATATACCTATAATGGGGGGCGAGAATATTGCCATACATCGGGCACAAACCTATACTCTACTGATTCCTGAGGAAAAACACTTTCCCGATCAATCAAATTCAGGAAACCACGATTAACATAGGATGCCCTGGTCCACATGAATGTGATGTCTATATGGATTTTAAACATAATCTATACTAATATTATAAAGAGGAAAGTTTTGAATTTTTGTATGTAACGAATAAACTTAAAAACTACTGGACCGATTTGAATTTTTTTTTCAGCAATTGATAGCTACATTATCAGCGAGTAACATAGGCTATATTTTATCCCCGTACTCCCACGGGAACGGGAACTACGCGGGTGAAACCGCGTGACGTCCGCTATTTATTAATAATGAATAATATCCTCTGCACTGAAGGGTTATCTCATTATTTTCTTGTCACACGTTATTTTACGTAATCTTTAATAACGAGAGTCACGTTAAGTAGTTGTTAAAGAAATAAAATAATAGTATTATTTATTATCAGTTTTTGTTCAGTTTCTAGATTGTGTAGCTCAAATCATGCCTAGTTGTATAGATTATAGGTTTAATAAATAATATGACGTCATCAACATTGTCCTGCCCTTGCCCTGCCCAACACGTCTTTTTCTTCCTTATTTCTCTATTAGTCGTCATCACGATAATCACTGCCTTTCTAACCATCAACCCTGGATTTTCGCCTAGGCCTAGAAGGCCCCTGGCGGCAGGCGGGCAGGGCTGGATAGCAAATGCTACAGGCCCCGCGCTCATGTTGCCTACCTAACCTATAACACCCGTAGGAAAGAAAAAGAAATCTGACCTCTCCGAGCCAGGATGCTAAATATTTTCGAGCTCGCTTCGCTTGCTGAGTTTCTCTTATTTCTTCTGCTTAATCTGCATAAGTCTATGAAGCGATTCCTATTTCTTTCGTCGAAAAAAATCTTATCTAAAAATTTTTGAGCTCGCGTCGCTCGCCATTGCATCTTATATAGTTACTCTTTATTCTTAAAATTTCTTGCATACACCGACAAAGTAACTCCTATTACTGTGTGAAAAGTCAAAAGAAACCTAATCTATAAAATATAATCTATCCGAGGTGCTAAAATTTTCATTCTCGCTTCGCTCGCTCTTGCATCATCCACAGTTCTCATAAAAAGATCACCGTTCAATCACTCTTCTTAATCACTGCCGGCACCAGCTATGCGAAAAATCAATCATATAGGTTTTTACAAAGTAATTAGTGCTGTTTGAAGAAATTAATTTGGTTCAAGTAGTTTAGGTACTTGAATGTTAAGGAATACGAGGAAAAGAACCTCTTTATTTAGAAACGTTGATTTATGACGACTGTTGAAGTAAATATAGTGACATAGACTGCATTATTTCTGATGTTTATTTATAGTAATTAAAGCCGATTAAAAATTATATTTTCTGTTCTAGTAGATTTTATTTGAATTTCCAGATGGCTTCGGGATGGAAAAATTTCAAGGGTTAAAATTTCAAGTGCATAGGGGCCCCGGGTTTCTAAGTCCGGGCCTGCTTAGCCATATCATCGTTCACACAGTCCATCCATGAAAATATGTACCTCTTTCTAAATTTTAGATTAATCTAACAAACTAACAGCTCCGTGCCCCACAGTGCTATGAATAAAATCACAAAGCAACGGCCAACGGACAAAGCAATCTTGTGATTGAATCTAAATTATATTTAGCAACACGGAATGCCCGCTTTGTGATCTTGTAGATACTTAGAGAAATTGATAACGAGTTATAAGCAGGTATTGCATATTATAATAAAGATTGCCTTATCTACAGTTAAGACAATCGACAGATTCTTTTTTACTGATCTTACTCAATTAGCTAAGTGTAAAATGTTCGATATTTTGCTAATTATAATTTACCTAAGTTTATAAATCAATCTTTGTGTTTCTATAACAGGAAAATATGTAAGTACAGTTACCCACACGAAGGTTACGCACTATTACTCCAATACCTATGTTGTGAACAACAAAGCCGACTGTCGAACAATAAAAAGGCTTCTCCAGTGTACGTATTTTTACAAATAAAATGAATGCTTGTTAGAAACTTGACATAAACACCAATGCTCAATGACGCATAAACCTATATTTACGTAGATTATATAACCCTCTTTGATTTTGCTGGTCATCAGCGCTCGCGGAAACAAAATTAGTCGGGGTCGCTGTCGCCTGATACGGTAAAGAGGACTATATACTATACTAGCGGCCCCAACAGACGTTGTCCTGCCCGAAAGCAGCGCCACCTACTCGGTCCAAACACACACAAAACATTACATCAAAATCGGTCCAGCCGTTTAGGAGGACTTCAGTGACATACACACGTACAGAAGAATTATATTTATAAAGATAACCCTCTTATTCAAATATTGTAGGCAGACGTACCGATTGCTACGTTGCTATTGTTCTGAATTCAGACGAACTGCAGTTTGTTTGCACTCGAACGGTTAACCGATTGTGAAATTCTTAACACAAATTCTAAAGTAGTAAAACGTATTTTACTACTATTTAAAATTAAGTTTATTTTATTTCATACTAGCGACCCGCTCCTGCTTCGCACGGTTTTTACGACTTGAGAAAACATCGAGATTTCTTAGTTTTATGTAACTTTAATACTAACGTATTATACACATAAACCTTCCAGAATAAATTCTCTAAACGATGATGAAAACCTCATCAAAATCTGTTGCGTTGTTTAGAAGAACAACGCGGACATACAGACAAACACAAAAAGCGACTTTAATTTATAATACGTGTAGATAATACGCCTTAACGTAAACGCCTTTGACGTAAATGTACAGAACACGTGTATAGAGATTAGTCATTTTGCAGTAACATATACATTTTATATAAATCACGTTATATCTATGCAGTGCTCATAATTATTATTGTTTACGTAACGCATTATTAATTTAGTCCCACAACATTACAACCGGAGTACGACAGAACTATGAACTATCTTTACTACCTGTACGGTCAGCAACAAAACCAAACCATTATCACTGTCACTTTTACATAATCTTCAAAATTGACACAAGATGATTTGATAAACTGCTTTTTAGCTTTTCATATTATGACTAACAGTTAATATACTTTTAATTTTACTACGGTTCCGATTTTAATTCAATATTTTGCTTAATAATTCAGATAAAAAAAACTGAAGAGTTAATCTACTTTTTATGCTGACTGTACCTAATTACCTATTATGTAGGTACCTATATTAGGGAAATCAATTGGAATTTCTTTGAAAGTAGTAGCGTATTTTAATTTAAACAACAAGGAGGAAAGTTTAAAGACCAATGAATGAATTTAGTCATAGGGCAATGCTAAACATGTAAACACGAAAAACCCAGTTCATCATTCTACCATAAACATAACGTAGGTATTCCCAAAGGCGTATTAGGCAGAGAGAATTTCTGAATAAAGAAGATCTAACCAGGGATCGAACCCAGAATCCAACGCGAGGATTTAGTCAACGCCATTGGATTAATTACTCGTTGTATTCAATCGATTGGCAACAGTTCGTCTCATAAATTAGTTGCACACCTAAAATATTTAAACATAACATCACCCCTTGTAATCTCCGAATGGTTATGCAGAGGTTTACCTACCTATAGTACACCCACATTTCGCCAGTTATGTTTAAGTCCCATGTAACAGGGGTGAGCTTACTGCCATCAACCGGGCACAAATTCAGACTCCGGGCTGCTACTGAGAAATTCCAGATAGAAAAACCCAATATAATTTTGCCCAACTCGGGAATCGAACCCATGACCTCATGCTGTAGCGCTTGTGACCACTAGACCAATGAGGTAGTTAGTTGGTTCATATAACAATATGATTGTTCTTAATAAATAGATATATATATACCATATATGCATACCTATCTATAGGGTGTCCGGTAAATAATGGATAACCTTGAAATAGCATTTATTGAACCTTATGGCCATTCTAAAAAAAACAAAAATAAATATATCCCAAGTAGTACCCAATCTTACCCAAGTAGTAGTAAGATTTTCAATTAACTTATTTTACATTTTTCAAATTCAAAAGTCATTTATTCAAAGTAGGCACTTTTCGAACGTTAAAATTACATAAGACAGTCCCCCAAAAACGCCCGCCCTTCACTTTCTAGTGCTTTAGCTGGGAAGAAGTGGCTCCGCAACAAACTCCCCAGCAGGCACAACCACAAATGAATGAATTCCATCGATTATTTGTTGTTGTAATATTGATCGTTGACTATACCAACAGAGAAGCAGTTAATAATGTGACAAGAAATTGCAGTGTTTAAAAAAAATATCGTATCTTAGGTACTATTTGGCATAAGAAATATTTTTTTAGGTCGGCCGTAAGGTCTAATAAATGCTATTTCAAGGTTATCCATTATTTACCGGACATCCTGTATATTTAATATTTTGTATGTAGGAGAGACGAAACGCGACAGCACTGATTGTGACTTTACTTAATCAATTAGCGATCGTAAGCATGATATCATTGTATGTACCTACATACGTATACTTATCAAATGCTCTATGAAGGAAACACTAACTTCGCCTGTGTGAGTAGGTATGCATGCATGTGTGTGTGACTTGTAAAGTTGTAACAGAATATCATTGTGCAGCTATTGTATTTATTATCATAAAAATGCTTTGACACCCAAGCCTGATGAAACCATAAAGATACATACAACGGAGAATACATTTCTAGGTATTAGAGCAAGTATGTAGTTTGACTTACATTCATATTTCAATATTGATGTTTAGGGAAAATTATGTGTTTTTAACGGGACGATAACCGACTTTTAATGATTTTATACTGAAGATGTCGTCTAAACGAGTGGTGTTAGTGATTTGGAAAAAATATATGTTAAATTAGAGCATTTTCCTAATATTTTAATATAAGCATATTTTTGATTATGTTTATATTACATTGTGAAATTAATTTGTAAAGTTATGTCTAACGCGGATAAAAACTGAGAATGACGCAAAATCTATCGAGCGTATTTTTCTGAAAACTTCACCATTTTAAAGATAATTAAATTATTGATACTTGTTTTATTAAGACGCTGACATCAGCAATTGAGCCTTGAGGTTTCGGTATTTTTAGCCACGCCCACTATTTCTCCGATAACTTAGCGCCATTCTTAAATTGCGGTGATACAGCGAACTACCAAGCAAGAAACAAAGTGACACGGACAATAATCAACAATGAACCAATAGATGGCGCTTTGTATAATTTATTGTTCTGTATGAAGAGCAAGAAACAAAATAGACAGGCCGATTAAAAACATGAGTATACATATTATATTTTTATCTTTGTATTTTTATTTTTTAGTTTTTTTAAGTCGAGACTTTATTTAAAATGAATTTAAAAACAATATAAACGTAAGGAAAATAAAAGCTCAATCTATATTAGCAAAATTTTCATTATTATCACATTTTATATTGTTTTGTTTTTATGTTTATTATTTACCTTTATAAATTAATAAACAATAACAAATATGTATAAAAAATTTCGACTCCATATCCCACATGCTGGTGACCTAAGCAAGATTAATATACAGGATGTCCAGTAAATAGTACGACAAATTGCAGGGGTTGATAGCTTGGGTCAATACCTTCCAAAAAAACTCAATATATGTTCAGCAATATGTTACTGATTAAGAGTTATACGAAATTTTCCAAAATATTGAAAAATCTCTACCTTGAAACAGATTTTTAAGCATTTCTTAATGATAAATTGATTTTCTGATATTTTTTTACATCAAATTATTCGTAAATAATTACTCTACACATTGATAAGTCTTTTTTTGTCATAAACAAGAAAGTTTTCAAGAAATACCACTTAAAAAAAAACACACAAACATTTTCTTATCGCTTTAATATACAGCGTTGAAAAAAAATTTTACCTATGTGACAGTTTTGTACAACAAACTCAAAAAATAGCTTGTTTAAGAGACCGGCGACACGGCTCGCAAATACAAATCGAGATGTTTGCAAAATTCAATTCCAAGCACGTTGCGCTAGTGTAAGTGCCTGTCGGAGCGATATACACCTACAGTGAGTAATACTACCACGCACACATTGACAATTATTGCTTGACGCGATAGTATTACTAGCTTTCGAAAATTTATGATAAATTTGGATGTGTTCCGTAATACAAAAAATTATGAATGAAAACTTAATGTATTTGCATTTTTTTTTCGATAATTTGTAACTTGATAACATAAACTATGCTTCTGCGGAAACAATATTACAAATATTGTTGTTTATAATACAGAAAAAAACAATATAAAAACATGTCATTTATGCTGTAAAAATGTACGAAATGCAATTCGCTTACACTTCATTTAAAGGTAAGTTTTTGGAAATAAAAAGACGTAGGAGCCTAGATAAATACTGTCTCAATCCGGTACATAATATGGTGGAAATATGCTCAAATTGCAAATTATTTATGTACTACGTTTGTATGGACATTTCATGCATCGCCGCATTCTTAATGGTGATTTTGAAAAGAAACAATACCAGCACATAAAAAAATACGAAAATCATGCTATTCTAGTTTCAGAGAAGCTGATTTTGTTGAAAATGTTACTAACTTAATTTTGACAAAAACTAGTCCTAGAGTAAGTAATGGAACTTATTTACGCGAAATATTATAAAAAAAGTTGTGACACGTAAAATGAAGCATGCACGCGTAATGGATAAAAAGGAACCCTTAATTGTATTGTGGTTTTGTGTCTTAACTCGCTAATTTGTAAACACAGAGATGCGTTGCAATAATTTTTAAGCATTTTTCGATGATAGGATAGGATTGAATATTTATAAGTCTGTGTTACTGAGGTATCTTGAACATGTGGGTTGATCTATTGGTGTCTGAAGGACTATTTCGTGCACCTTAATGTTGTCTCTAATAGGCAGATTCCGTGTAAATCTGGGGTCTACTATTTCAGGGAGTAGGTGAGTCAGGTAAAATGATTGTAATTTCTGTTTCATTTTTTGTTGCCAAAATAAGTCATCTTTTTCTATTACTTCTATCTTTAATTTAACTTCTTCTCCAGACCATACTGCAAACAAGCATTTCTTACGTCTTGTAATATGGAGCTGGCCCTGAATTTGATAATACCAGTTGTGATTGGTGTTTATTTTTAGGTACCCGTCTTTATTTTTAAGCCAAAAATTTACTTTTTTTTTGCTGATAGCCTCATTCAGTCCCAACTTGTACGCAGTGATTGGGCATTTAATTTCAATTATGGTATCTTCGCCACAGATACCATCAGGTGTCGCTCCAAGATAAGGCAACTCTGCGTCTATAAACAACCCACAAGGCGCAATTTGAATATTCTCTTGTTTCGACAATTGCAATATTGCAATTTTTTCGCTTTGCTGGCCATGTTTGATTGAGGAAATGTGATCCATATTTTTTTTATATAAAATGTCTTTTACCAAATTCGCGCATCCAGTATTTGGTCTTTTCTTTATCACGCGGCCAAAATTGGAGGCTGTCAGCAGCGATCTCCGAAGTTCCATCCACTCATTACTATCTTTTTGAAGAATCGTTTTTTTTTCTATTAAATTTCGTTCTTCATCTGTTTTTTTTAGTGAAAGGATAAAATTATCCTTCATTTTTTGAAGAATATCTTCTGGCATATCAGGTTTATTGCACTGATCTCCATAACTTTCATCTGTTTTTGTGAATATAATACGTCTTTTTTTCTTCATGTACTTGCTATTTAAGTGTCTCTTTTTCATTCTTCTTTCTTCTAACATCTTTAGTTTCCCTTGTGGACTTTTTGCTAAGATGTGTTTATAGAGTCGAGATATTGATTTATTTGTGTTGAATGATACAGTTGCCGCAGTACATCTCGTACCATATGATCTCTTCATAGAAAAATTTATTCTTTTTCCTCCAACATATTTTGCTATTATGCTATGATAGCGCTCAACTATATTACTGTCCACGTCATGGATGAGACTTCGAGCGTGACCTGCTATATTTTGAATCAGTAAACAAATTCGCTGCCATAGTGAACTCGAAAAGAAGTCGTTTGAAGTGTTTTCTTGTTCGCCCTGTTTCTGGCAGAAGTATGGTTTACATCTTGTGTGGTTTCCAAAAGCATGGTAATGAGCCAGCATAATATCATCGAATAGACGTTGAATTTCTGGACATTCATCGCCTTTGTTTTTAGCTATAGTTTTTTTTATCACAGACCTTACACTCATTATTGTTTTTTTGTTTACAAGTTTCCGATGGCTGATTGGGTATCTGGTATCTGTTTGTAATTGTTGCAGTTTATTGCAAAAGTTTCTAAGTAAATGGTTTCGACATTCTATTTTTTCCACTGTGATACCTTCATGTTGATAAGGCCGTGATTGGAGAATTTTACTATAGGTGCTGGAGTCACCATCAGATATCAAATGTCCATAAATTAAATTGTGAATTTTCACAGACTGTTTAAATCCCTCAACAATTATGTCACTCTCCATGCCAGTCGTAGGACCCGTGTAGTTTTTAAAACATTTGTGTTCTTTTATGGGCACTTTCTGTTTTTCTGCCCGATCACAGGTATAACAGTATTTGTTACGAACTCCGTAGTACAAAACTTCCCCGGTTCTCCTTCCAATAATAGTACCAGCCCCTGATAACGCGGAATAATTGGTTCTATATGATCTCTTTGAGTAGCATCCGTCTACAATAACGTCAATAATTGGTATACCATTTTTACTAACTTTGCCGTCCGCTATAGCAAAAGTGCTTTCCTTTTCAGCAGCTTTTTCCATTGTTTCTTGCGCAACCTGTTCCCACTCTTTAGATAAATCATCGTGTATGCTTTGGTATTTTTTGTTAGATATAATAGGTAAATTTAGCGCTGAAGAAAGTTCTTCCAAGTTTGAATGTCCACCGCCAATTGATAACATGCCTGCTACAGCACAATAATTGACTGGTAAATAATTTTCGTCACTAGAGTCACTTTCAATGATAAATTTTAAATTGCACATCCTACACAAAAGAGAGAACTTTGAAGACAATCCATTTATGCTTTCTCCCACCAAATCAATGTGACTTAAATTACAACCAAAAGGTCCGTGGCCAGAAATTTTCTGAAGATTTTTAAAAAAATGCGATAGGCTTATAATTCGTCGTCCGATATGGATTTCTTGTTCAGGACGGCGACTTGTAGAAATCTAAAAAAAAAAAATCAAATACTTAAAAGTTAATCTTTGCGTAAGTAACTAAATACCAACTGCTAGATTTTATCCTCGACAACCAGTACCTGGTCAAGTACATGATAATTTAATATTTACCTCAAATTCAGGAAGATCATTGGTTGATTCAACTGTCTCAGATAGATTTGATTCTTGATCAATAATATTTCTTAACACCTCGCATGATTCCTTTGCTGATTCTTCAAACCTGCGTTGAAAAAAGTATGACTCACAATAACATAAGAAGTATAAGAAGGATCAGGAGAAAGTTTCATCTCACTTGGGCAATTTGTACACATCTCATTCTGGGTACTTACCTAGTAACATTTTCAAGGGTAACTATTTTGTCACTTTCTGAAGTAACTGACACATTTTCAAAACTGCAAAAAAAAATACATTCATACTTAGAAGAACTTTCACCAGCACTTAACTTACCTATTATGTCTATAGTTTAGCCAAAACTACTGTACCGCGCCTTAGGTATATTAAAACTACTGTACCGCGCCTTAGGTATATCCACCCAGAGCGGGAGAAGTTATTTGATAATTTCCCACCCAAAATAAAAAGAAGGTGTATGCGCGGCGAGACGCTCACGGCGCGGCGTCACGCCGCTCATTTGTCAACGTTACCCCCCCCCCGCCTCGCCACGTATTCCTAAGGCCCGGTACAATAATCTCAGTGAAACTATAATAAAAAATACCGAAGACCACACGATGTTTTTTTTTATACAGTGGGCAAGAAACAGTGGACAAAGCAACAAGTATTTTACGAATATTTTCCTATAAGTCCAGTTCTAAGATAGTCATAGGTCTATGTAAATTTGATAGTTTATCACTAAACTGATTTGTGTCTTTCTAAAAATAAAGGATGCTCTTTGTCATCATCCCCGCGCCTCTGTAACGTCGCGGATAAGGACTGAGATCCGGTCTATACGTGGCGAAGGAAACATCGTATTTTTTTGGGATCTAAATAAGAAAATTATAATCTATATTAGTATGTACTTATTACAAACTTACTGGTGAAAAACAGTTTCCGAAGCTTCACCTGCTTCTGTACTGTTCACCAAACGTCTCTTTTTACTGTAAAGAAAATTAATAATTATTATTCTAAAAATATTAAAAAAAGAAAGCAATTAAAATAACATAAGTCTCAACAAGGATTCGAACCCGAGACTCGACATTCTAAATCAGTACAGATACCACTAGACCAACCGTACATTACCAGTGTACGCGAATTTACGCTATGGATTGTACAAAATAGTACTATTGTCATAATTTCATTTCTGTTCGTGTACAGATGTAATAAGAAATGTAAGTACTTACTTTACTACTTCCATCAGATGTTTTTGTTTGTTAGTATAGAGGCGTTTTTTTGCTGGCCTCTGGCATTTTTGTTTGTTTCCCATTTTTCCCAGCAAATATTTTCACAACTTAGAACCATATTTTTTTATAACTTATATCATATATCGCTCGGCATCCAGTACCGCGAATGTTAAATTTTTCACGAAAATCAGATATTTGTTTTATTTCATTCTACACGTTCAAATACGTGATCCTGCATTTAAAAATTAATTTTCGTCAAAATGTCACATTCGCGGTATTGGATGCCGAGCGACGATATACCAGTCTTTACGTACCAATCTTTTTACAACTTATTGTAGTTTTAGTGACAAAATAAAATATGTACTCAGGTTTGAAATTGTCAAACAACAAAATACGAAATGAACGGATAGTGGGGCAAAGCGACATACGTCCGTCTAGCAGCGCGTCTATGCGATCACTGTCGGATTGCATAAAAAAGAAAGAGAAGCGCGATGACGCGACACTCGTAACTTATAACAAACCATGAAACAATTAATTATTAAAAAATAAGTTGATTAGTCGAAAATAAAAAACAACCAAGTTCTGTATTAAAATATGATACGTTATTGTTATTAATTTTACCAACGTACGTTGTTATGTAATAAAGATATTTTTGTTGGAAGATCATTTTAAGAGGTTAGTTTACCATTTTTATGTATCGAGAAAACTTTTCAAAAACGTGTTTCGAATGCAACAGGGTTCTCAGAAATATGTTCAAGATTAACATATATTTTTTCCGCCGTCACAAACTGCATAGATTTGGCAAAAAAATTGTTTGAGATAAGCCTATTTCTGTCTTATCAGCGCCTTAAAATACTTTTTGTTTTACGTGTAATAAATTAATAATGCGTCTAATTTGGGACAGCGCTCCTTGATGGGCGAGTCCTATTACTGGCTGGACGTACGACGCGTTGCTTAAGCTCAGTACAGAACACGCAAGCTAACCATTCAAGGTCACTGTCATTTATCTGCGTTTTAATGGGCGTAGAGTGGCGAGCGAGAGTGATCTTGAGCTCGAACGTCAGTCCCGAACTCCCGACCTTTTGCACTATTAACTAGAGATGCCGCGAATACTCGCTATTATTCGGTATTACTCGATTACTTTTTTGTTATTCATCGAATACCGAATAATAGTGTCTATTATTCGACATTCGGCGAATAGTTGTCTCTAAATAAAAATAAACTTTTAATGAAAAACTATAGACCTAAAAATAATAATTAAACTTTAAAAGAACAAAATACACTTAGTATCATTAAAAAAGTTAGCCAAAAATCAGTCGTGTTGAAGTTAATTAGGCTTTTTAATTAATATTTGAAGTCTAAAAGGGGTAGATTGGGAACAAGTCGGTTGCGCATTTTTTCATAAATCAAACCTACCTACCTCAGAAAATAAATAAACTATTTAATTAATAGAGACTAAATTAAAAAAAAAATACCTTTTATATGTCGAGTAATAATGGCGAGTATTCGACTATTCGCCATTAGGAAAGGCGATTAATCGGTATTCGACTATTCGCTATAACAACTATTCGCGGCATCTCTACTATTAACGTTACATCATCATCAAGTTCCTGTCCTTGTCCCATGTTATTTGGGAACGGTGCAACAAGTTTTCTTGTTCCATTCTCCTCTGTCAACCGTCACGCTATCATTCACTTCCTTCTCTTTCATATCATTCCTCACACAATCCATCCATCTTTTCTTTGGCCTTCCTCTCCCTCTCCAGCCATTAACATTTATATTCATCACTCTTTTAGTCATATGCGTTTCCTCCCTCCTCATCACATGCCCATACCAAGCCAAACGATTTCCTTTCAACTTTTCTGTCACTGGCGCCACTTTCAAATTTCCCTTTAAATACTCATTTCTTACTTTATTCATTCTCGTCACTCCACACATCCATCTCAACATTATCATTATGACTATCATGACTTTAACACAAGAACTTTTATCAGCCTAGTAGAAATAATAGAAAAGGTTTACAGGAATACATGAAAATTAAATGTACGTACTAGTAAGCAATCTCTTTTCTTCTTAAAAAGAAATACAAGAATGAATTATGATAAGAAGAGCAATTAAGTATCTGAGGTCAGTGTATGCATGATATAATGCACCGTGTTAAACCGATGAATAAAATAGATATACAAATGGACAAATGTTTCACATCAAACATTATGCATGAAGCCAAATGTGGCCTACCTACCTACAACCAAATTTATAAACGAGAGAAGAGACTGCGAATGGCAAACAGTGCCGAAATTACAAACGACCTTGACGGTAACTGCAATAGACACGGGACATAGAACAACATGGAGAGAGAGAAGCTTTTGTCCTGCTATGGTCTGCGATAGGCTTAATCTAAGATTTATTAATCAACATTGATTTGCATTTTATCAAATAAAAAGCTATGTACATCCTACCTCTATCCAAATAAGGTTTGCTTCGGCATTAGTCACTTTTCGTGTTTATTTGTGTGCCCACTTAGATCTTCCAAACTACATATACATTTTGATGCGATTTTCATCATCATTTAGATTATAGAGCATTTATTCCAGAAGGTTTATTTGCCTAATATATTAATATTAAACTTAGATACAACACAGAAATCACGATATTTTGATATGTCTCTATTGCACCCGTGCAAGGCAGGGCCGTGTCGCCAGTGTTACAATGATAACATATACAAAGAATTGGTTATTACCTGGAGTTTCCGCGCGTTCCCAGCCGACGCGGCCGTACAGTTGGGTATACCTGCTTCATTACTTTCCCGAAATCCGCCGTAGAGAGAGGTTTCATATTACTGCTCATACAATGTGCACTGACAAAAAAAAAAACAATGTATGTTACTTACTTTTCAAAGTTTATTATTATACTTTATTCACTGTATGATCGTCAGCGAGGGATAAGCTACTCATATCATTTCCTGTGGGTGTTACAGAGGCGCGTGCAGGAGTTATATTAAGATTGACGCCTTGAACAGCAACAGGAAATTATAAAATCATTCTAACAAGTGCAATTTTAGCTATTTTTAATAAATCTGACTGTAGCAATATACTGAAAAGATATGCCATGAAATGCAAAATCAATTTCATATTAACTGAGAGTAGGATTTTTACTGAATGTCAACAAAAAAAAAAAATGCAGTATGTGTAAGGACTTGTTAATTTTATACTTCAATGTTTTTCATACAGGATTTTTATAGGAAAATCATTTAAAATCAGATACTCACATATATTCATCATACACATCCTGTTTAGGTAATGATACGTCCGGGTCAACTTCTAAGTGTGTCTGTATCCAAGTTACAGTCTGCTGAAGTTCAGCCCTGCAACACAACAATTTAATTTATTTTCATGTAGGTGGCTCCAACATGGTAAATATTCCCCTGAAAAATTGCCCAACATTTTTGGATGTTTACAAATATGTATTTGCAGAATTATAATCATTAGAATTAATTCTGCAAAAACATATTTGTTATGGTCGCAAATCATATTTTGATCAAGATACAACCTGACACTGACCTGCAAATTGCAAAATACATAAGAAAATTTGAATTCTGCGGGCTACCACTGCGGATCCTCATTAATAGGCTATATTTTATAAGTTTACCTATTATAATGTGCCTTCACTGCACATGCATGATGGACATTGGCCCTCCCATCATGAGTTCCAGAAACCTGAACTAATTTTATGGTTAATGTTTCACTTATAAATTAATTGTACATTTAACCAGGTGCAAATATGAGTCAGTATGAGGATACTATCAGACTATAATAATATAGGTATTTGAAATTGATACAAAAATAATACCTATTGAAAGTTTATTTGCTTACTAAAATTACATACCCACTCTATTAGAAAATGTCCTAGTAATCTTCTGATACTGATAAATTTAATTCATGAATATATTATAAACAAGAACACAAGTGCATTTGTAATGAATAATGTACTTGTGTAATCTTGAAAAATGTTTAAAGATACTGCATACCGTGAGCCCAGTGGATTGATTGGTTGTTTAAGGGGATCATGTTGGGGCACCCCAGTGGGCAATCGAAGGTACAGAAGTAATCTCTCTGCACCACTCAGTGCTTCCACTGCTTCTAGCAGCTGAGCCACTCTCTGTCGACCCTCCTGACTGTAACAATATTACTTTCATCAGTTATAAGTTTGTGCACTTCAGCTTGGATAGTTTCAATGTGATAAAAACTTTCACTAGATTCGTACTTTATGATGTTCTGTGTGATAATATTTTATGTTAAATAAAAAATGTCAACTGTTACAAAATTTGCCTTTTCTTTACCATGTTTTAAAGAAAATGGGAAACAATATTATGCATCAATACAGTTTGATAGAAAGTCACCATATGATAGGAGTTATGTATAGCAGCTCCAACAGCTGTGCTGCTGATAACAATGGGTCACTATCATTGTCAAACGAAATTGGCCGATAAAATGTCTGGGTGTGTGAACGCAAAAACTTAGCAGGGTTTGTAAAATCTAGTTTGGAATGACTGACGTTACCTGAGGGTGTTCTCGACTATCTGCTGCATGGAAGCTATTTTGCCCGAGTCCATGTTGGACTCGCTGCCCCGCGCGGGCTCGCCGCCGGGGGCCGTGGAGCTCGACGATCCCGGAGTACTACTTGGAACGGCGACACTTTCTTTATTGTAAGACGCAGTTTGCCTATGTTTTGGATGATTGACATTTTCCCGATGAAGTTTCGCGTCATCCACTAGTTCTCTCTCAGTTTTAACATTTTTTGCACTATCGTCTGTAGCCCAAGGTTGAAATGGACTTGTACTATCCATTCTAGCCCAAGCAGCTTATAAAAATATTATTATTCGATTTCATATTGAAACTTTTTCTATTCTGAATTATAAAATGCGTAACAAAACTCCATTTTCTTGACATTTGATCAGCTGTGCGGTGAGGTGGAGTGACGGGGGGTTAAGTATCGGCACCACAGAATATATATAATCTACGAGATCCGCACAGACTAAGAATATGGGGTTATCAGCACTTTTATTTTATTTAGAATTTATAACATGTTAGTTCTGTATAATTATGATAAATAAATAAATACATGTAGCTATTTTTTTTAACCAAACACTGAAATAAATAATGAATTATCTTTATAACACAGAAGTAGTAATAAATAGTGTTACGAAAGGTTGGAGCCTATTGTCCAAATAATCAACTGTCAGTTCACAATAAATGTTTCTAGGGTAGATCCGCAAAGGTAGCCTGCGAAATTCAAATGTATCAAAAATATGGTTTGCGAGCATGGCAAATATGTATTTACAGAATTATATTTATAAAAAATCTCTGACATCTCTAGTTAGATTTGTTCTCAAATGTCATAACTTCATAAAAAAGGCCTTCAAAGGTACAAAATTGTAACAATGATTCTAATGATTATAACTATGTAAATACAATCATCATCATCGATGCGAAAACTGCTAGAAAATAACCGACGTTTTTTTTCGACGTAACAAAATCTCGATCGGTTTCTAACTAGATTTTGTTAAGTGTGCGTGCGGCGACGCATAGATACTATGGCCCCACACATACAACCCACGCGCGGTGCGTTTCTATAAAGATAGCTTACTCAAAATCAAAATATTTTATTTCACATAAACCTACAAGGGCACTTATGAAACGTCAGAAGCTAGGTGCACGGTTCCAATTGGTCGCTTCCTATGGAGAAGAGCCGGCAAGAAACTCCACGGTTACTCTTTTCAAAATAAATTGTTTCTACAATGTTTTCAAATTACAGTGTTAATAGGTATGGGAGGACAGTGTAGGCCTATCAACAAGTACCAGGTACTTAGTAAAATAGAAAATGGTCCACAAGTCTACAGCCTACAATGTTCTCACATTCACAAAATCTAAAAGAAAAGAATCTATATAAAAGATAAACAAAATAATAAAAATAAGGACCTATTTAAACCAAATGACATGATTGCCTAGTGGCATGATACAGCTGTAGTCAGCTGTAACAAAACTAAAATGATTCAAAAAAAAAAAAAAATAGAAAATTGTAGGTATATTATGTCAAATACTGAAAAGATTATGTCAAAGAAGTAGGTAAAAAAAAAGTAAAATAAAATAATAATCGTAATTTGGGAGCAGTTAATAGACATTTACATTGTTATGCCGTTAATGAGGTACCAGGGAAGCCACATGTGCAGAAGGAATTATTGCCAGACTTCCTTGTCTTCAACGTAGTCTTTAATCTTATAATATGCTTTTTACTACCTCTCCTTATACTATGCTTTATGTGTAGAAGCTTAAGGCAGCCACAGGAAAGTCCGGTTAAGCAGCCATGTCCTCTTAGGTGAATTGCGAGATGCCCTATTAAAAAAAAAACATGAAAGTTTGTGATAAAAAGTTTTAGACAAAATATGCTTTTGAAAACTTTAGAGACCTAAGTTTAGTTAATTAATGGTGCCGATTCTCTTGTACACCGAACTAAACTAACTAAACTATCACTAAAATTCCTTACTTTTGACTATGAAAATCTCAAAGCTATTCTGCAAAATAAATTCTCTAAATTTAAAAATAATTTTGACACATCTAAATCGAATTTGACAATCGCGACTCCACACGTGATACCTAACCACGTGATCTTTTTAGAGCCGGAGGCGCGCAGGGGGTGGCAGCCTCGACGTGTTTTATATGGATTTTTCACTTTTTGTATGGAAAATAAGAAAAAATATTACCTACATGTAGAGTGTTAGGGGTTTAAGGATTTTATAAAGGGTGTCGAAATTTTCATTATTTTTGCGATTGGACACACCGTTTTCGAGATATAAGCAAAAGAAAAAAAAAATTAGTACAGTTTTTTCATCTGAAGTCGAGGTGTTGGTGTGAATTTTAGTTCATGACAACCAATTTTATTCCACATGTTTTTAGTCGCGATTAAAAATAGTCATATTTAGTTAGAAAATCTAAATTTTAGGTTAAAAACGTCAAATTCAGAATAGCAAAATTGCCATTTTCACTAAACTAATATCTCAGTGCCATCTTAGTGCTGTCAAACTAAAATTTAGTTAAGTTGTGTCGCTTTAGTCTATTTCAGAATGGGAAATCGTCGTTTGACAGGAATAAACTAAATTTTAGTGATTTTTAGTTTAGTTTAGAGGCATTTGTGACAAGAGAATCGGCACCATTGTATATTTATTAATTAATCTTCGCTTGTCTTTAATTTAAAATATTTAGAGAAAACTGAATCAGAAGTCCAAATTCTCGTACTTACACATATAAAAAAACGTTCACATTCAAGTCGCAATCTGTAAAAAAATCAAAAATGTTGACATACATACATACATAAACTCACCCCTTCTTCCCATGGGGGTAGGCAGAAACTACAGAACGCCACCTGCTACGATCCTTACATAGTCCTTTTGCCTCGTTTACGTTCATACATCTGCAGGGCTATTGTGTATCTCGGTTGACAGTTGAAAATGATGATCACTTGGCAAAGTGTTTAACGATTAGCTGTCAAACAGTTAGTTTCGTATTGGCTATCTACAGTGACCAACTAGGATGACGTCATGAGCACACAGTATCACTGATAAGCACCGTAACACATTTTGACTGGTCATACATGCACGCCGGTTGCAAGTACTACGCACCTGGCCTTTCTGAAGAACATCACCAATAAGGTCAGTATATGTCCTCCTAGGGCGTCCCCGCCTGGCCTTTCCCTTTACATCAGCCTTGTAAATACATTTTGTTAGTCGCCTATCATTCATCCTCTCAACATGCCCAAACCATCTCAGCATACCTACCCTTTTAAATTTTTGTCACTACATCTTCTTTTAAATCACACCGCTGTCTTACTACATCATTCCTCAGCCTATCATTCATAGTCAGACCACACATGCTTCGCAAGGAACGCATTTCCACAGCATTTATTCTACTTTCATGTTGTTTTTGCCACACCCAACATTCACTTCCATATATAAGCGTGGGCACCAGCACACCATTGTGCACAGCCAGTCGAGCCTTTTTTGGTATATTAATTGTATTTTTGACAGATTTTGAATGAGATTAGAATGCGAACGAGATTTGCGCAAGGAGCTTGCTGCTTGGGCCCAGCCACAATATCAAACTCGATTCCGAAAAGTAGCCTTTTTGTAATCGTTCAACTTTGACTAAACACGACTTCAAACTCGATATTTTACGGTCAAAATTTCGTTGAGAGTATCGAAAAAGTGCATTCGTTCGAGTAAAGTCGATTTCATTTAGTACCAAAAAAATCCACCTAATACGATTCGAATCATGCGCTAGTGTGGCATTCAAGAGTGCCAAATGAAGGCTTCTTCAAACAGGTGCGACACGCAACGCGACACAAAGGCAAGGCACCGCTCGTCGCGCGACGAGCGGTGTCTTTGTGTCGCGTCGCGTGTCGCGCTGGTCTGGATGAGCCTTGACAAGATTTGAGACCCGATATTATTACCCATGATTATTACTTTCCTCTATGGAGAAATCCAAAATCGGAAGGTGGCAACACTCGTTCTCGTTCCGTTCACAGATCTACCGTTTTTTATTTACGTGTGTATATTCATAAAGTTGAAAAATAAAAAGATAAATTTATTCAATCACCGCTGTGCTATTTGAGCTAGCAAATTTATATATTTTTAGTGTAACAGGTTTTGTAAACTTTCTAGTGAAACACGTTTTTACTGTCAAGATTAACAAAAATACAAAGTAAGCATTAAACTAAGCAATTTCAAGAAAGTTTATTGGTCTTCGTTTGATGACTTGGACTTTTGGTCAGCAAAATACATGCATAGCCATGTGTGCGCTTTTTGTTCATATGATTATTTTATGAAAACATTCTGACACGCTTATGTACACTTAAAGTTTTAAGGAAACAGAAAATCTGAAACAGAAAGAAACTTCTCGCGAGTTGATGGTTCGCGCTTTAATTTAAAAGTACCTACTTACCCCAGCAATTGTAAAATCCCATTGCAAATTGATAAGATAAATAAATTATTGTTATAAATCAATTTCCGCCACGGCAAATTGTGTATTATTTGTTTACATACATACCTACCTACATTTAAATTCACGCCTTTTTAGGGGTAGACAGAAACTACAGAACCCCTCCTACTATGATCCTTACATAGGTACTCCTTTTACATGTATAAATATTTGTTCAAAGAGTTATCAATTGTTTTCCAGGTTGTAATAATGTCTGACGAAATTGATATAGAGGAGCATGATGTCATGGATAATCCTACTATAAAGAGAATATTTCCTGACTTGTCCGTGATAAAAAAGGAAATTAATCAATACTATGATGAAGGTATCCTGACTCTTTTTGTTTTAATTGCTTATTTCCTTGTGCAACTTGATGTCTAGTTGACCTATGTGCAGTGTTACATTTTACACTGTTTTTATAACATAACATCACATCTGTCACCCCTGAAGGGTAAGACAGAGGTGTACCTATAGTACATCCACATTTCATCAGTTATGAGTCCGATATAATAGGGGCGAGCCTAATGTGCTTAAATCCAGCTGCAATCCAGCAGCAACTGGGCTTAAATCCAGACTCTGCGCTACTACAGAGAAAATCCATATAGAAAAACCTAATAACACTTTGCCAGACCTGGGAATCGAACCCAGGAACCTCATGCTCAGCAGTCACTTGCAACCATTAGCCCAAAATGGCATTGCAATACAGTCGATATAACTTGGCAGTTCTGAACATGGGCACCACGAACTTCGTGCATGTTCTCTCACTCCCACTCGCCTCATGTCACCATTTGGTTCCAATATTTTTTTATTGCGCAGCCTTCTCTGCGAAGTTCGGAACTGCCAAGTTATATCAGTTGTATTGTGCACTGTTTTTTTTTAAATCTTTTATACTGTTACTGTAAGTCCTTTACCTCTCTGCTGTCTATTTCAATCTTTGCTTCCTAAATAATACAAAAATTAAAAAGACCAGAGTATGCATAAAAATATGAAACTTTTCCAGGGGTTGAACAGGCCCTTTTGTATAGAAAGATTTCCAATTTCATAAAATAAAATCAGTGAAATAACATCCTAATACAACTTTAGAGAATCTGCCAACAGAAAAAGCAATATTTTCAAGTTGTCTTAATTTTTTGCAGGCATTCCATAGAGTATAGCACAATAAGATAGTTCATGTCTTTAAACTACATGACAATAATTAAGTGGCTCTCCCATAAATAATGATTCATGGCCTGTGTACTTGTCTATAAAAAAAAGTCATTCATATTAAGCCAATGCGCAATCTACTTCCTATAATATAGAGGCAGGAGTGCCGCAAGGTTACATTTTTGGTCCAAAAATGCATTCTCTGTTCTCAACTCAATCTCTTTGGTTTTGTATGATTTGTGAATTCAAGTTGAGAAAACTGCCCATCTGCTGACTTGATGGGATATTTGGATATTCTCATAAAATGTAAAAGAGCCTAAATAAACATTTTGTCAATAGTATTGAGTTTGAGATATGCATTCGGTTACAAAAGGCAGAAATAACTTTGTTTTTCATAGTTTTTTCGAATACTATGAAATACATAGGTACTTTTTTATGTGGTCGTAGATAATTAATATACAGAGGTATTTGTTAGTTTGTTTGTATGTAGGGGTAATCTCCGGAACTGTCAGTCGGATTTGAAAAATTCATTTTATATTGGATAGCCCAATTCTTGAGGAAGGTTTTATTAGACTATGTAACATCACGCTACGACCCTTAGCAGCCGAGCAAAAAAAAAAAAGTTCGAAAAAATGTTAAGCGAAAACGAACTAATAGCGCGGGCTGGCGATGGGCTGCGACGCGATGGGTCGTAGTCGAAATTTCACGCGGACGAAGTCGCGGGCAGAAGCTAGTCAATCCTACTATACTGTTCTGTTGTGTAATGTACTGTAATGTAACTCTTTCACGCAAAAAACGACTAAATGAATTTGGATGAAATTTGGCACATAGATAGTTCATTACCTGGATTAACACATAGGATACTTTTTATCCCGATATTCCCACGGGATCGAGACTGCGGGTGAAACCGCGGGGCGTTGCTAGTAATATATATGCGTTAATATTCATCCTAATTACAGAACCCTTCACTGTGCGTGGTCCGACACGCACTTGTTTGGTTTTTCATTATTTTAAATACCGAGCTATCTGCATCATAGTATTCATGAAAATAATCAATAATTACACAGGCCTGCAAAATGAGGGTCATAACTTCCTCTCGGGAATTTGACAGCTGATTCTAGGGTATTTTGGTGCATTGATTACGAATACCTATGTACTTAGTTTTTCTCCATCACCTCCAGATTTTTCAACAAAGGTACAGATAGAAAATACGAAAAAAACAAGTTGTTACATAAAAAAATATATATTTGAAAAAGTACAATACTTTTAACTTAAAAAACTACTAATATATAATAACAACTTATTACTAGTCTAAATTACATGTAAATTTTATTTGTGGAACCTGGTCCTTTTTTTCTGGAAGCTTCGGTTGTGCGATTTCCGCTTAAATTTCTGGTTTGGATCGTCGCGCTTCAATAACCAACAATAGTCCGCCATCATGCTAGTATTCCATCTTCCTTGATACCGGACTTCAAGCTCTTTCAAATCTTGGTGAAATTTTTCGCCTCGTTCTTCGCTAACGGCTCCTAGATTTTCTGGGAAGTAATCAATGGTGCCGATTCTCTTGTTCACAAACTAAACTAAATTTAAGTTCCGTGCATCTTTTTCTTTCTATTTTATTAAGAAAAGGACAGAAGATAAATTTTAGTTTAGTCCTGTCAAATTAATCGGCGCCTGTCACTCTCCATACAAGTTTAGACGTGATTAAAAACTTGCCGACTAAAATTACGTCAATTTACGTCAAGCGCCGATTAATTTGACAGGACTAAACTAAAATTTATCTTCTGTCCTTTTCTTAATGAAATTGAAAGAAAAAGATGCATTGAACTTAAATTTAGTTTAGTTTGTGAACAAGGGAATCGACACCAATGTGCGAATTTAAGAAATGAAATGAAATCAGTGCGGGTACTTATATAAAACCCTTTGGTTTATCTTTATTTATTACACCATTTTGTAAATATTCATAACTATTAGGTAATAATACCTAATCATTATGTATTAATAAGCTTATTACTAAATTAAGCCAAAATGAACCGTTTTCGACATGGTTAATGCGAATTACTTATACTTATTATGTAGTAATTAACAAATTACTAATTTCGATTAATTTCTATGTCCCCTTACACTAATTAAATGCAATAAAAATTAAGCTGAAGTAATTTAATGACGTTTTATAAATTTTAAAATGTAGGCGCTCCGACATTTTTCAGCAAAATCTTAAATACACAATATCAAAAAATCCTGACGTAATGGATTTTTTAAATTATTTTTCTCGTAATCAGCACATCTGAAACAATAGAAAACGTTACTCAGATTTCAAAGAGGAAAGCCATTGTAGGCCTGTGTTATTAGAGTTACACATACAAAACACAATCACTCAACCGTCAAATTAAATTATTGTTTCAGCTTTAAATGCATCATCAGGGACAGAGACTGCACCATGCGAAGATTCGTGTCAAGAAGAGGCACCAGTAGAAGATTCGTGTCAAGAAGAGGCACCAGTAGAAGATTCGTGTCAAGAAGAGGCACTAGTAGAAGATTCGTGTCAGGAAGAGGCACCACTAGAAGATTCGTGGCAAGAAGATGCAATTACTAGAGAATCAGAAGCTCAGCTTCCTAAGTATATCCAAAGCCGCATTGAACTTGTTAACACTAACACTTTTCATGCCTCTCAAGCTACAGAAACTCAGAATGCATCAAGGTATGTGCATCAAAACATAATCATTCTTGGATCAAAACCTACTTTACAATGTCAAGAAAATAATTATTTAAGAAAAGAACCTAAATTAATATTGAAGAACGTAAATTCTTTCTTAAAAAGGTGTAAGAGATATTGTAAGGAATGTCTTATATTGTTTCCAAAAGCACATTTGTTCAACCTTCATGTGATTAACATTCATACTAAACGAAATAACCAAATAGCATTTATGGGAAGGAAAGTTGGTAATAATTTATTTAAATGTAATGCTTGCGACAGATTCTTATCATCTCAAAATAATCTATTGAGACACTTTAAAAACCTTCATGGCGATGTTAAAGCATTAAAAACGGTAGACAGGTCCGACAAAAAAATTGTTGTTAATGAAGCCTCTCAAAGACAAGTAATCACAGGGCTCTCTTGTTTTCATTGTCAACAATTATTTCCAACCCAGAGCTCTTTGATTGAACATCTATATGAAGTTTTGGAGCCAAAAAAAGTGGGGCCCAATGACAAATCGACGAAGAGTTCGCCAAATGCAAAAGACCCACACGGAGAGGTCAATCTTAACGATCGATCGAAAGAAGGTGAGTGTGTTAAACACTTGAATGAATCAAATGTGAAACATAAAAATAACCTCGTAGCAGTTAGTCGTCCTCATAGTCATAGTAAAGCGGATAAAGATAACGGTGATTCTGAGCATATTCTGCCACAAAAAAATAACCCAAGTAGACGATCATTAGATAACGTTGATCTAGCTAAATGTGGTGACGAAAATATCCCAAAGAAAAAACGTAAAACTAATTTCGATCCATTACAAAACGGAGATACAAAGACAAGAAAGAGACTGAAAACAAAGGAATGTAATGAATATAAGGAACAATTTAATAGCAAAAAGGAATTAAAGTATCATATAAGGTCAATACACACAGAAAGATCAAATAATGGAAACGAAAGTAAATCAAACACGGGGAAAGCAATAAGCAATTTTCAACATTCAAAAAAAATAATGCATTCCAAGTTTTACAGATGTTTTATTTGTTCTAAATATAATGTTACTTTCGAGTTTTATTCCCGACACGTTACGAATGATCATAAAATAAAGGAAGTAACTGAAGTAAAAAAGGTACCTTTTGATTCACAGTGTAAATTTTGTCCTTCAAAAACTTCCGGAATTTATTCTTATAATGTCCATTTGTTTAAGTATCACAAGAAGCAACTTAAAGGACCTTATTTTCCTCATGA
Organism: Agrochola lychnidis; assembly: GCA_963680765.1. NCBI lineage: Eukaryota > Metazoa > Arthropoda > Insecta > Lepidoptera > Noctuidae > Agrochola > Agrochola lychnidis. The sequence goes on along the minus strand of OY796850.1, from coordinate 14,318,186 downwards.
AGAGCAGCCAGTTAATAAAAACCACAAAAAACTAGACAAGAAAGTTCTGTTTGCAACAAAAAGTATTCTGTATAAATGTATGAAATGTGATTTGTTCTTTTTGTCTTCTAATGCAGCCATGGACCATTCAGAACACTTGAGAATTTCTGATACTTGGAAGTGTCCAGATTGCCAAAGAATATTTAGAAGTGAAAATATGACGCTGCATGAAAAACAACATACTTTTTCTCAATCCTTCACTGTGCACACTCTTTCTCCATCTGTATTGAGTCAGGTTTTATACAAATGTTCTAATTGCACTGTACATTACAGCGAAGAAAACTTTTTGCTTCATTATCTAAAATGCGATTCAGAAACACCAAATTCATTATACTGTAAAGTTTGTGACATTTTAATTAACAGAGATGATATGGAATGCCATGGAATTAATCACAAAGAAAAACAAATACCGTGTTGTGATTTTATCATAATCGAATCCGATATGATAGATGACAGAGTTATAAGTACAAATACAGCTAAAACGAAAAACGACAAATCCGACGTGGTACATGACAGAAATATAAGTATAAATACAGCTAAAACGAAAAACGACAAATCCGACGTGGTACATGACAGAAATATAAGTATAAATACAGCTAAAACGAAAAACGACCAATCCGACGTGGTACATGACAGAAATATAAGTATAAATACAGCTAAAACGAATAACGACAAATCCGACATGGTACACAACAGCCCTATAAGTACAAATACAGGTGAAACGAAAAACGACAAATCTGATATGATACAAGACAGAAATTTATGTACAAATACATCTAAAACAAAAAACCACAAATCCGTTATGCTACATGACAGACATATAACTCCAAATACAGCTAAAACGAAAAATGGCACCGTGAAGAAAACTCGGTTCGGTATTGAAACTGTAGAGGATTGTTCTAAGTTTATAATGAATTTTTGCGATACTTGCAAATGTTTTATTGGTAATGTTAACTTGCGAAAATTGCATGTTGAAGGCAAGTGTGGTCATATGCTCAAATATGTTTGCAAAGATTGCGGTCTTATGTTGACAACGAAAACTCATGCGACACATAAAGAATATCATAAGAAAGAGCAAATAAGTCTCCATGATTACGTATTTTATGACCTCAAATCAGAAAAACGAATCTGCCCTCCAATACCTGACTATCCTAAATGCAACTCGTGTGGAGTACACTTCTTAAGAAACTGTGATATAAGAATACATTCATGCCAAGAGCAGGATTATATTACTTGCAATGTTTGTTCCATGAAGCTAACAGAACATGCTTACAAATTGCATATTCATTTTCATAGTTATGTAATACCGAGTGTAAATACAAAACTGAAAGAAAAAGCACTCCAAGTTAACCCTGCTAATGAAATAGCACATGTGGAGCCAAATTTAAGTGTATCAGATGATGCTTATATAATAAACGTAATGACTTTTTACACATGTAAAAGTTGCCAATTGACGGTTAATACATATGACAAAGTTGTGCAGCATTGTCAGGACCATTACGACTCTAAAGTGGTACAATTAAATATGCATAAATGCCCGAAATGCACTTTAATTTTGCATAGAAGCGATTACGAAAATCACATTTTGCTGCATTTAAATGGAAAATACAATAAGGACTCTATTATAATAGTTGATTTCGATCCATTTTATTTTCGTCACAATAATGTTTTTTGGACCAAACACATTTTTGCATATGTAGCAGATGAAGATATCAGTAAAATTCTTCGTAATTCTATATATCGATATGAATGCAGACTTAAAATGGAGAAAATTCAGTCTGGATCGTCAAATTCGGAGCTTTACAGATGTGATAAATGTCAAGTCTATGTTGATCCCCAATATTTGTATATGCACGCCGTAAACTCTGGGGATAAATCTTGCGTTAAATTGAGAAAACACCCTTGTGCATTGTGTGGTTTAAGTTTTTCTTCATTAGCTTATCGAATAGCCCACGAAAAAGAACACGAAAGCATAGACATGAACTTAAAATCATACAAAATAGTATTATACAACAAGGAGGAACATGAAACTTATAATAATATAATGTATGGTGCAAGTAATCGATACATTTTATATCAATGTAGAAATTGTGAAGCGGTAGTTGATAAATTTGAACGTAATGCTCATAAATGTGATGATAATAATTTAAAAATATGTTCTACTTGTGGCCTGCTCCTTGGTAAACAAGATTTTGACTTACACTCTATTAGACACGAAGAGCTAGACAAATTCAATGTTGAAAATATAATTGTAGTAATGTTTGGAAAACTAAAACTGTGTTACCTTGGAAAGAAGAAACTCAGGTCTACTTTCAGTGGTACTAAATATGATTATACTTTGTATAAATGCAAGAAGTGCGACTTATGCTTTAGAACTAAAGAGTCTATATCCAAACACGTTTGTGTTTTTGACACTTCAAAATGTGAATGTTCTAAATGTGGGTTGTTTTTCTCGAAAACAGATTTAACATGTCATCACAAGGTTCATGAAATCAATTTGGATATTGATGATTTAAATATGAACTTAATAACTTTCGATGCATCATCTGCGATCCTTCATGTTGATCCTAAAGACAATTTGGGGGAAAACAATGATCTGATCAAACACACTGAAGAATTTGTAGAAAATACAAGTTATAACCTGGAAAAGCAAGACATAATTTATAAATGTGATTGCGGTTTACATTTTTTGGAAGAGCTTAATGCTCAACAACATGCAAACATCTGTAACACACGGATAAAAATTTCAAAGCAAAGTTGTATCAAATGTGACTTATTGTTTACTCCTGGAGAGTTATTCAATCATTTGTTGAAACACCATTACGACAAGAAGTTACAGTTCAAGTTTGATGTAGTTCTTGTAAGTAAAAATGAAAAAAAGTAGAGTCAAGACATTAATCAGCTTAATGTCATTTTAATGCTAGTGGGCTGGCCATTGGATACGATTGTTTTTTTTTATCTTAGCCCGCGAAATTCTAATCTTAGGTTTTTTGTAATCTGCAAGAGGTCAGGTTAGTTAAGTTGATCAAAATACGATTCGCAACCGTATCCTAATGGTAAGAGAGCCATGACCATAATTTTTGCCTTATCGTTTTACGAACCATTTAAAATCGATAGATTTGGTTATTCTGAATGCAAAAATCCTAATTTCAGAAATTTTCTGCGTCACGTTTGGTTTGAGCGCATTAAAAAAAAAATACCGAACTGTTTCATAGCAATCTGTTTGATTTTCAGAATATAGTTGAACAATAGATTATAGATACAGAAAACACAATTTTCAATAGCGTCACACGTACCCAGGAGACCATTTCAGTAAATTAAAAAATGAGGCTAAAAATAAAACCCATAGCAACTCGTCTGAAAATCTTGTTTTCAGGTAAACATTGGTCAGTTGATGCGAATAAATTATTTTGAGGGTTCCGTACCAAAATGGTAAAAAGGAACCCTAATGGTGCGACTCAGTCTTTCTGTCCATCTATCTGTCACAGCTGGATATCTCAAGAACTACTAATGCAGTTTGAAATAGTTTTAAATGACGTTTTCCCAACTATTCTGCAAATAAGAAATAAAATTTAAAAGAAAATTGCAACAGGGTCTGAACAGGGATATAAAAAAAATCGAAGTGGGGCTACTAGGGCATGTAGGGTAGCATATGAAAGAGCGCTATTTGCACATTCTCAAACTTTTTTAGGCCGCATAGTTTTCGACTTTTGAAGAAAAATAGAAAAAATACCGTTCCACCCCCTCATCTCCGAAGTTTGCATAGAGAAAAATCTGAAATTATTATGTGATTAGAAGTTTATGTAAAGATTACAGTAAAAATAAAACGATGTCTCTAAATAGCACACTTTTTCTGAAATCATCAACCTAAATTACATTAGTTCCACTATCGGTTAAGAGATGGCGCTGACCTAAAACTGCAATATTCTACACCGCAGTGTTAAAATTCTCTGACGAATATAGGCCTCGCCGATGAACATTTAAAATGGTACGGAGCCCTTGGTGCGCGAGTCCGACTCGCTCTCGACCGGTTTTTTTAGAAGAAAGTGTGAGCATCTTAAAACTATTTTGAACGTGTTGAAATTTTTAACAGATCGGTAACTTAGCATTCTGTCTGAAAACTGTTGGACATGATGACAAAGGTTGTCCATATGTAGAAAAAAAAACAGTCGCACGTTACTAATGAGACTACTTTTCGATAGTCAAAAATTATTAATAAATCGTAATGCGGCGTTTTTACATACGATTAACTGAAACCATCAAACTGAAATTAAAAGGTTTTTTTTAACCGACTTCTTTTAAATAAATTGGACAAAAGGAAACTGGGAAAATGTTTGAAAATAAGTTTATTGAAATAAAATTCATAATTTTTAGTCATTGTCGGACTTATATTGGTGTCGTGAGACTCGTGAGGGATAGGAGCGTAACAAGCACCGCGCGTTTGCCAGGCGACTCTGAAGTCTTCTTTTGGTTTTTAGAGTTATAGGTGACATTAATTTCTGAAATCAGGGTTTCAGTAACTGCGGTATAACAAAAAAGATTAAAAAAAAAATTAAAAGGTCGGTTAAATTTTTTGACATTTTTGAAAATGCGCTCTGGCCATATGTGACACACAAAATGTGTGAAAATAAACTTTTCGTAATAAAATTACGAAACCTATGTACATTTTTAATATCAGACATATTGTGATGAAACCGTCCACCTATTTTTTTGCCATAGCAGAAATGGGCTCCCGTAAAACTGGGACGTTTCTGACTTTCTGATTCAGAATCATCTAGACTAACGATTTTATACAGTTTTGGCCGTAAAACGATGTGACATGATTTGGTCGTGGGCTCTCGTACTACAGTGATGGTCGCGCAAATACACTATCGTCGTGAGTCTTTGTCACTAATTTTAGCTAATTTCATAAGAAATTAACGTGTATGAAAGGTTGGAGATGGCTTTTTAACTTTCGGTGCTGAGTCAAGAGTTTAGAATCCAACAGCGCGCTTTTATTTAAGCGTTCATTTAGGTGTTGATTTTTTTTGTAAAACGCGCATTTGATTTAACTTACATTTTTGAGTTTGTCTTGGAAATTACTGATATCTGTGAAGGAAAACATCGTGAGGACACTTGGACTCACAGTTATTAATAATCCTAAAATTGCCAACCCGTCTTGTCGAGCAAACGTGATCAATGCTCGTGCCCTGCCTTGCATTGAGACAAATAAATTAGGGCTGAGTAAGTAGCAGATGACCCCACCTATCCACCATTTTCGTATGTTCAACGTTCTGCCAAACACCCTGTATAAAGATATTTTGATCTACTATGATCTAAAGATCAGACTTAACGTAAGAATATAAGTTAGTTAAATACATCTATGTATAATATTACAAATAAGTATGAAACATATAGGTAGGTTATACTTCAATTGTTAAATGTTTATTTTATGTTACATAGGTACTTAAGTAGATATTTTATACTAAGTACATAGTTCTAAGCGTTCTGTTAAAAAAACTTTTTACAAAAACAAATAAACAACCGACTTCCAAAAAAAAAAAAAACACTAGAGAGTGAATTAACTTTTATTTCGGAAGTAGGTGTATTCGGTTTTGAATTTTCGTTTTTTGCCACCGACTTCCGAAACTTAAGTTATTTTTCACTTTGTAGTGTTTTTTTGGTATTTACATACCAAGACCCCTCCGTGCCTCGGAAAGCACGTTAAGCCGTTGGTCCCGGCTGCAATTTGAAGATCTTTGACAGTTGTTACGGGTCGTCAGAAGCCCGAAAGTCTGACAACCAGTCTTACCAAGGGGTATCGTATTACCCAGTAACTGGGTTGTGGAGGTCCGATAGGCAGTCGCTCCATGTAAAATACTGGTATTCAGCTGCATCCGGTTAGACTGAAAGCCGACCCCAACATAGTTGGGAAAAGGCTAGGCAGATGATGAGTGTTTTTTTGGTAGTCGGTTGTTTTTTTTTTTTGTATAAATTAAATAAATTAATTTAATTCAGGTAAATAACACCCTTTGCCAAACAAAAGAAAAAAAAAAGAAAAGTTTTTATTACATTTCATATACATGTATGAAATACATATCAACTGCTTCGTTGGTCTAGTGGTCACAAGCGCTACTTCTGAGTATGAGGTCATGGGTTCGGTTTCCAGATCGGGCAAAGTATTATTGGGTTTTTCTATCAGGAATTTCTCAGTAGCAGCCCGGAGTCTGGATCTGTGCCTGGTTGATGGCAATAGGCTCGCCCCCTATTGCATGGGTCCCCTATTACATAGTAACTGGCGAAATGTGGGTGTACTATGGGTAGGTATACCTCTGCCTAATTCTTCGGGGATTAAAGGCGTGATGTTATGTTACATAAAATATTAATATGTAAGGTATTTTTTTACATATATTTCTACAATATTATTATATGAAATAAGGTTCAGACCTGACTGCTGCATCATTATACTTGAAATAAACTAATTTTATTTGTTTTACTAGGATTAAAGAATCTTTATTTCTCATAAGAACATGATACAGTTCACTTATATGAGATTTAACTTTTAACATAAATTTTATTATAACGTTTAATTAGGCTTTGTCCTAATAGAAAGCAATCGTCACACGATCGACGCGATCGTTGATCGTTGAAGTCGCGTTCGTACGTCTTCATAACTTCAGCCCCGGATCTAGAATTTTTTTGAGGCGGCGCAAAAACTGCCGTTTGCCGCCCCCCGCCAATCTTTTATGGGGATGCGTTAAGTTAGCCTCCGCGAAATTAAAATTTTATCAAAACGAAAATTTTGGCAGCAACATATTAGGTAATCAAATTGTATCGATCGATAATGTGCCAATTCAAAAGGGGCGCCAAAACTGTTGCAAAAAAGAAGAAAAATTAGAAAGATTTATAAATGTGCTGCGCGTTTTATTTATTGCAAAGTTGCTGTGTGCTGGGTGGCGCACTTGTCTGCTACGCTTGAATTTATCGCCCCCTGAAGTTGGCGCCCGGGGCACGGGACCTGGCTTGCCCCCCTAGATCCGGGGCTGCATAACTCATATGTTATGATGACGTACGAACGCGACTTCGTAGATAAATAAACGATCGCATCGATCGCGTATTTGTGCGACCATTGCTTTCTAATTTCTATTAGGACAGAGGCATTAGTCATTACTTGATTTTTATCCTGATATTCCCACGGGATCGAGACTTCTACGGGTGAAACCGCGGGGTGCAGCTAGTTAATAATAAATGTCCAAATTTATCTTACAAAACAGTAATTATTATTGTGTGAGCAACCTCGCTTAAAATTACTTATATCTAACCAAGCATTCTTTTAGACGATTAAGTACTTACTGTATTTTATACTACTTACATGAATAAAAAGCAATAATTCTAAATCGTTTTTTTATTTATTTACCAATGTGTTTGATAATACCTACGCGTTAAACATTTGTTTTTTATTAAAAACCAGTAGTAATAGGTAAACAACGTTTAAAAAATTAAAGTAAAATAAAATATAAGTATATAAAATAATGTACTACATCTAAATAGTACTGAAAAGGGTGACTTGCAATTTGACGAATTCCTTCCAGGACATGATAGTGTGACCCATTTGCAACAATTAAGCACTCCATAAAGCCTAGGCGAAAATTCATGGGATTGGAGAAAAAATTTGCATGTAGGTACCTATTTTTGAAAATTCCCCGGAATTCGTCACTAAATATTACTTTTCTCCAAACTCTCAAATTGCCTTCATTGCTATTCCATTGGATACCCAATACTTTAACGAGGAGGGTTTGGAGGTATCCAAACCAAACAAATACTTCAAATTAGATCATGATTTTGCATAGTAACAACTATGTAGACGAATCATGTAGACCTATATTTAAAAAAACTTGGTTTGTTACCGCTACCGTCTCTACATTTTATGAGATATATATGTTTGTAAGGAAGAATCAGGATTTATTTCTTAAAGCAGATGATGTTAATGTCCGAAACCGACGAGACCCCAACAGGCTCGTACTAAGCGAGTTTTCAAGACTAACTAAATATAATAAAAACTGCCTTGCAATGTGTGTACGTATATATAAAATAAGTTACCAAATGATCTCAAAAATTTAAACACTAGATTGTTTAAAAATAAAGTTTACGAATGGTTGTGTTAATAGTTTCTATAGGTAGTGTTAAAGATTTCATTGACAAAAAATTTTAGTAAGTAATGTACAGACGCCAGCACATCAAGCTACTACAATCTGTCAAATTCATTTGATAGATTTTCAACTTTAACGCTGAAGCGTAAGGTTCAAAGTTGATTGGGAAAATTTGACAGTTTCGGGTAGCTTGATGTGCTGGCGTCTGTACAAGTCAAACTTACTGAAAAATTTGCATGCTGATTATTATATTGACAAAACATGTTTTGTTCTAAATTGTTCTTTTACCATCTTTTCATACCGTGTTTTGTGCAAATAAATATTATATTCTTATTCTTATGTAACTATAAAGCGGTGACTATGTTTTTAAATTTTTATTTACCGTTTTTATCGCCGTAAAAAGAAATTACCTAAACTATTGGTGCCTTGGAGCCGTCGGCATCCCACTCCGTCACGCTCTCACTCAGTCCGCGAGTGGATTTGAGCTGAGGGAGCGTTCAAGAATTACGTAACGCAATTTGGGGGAGGGGGGTCTTTTCAAACGATACGATGCGTTACAGGGGTGGGAGGGGGGTTTGAACTACCCGTTACGTAACATTGTTTTACCCCTTCAGAACGGTCGCGTAGAGATTTTTTCCGCACGCATTTTTTAAACTTTTTTTTTCTCGAAAGTTTGAAATGGAATGACCACTTGAATTTTTTTTTACCTTCACTAAATTTCTTGCTTGCTTTACAGGATAGTGAATTTTTTTTTTAAACTCCAAAGGTAAAGCAAAAAAAATATTTATCAACAGCTTGTACTTTACGCCACATGATTGTGACTTTCAGATAAAAATGGACACTTGGTCGTGGTTACGTAACGTTTTACTAGGGGGAGGGGGGGGGGGGGTAAAGAAAAACGTTATGGCGCGTTACATCAAGGGGGGAATCAAAAATCTCCAAAAATTGCGTTACGTAATACTTGAACGCTCCCTGAGGTAGTATGGGCTCTCAAGTCACACTAACCGTTTTTTGTTCAAATTAGTCAAATCTCGGGTAGAATCGAAAGATGAGTTTCTTTCAAGGTTGATAGGTTGATTGTCATCACGCTACGAACCTTAGGAGCCGAGTAAAAAGAAAAAAAGTTAGAAAGAACGCTAAGCGAAAACGAAGAAACAGCAAGGCGGCCTAGGCGGGTGATGCAAAGGAACAAGAAAATTCACGCGGAAGAAGTCCCGGGCAGAAGTCCTTCCATAGTTCCAGGTCACCAGTCAACTTAAGCCACCCAAACCCATAGTCCAATAGATTTGTTTCTATATTCTGCAATAGTCCTACATCAACCGGGGGCAGCCCCGGATCTAGGGGGGGCCAAGCCGGGGCCCGGGCCCCGGGGGCCAACTTCAGGGGGCGACAAATTCAAGCGTAGCAGACAAGTGTACCACAGCACACAGCAACTTTGCAATAAATGAGATGCGCAGCACATTCATAATCTTTCTATTATTTTTTTAACAGTTTTGGCGCCCCTGTTGAATTGGAGCATTATCGGTCGTTGCAATTTCATTAATATGTTGCTGCCAAAATTTTCATTTTGAGAAAATTTTAATTTCGCTGGGGCTAACTTAGCGCATCCCCATAAGAGATTGGCGGGGGGCGAGAGACGGCAGTTTTTGCCCCGCCTCAAAAAAAATCTAGATCCGGGGCTGACCGGGGGTTGTCCTTGGGTGCACTTGCATAGTGCATACTGAGATAATCGTCGGTTGGTACCTCATTCCATATAAAATTGTTTAAGGGGCCTCTGCGAGTTGGCTTCGGCCCCTCGTACGCTTTCCAAAAGACCGGGACCCTAAAGTCCCGAGATATTTAAAAATAATAATAATTATTTATTTATTTCTTACCGCAAATTACAGAGAATGTTAGTACAAAGTCATCATCATCAGCCTATAATATAAATGTTCCCACTGCTGGGACACAGGCCTCCTCTCTGTGAGAGGGAGTGGGCCGTAATCCACCACGCGGGCCCAGTGCGGGTTGGTAGATGTCACATGTCTTCGAATTTTCGGTTCTAGGACATGCCGGTTTCCTCACGATGTTTTCCTTCACCGTTTTGAGAGCAGTGGTGATGAAATAATTTACACAAAGTAAAGCGCCTGTCTGGGTTCGAACCTACGACCTACAACTCGTAAGTCGCGGCCGTTACCACTGGGCCATCACTGCTCGAAGTACAAAGTCACAATTTTATAATTAATTTGTGGAAGACTGGTGCCTAAACTTAAGTTTTTAACAAAACCTGTATGTCAGGACACCAGGTCCCCTAAAACAAAGATTTACATTTTCACACGATCTGACGTCGTCGTCGTCTTTTCAGACGATCTGATTCGTATATAATATTATTCCAATAAAAATCTCATACATTACAATGTTGCAATATTGCTCATAAAAATTGATTTACAAAAAAAAAATTGAGAAAAAGTTATTTATTTAAGGATACATGCAAGGGAAGATGGAAGTGTTTGTGTGTGGTGTGTGTGTGATGTAGATAGAGTACATTGAGTATGGTGTTGGGTAATTGTGCGTTGCAAAGGGAACATTATGTTAGGACATGGTTTTGAAAAGATCTTCAATTTTGGTATAATCTGAGGTGATAAGCCAGTCAGTTATTTTTCTTTTAAAAGTTGCTTTGTTCAGGGTATGAACAAAACCATGCGTAAATCATGCAATCTGTTGTATAGAAATGGGCCAAGAAACGAAAAGAAATTTCGGGCAAATTTGGTTTTTATTGATTTAGGTTGGCATGCATTCGTTCATCTGCTTCTCAGGTCAGAATTTTGACGGATATTTATAACAGGAATAAGAAAAAAGCTGCTTTGTAGCTTTGGAGGACTTATAAACTTCTATAGGGGGATGACGGAAAGGAAGAAATAAAGCAACTTTAAGGACTGCCCTTTGAGCCCTTTCAAGTACTAAAAGGTTAGTTTTAAACGTTCCACCCCAAGAAGTGATGCAATATGTCAGGAGCGATTGGCAGAGCGCACAATAAACAGATAGTAGTTGTTTGGAGATCAGGTGAAAAAAGGTGACTCCTAAGTACTTAACATCGTCGAATTTCTGCAATTTAACGCAAGAACAATCACTGTTATGTGGCGATGAACAAGTGTGAGCGAGAATTGAGAATGGTTGGAGATGACTGCGGGCTGTTCCTTAAAGTAAAGGCTAAATACTTGGTTTTTCTGGAATTTAAGGTGAGTATGTTAGTTGTCAGCCAATCATTTACCGCATTAAAAACCGACTTGAGCGTAGTTATAAACTTCCTCCCATGAGTCAGCACTGAAAAGAATCGCAGTGTCATCCGCAAAGGTAATAACACGTTCATTTTGAAGAGAGAGATTGCAGAGGTCGTTAATATAGACCAGAAATAACGTGGGTCCAAAGATGCTTCCCTGGGAAACTCCAAAAGCTACGGGAAGAGTGTTATTAAAGTTGTTATCAATATTAACAAATTGCGTGCGGTTAGTTAGGTAATCTCTGAAGAGTGAAAACTGATCCACGTATGCCGAGGTTTTCGAGCTTACGTAGGAGGATTGGAACCGACACTGTATCAAAGGCGTTAGCTAGGTCTAAAAAGATGGCTAATGACTTCTTTTACTATCCATGTTAGAAACAATATAGTTTGTCAGCTCATGCACCGCCATGGCCGTCGATTTCCCTGCACGAAAATCGAACTGAAACTGGGACAGCAGGTTATTTGACTCTAGATATTTCACTAACCTGTTGTTCAATAGCCGTTCCAGAATTTTTAATAAGGCAGGCAGAATTGTTATTGGTCTATAATTATTAACACAGTGTCGGCCCCCACTCTTGTGAATGGGATGGATAAGTGCTTTTTTAAACGCAAGTGGAAAGGTACCAGATTCTATCGCCAAGTTGCAGACATGCATAATGGATGGTGTTAAAAGATTCTTATGTACAATGAGAAGGTTTGAAGAAATGTTGTTGTATCCCACGGCATCGGCAGTCTCGCTTTAGAGAGGAAATAATAGCAGCTACCTCATCTTCATCAGTGGGTAAGGATTACCATGGAATGGGAAAGGGTAGGTAGGTACTACTTGTAGAGGGGTAATCATGACCCTGCTGCTGGGCGGTTATTTTGCTAGCTAATATTGAGCCAATATGGACAAAAAATGGTTTATTTGATTCAAAGAATGAATTGGTAGGTCCTGCGGGCTTATCAACTCAGTAGGTGATGTTTTGGGTCTTGATCTATTCGAGACTTTATTTATCACTTTCCAGAGGTGGCGGTTGTCCTTTCTCGCCTTTTTTACTTCTTCTCTTTCAAATTCCCTTTTAACTTTTTTTAAAATTTTGTTGCAATAATTTCGATACCTTGTTTATGTTGTCGTAAGTATTAAATTGTCAGGATGTTTTCCGCTTATAGACATCACCGTCTCTATTTTAGTGTTTCACTCTACTACAGTTTTATGAATGCGAACCAGTTTGTCAGCTGCTATGTTTGCGTCATATGTCTCGAGAACTGGTTGAAAGTTGGTTTCATTTAATTTTCAATACATGTAGCGGAATTTGTAGGTTTGCGGGTAGTTATGTATTTGATTTTGAAAACACAATTCGAAAGTACTTCCTAATTCCATGAATGCTGCTGATGCTGTGAATGACGTCTCATTTTGACATTGAATTGTCTTGTGATGTCATTAGGGCCGCATTCCGACTTACGCTAAAAGTGATAATATCGCGAATCCGACCAAATTGAATAGTCACAAAATATAAGGGTTATTAGGTGATAATTGAGACTTTAGACTTTGGTCGGATTCGCGATAATATCACTTTTGGCGTTACTCGCATTGCGGCCTATCATTACCATTCTGTTGTGGTCTGTGCCATTGGTTGTCAAAATATGACAATAGAATGCTGTGAGATTTATTTTAATTGAAATATTTATTTTCTAACGGTGGATATGAATAGCAGACAGTTATTATTTAAAACACAGAAGTAATAAAATTATACCTTAAAATGATAAAAACTCAAAAATAACTTTTCCATGTGAAATACATAATTTTAATCAAAATGTATTTCTACGAACGGTTTTGCCTGTGGTTAGGGCATCTAAAACTATCCCGTGTTATATTGCTGGTGTCGTTAATATTATTCGTTGTGCCTCTGTTCACACATTATTATTTGTCCAACGTAAGTGCAGGTTAATTTAATTTTATGGTTAGGTCATTGCAAAATGTACTGTTTGTTTTGTTTACACAGATACATTTACAGAAAATTCATGAAGTCATAAAAAAGTATTGTATGGGTTTAGAAATATCAAATGAAATTAAATGAAATTGTTTATTCTGTAAATAGGATATCGGAATCACTTTTACACGTCATATAAAAAAATATTAAAAATAAGCTAGATGAGTTCGGCTTTTCCTATCTGACTACTCTGAGAAGAAAGGCCGAAACAAACTCAGAGGTCGCAGTCTCTTTTAAAGTCCAGACATAATCTTGGTCAGGCCATATGAGGACCATGTAGATTAGTGTCTGAAAAGGTCTTTTAAGGAAAGAACCACATAGATTTGAGTGGACCTGTCCAGTCAGTGAAAGCATTTGTCAGTAATCGTGGAGCTCAACTAGAACTTAAGGAGCTCAACTCGACGAGCAATACCAAAGAAAGGACATTTGGGTAGGCCGCAAAAACTACTCAAACTGCCAAACCATCACTAAAACTAGAAGAGAAATAAAAATAATATCCACATAGTCCTCACATTCACAATAGTTAAAATAATATAATACTTTACAAAGTAATCATGTCATTTTGAATATAATTTTCAACAACGTCAACGTGTTTATAAAACTGGTATATGTTGATTTTACATAATAATTAAAATGTCTAGTTCTATGGTTTTATCACAAGGCTTAGCAGAGTGAGCAGTTCAGTCCCAAGCTTTTTTATCTTCTAAATAATCTGAAATTGTATAGTACCCTTTTTTACAAAGTTTGGTTTTAATACAGATTTTAAATTGTTCAATGAGTAACATAAGATGTAATTTATATAGGGACCAATATACTGAAATATGAATTTGATCAGGAGAAGGTGTTTCTAGTTTGTTAATGGTGAAGATTTGGGGAGGCTCTCTTAGTTTTCTTTTGAGTGACATAATGATGATTAAGAAGAAAGAAAATATGTTTTTTAAACAGGCATCACTGCAGACTTTTGATTAGCATAATATTATTTGTATTTATATACATACTTACTTTTAAATTTTCAGTACGATGAAACAGGTACATTGTCAAATAATCCAATGCGTCACACTTTGGAGGCACTAGGTGATGTCTCAACAATGAATGTTGCCGATTTAAAACTAAGGATTGAGGAAATGCTAAGAATAAAGGTAATAATCACTATACAGTGGTGATAGGATTAGTGCACAATATTGTATGTATAATTATATTGTGATGATAGTTTTAATTTAAGCAGTAAAATTTACTCAATGAATGGTTTTAATTAAATAATTTATATTTCATTTAAGTTACAAAAAAAATGTTCTTTCTACTGGCAAAGCACTATTAATTTTTCAAACGGGTACACCTGTATAGTGTATACAATTAACTAAGTGGACTATACCATGTTAATAAGATCTTGAAAAAATTTATTTATAAATTATTAATAATATAAAATATTCAATTTGTTTTATTTATTTTACTTATTTATTTATTTATAGTATACCTAGATGTACACCAGAAAATACACAAATAAAAAAAAAATGTATCTACCTATTTTTCAATAGGAATATTTATGTATTTTTTAAATAATTTACTTTATCTAAAATTTCAGGCTTCAGTATCTACAGAATTACGCGAACTAGAAGCAAAGCGCGGGCGGCTCCAGCGCGAAGCGGCAGCAGCAAGCGCAAAAGCCGACAGCGCTAAGGCGGAGCACGCACGAGCGGCTGCCGAGTTGCAGCGACTGCGCGTGTCCGCCGACCAGGCGCGCATCGCGCAGCTCGAGGCCATCCGACGAGACTCACCGGAACTAGCCCCTCCTCTGCAAATACTACCCTCACGACCTCCCCCCATCCTACCCGCAATTGCTCCATCCTCTGAGGTCCATTGTCGCATGTTTTCGTGCTTCGATCACTCTCGTTGCTCCTTAACATCCGGCTTCCCCGTGTACCTCTATGATCCTGACGTGTTCGCGCCACTAGCCGGCGCTGAAGTGGACGGCTTCCTGAAAACAACTCTAAAGCAGACGCTGGGCTACAATACGCATATAACGCGCAATCCAAACGAAGCATGCGTTTATCTCGTCATTGTAGGTGAAGCATTTCCTTTTGAAAAGACTCCCGCGTAAGTAGTGCCATTAATTAAACTTACTACTTACAAATAAACCAGGAAAGGCATGCGCTTCGGTAATCTTCGTGTTTCCGAATTAGTACCAACTCGCCGTCAGGCCACAGAGGAACCCACACAGATGCAGAAACTTCTAAGTTTTGTAATGCCGCGTTTTTGTAGTGCACCTATCATTGCTCGATGACCCTACTCCAGTTGACGATTTGCGCGTCAACTGTCACTCAAAACTTCAAAAGTATTTTGAATTGCATAGAGTTGGTTATCTATAATTTTGTAATCATGGTAATGAAAATAGGCAAGTAAGTACCTTCAATGGTTGTAACGACTCTATAGTGGATCCCAGCATCTCGCGTTCGTATTTCCGAAGAAAGACGATGATGCCATGTTGAGAGTTCAAATTGACCCCAAGTTTCACTTGTTATTTCCAGACCAACAATAGATACATACAAGCTATTGTTGAACGAGACAGCCATCAAAAGTTTACCATACTGGGGTGGTGACGGTCGCAACCACGTGCTAGTGAATATGGCGCGGCGCGAGCTCGCGGTAGGCTCGGGCGACGCCTTCCGAGGAGCGTCGGTAGGGCGCGCTATGGTCGCGCAGTCTACCTTCACTCACGAGCAGTTCCGACCGGGGTTTGACGTCATTACCCCCCCCGCGCTCGGCCCCCCCGGCGGCGACGTGTGGGCCGACTGCGCTCCTATAGCGCCTGCGAGACGGAAATATTTGCTGAGGTAATTTTAATGCCCAGAACCATATAATTATAATCTGTATAATAATGTTCGTAACTGTTCGTTGCTAAGCTCATCGCTTCAGAACGAATTCATTTTATCCTGAAATAATAGAATTCATTATTATTAATAATTTACACCCAAAACACTAATTTACTATGCTATCCTGCATTCGTAAGTTTCCAAACATGTAAATAAATAAATGTGTTTTTTGGAAAAATAAATGCCCATAAACGTTTGGGTACAACATTTTTAATAGTACTATTAATTCTGCAATCAAACTAGTATTTAGCTGATATTTGTTTAGGTGTAAGTAGCGTCGATTGGAAACAAGAAATTTAGTATACAATAGGTCTGCCAATATAAAAAATTAACTATCGTTTCTTAGGTACGAATTCATGAGCTACATTTAGTTTTCAGGGCTCACAACCGCCGCCGCGAGGAATAGACAAGGATCAAGACAAATCTCTGATCGAGGCATTGCAGAAGATGGTGCGGTCGGCCCCGGCGTCGGACTTGTTCCATCTGCAGTTCGAATGTGACCCTCCAGTGGAGAGGCGGGCAGTGTTACCTATCGGTGACTGGGCGTTGTGTGGCACGGACCGGTCTCGACGCGCCGTGTTAAGAGATTCGACGTTTGCGCTAATACTTGCGCCGGCTGATAGGACGTATGTGACCACGGCGTTATTGCAAGCGAGGTTGTACGAAGCGTTGAGGTCTGGTGCGATTCCGGTGTTGCTAGGCGGGGATAGGATTAGATTGCCGTATGATGAGGTGTTGGATTGGCGTCGCGCGGCGTTATCTCTGCCGCGAGCGCGTGTTTCCGAGCTGCACTTCCTGCTGCGCGCGCTGGGCGACGCCGACGTGCTGGCCATGCGGCGCCACGCGCGCCTGCTGTGGGAGCGCTACCTCAGCTCCGTGCAGGCCAGCGTAGACTCACTCCTCGCTACGCTACGAACTCGTCTGCACATCCCAGCGCAACCCGTCGCACCGACCACAGGAACACCCGCATTCAACGACTCCTTCTTCCCACCTCGAGTCGAGCCGCCTGCAGTGGACGCTGAACCAGAAGAAACTCTCGGCCCTCTTGAAGCGCCCTACCCGAGTCCTTCATACCGTCGCAATTATTCCGTTGCGTTACTACACGGTTACGAGTTATGGAATGATTGGGGGGAACCGTTTGCGTTGTACCCGCAGCTGCCGTGGGACCCGGCGGTGACGTCAGAGGCGCGGTTCTTGGGGTCTGCGGCGGGCATGCGGCCCGTGGGCGCGGGGGCGGGGGGGTCGGGCCGCGAGTTCAGCGAGGCGTTGGGCGGCGACCGGCCCCGGGAGCAGTTCACTGTCGTCATACTTACGTATGAGAGAGAGACAGTGTTAGCGGCTGCGCTGACGAGGTTGAGGGGGTTGCCGTATTTGAATAAGGTAATTAATAACCATTTACTCAAAAATGCATGTAATGTGGTCATTATTTTGACAACCTTGTTTGAGCAAAGTCGACCTTGCCGTTCTGTTTCAAGGAGCGGCCGACAAAGTTTTGCTGGTCGCTCTAACAGGCCGCTATTTTGACGTTTCAACGTTTTAAAAAATCAAATGCAAAAAGATTTTATTTAAAACACAGCTGTTTGTATTTATAGAGATAGGTACAAAAAGATTTTATTCCATATTTGGCTGTATAGTTCCAACAACCATTGTTAAAAAAAAAAACAAAGAAGTAACAAAAGCGCCGTTCAGCGAAAATTTTATTTTTATTTAGTGACTTTTTCGCTAAAAATGATCTCTCAAAGCGAAAATTATTCCGATTCAATGTGTTTAACACCGCCAGACATTAAAGATGAAGCTAAATTAGTGGTTGAAAATTTAATACCGCGGAACTCAAAGGAAAAATATAAGCTTGCATCTGAAAAATTTGTGCAGTGGAAAATCAGTAGGAAATCTAAATCTTTACTTGCTGGTTTTATTTAGATTAGGTACTTGCATTTTTGAGTAAAGCACTATACAAGCCTTGGCCCATTATGACTGCTTCGCTGGTCACGCTATGATTGCCTCGAGCTAGCCTAGCTACGCTCTAGGCCTTCCAGCTTGGCCATCATTGCAGCCCTTGCTGTCCTCGCTGTAAAGGCCTCGACCTACGGCCTCGGCCTTTATCTCAGCTCGTCCATCAAGTGCTGCACGCTGACCGCGCTGTGTCGGCCTGGAGCTGCGCTACACTGCGCTGTCGGCCATCATCAGCGCGACCAGCAAAGTAGTCATTATAGACCGCGGCAGTAATGTACTATTAGTTACATTTTATAGTTTTTTGAAGTTTAACGCCCTTGGTTTCAAAATGTATCCTGAAACATTAATTTACCATTCTCCTGTTACACAATATTTTTGAAGCGAAAACTTCTTTAGGTGCCTTGGGGCATTTTTGAGATAGGAAAAACAATTGAACTCGCGAGACTGTTACTGACACCAGCTTTTGACCATTAAAAAGATATTAATGCGCGATACATTTTCTTTGGGATTAATGACATTCCAAACATTGAGACATGACAACGACATGATTGAAGTTTCCCCTTTTTTACAGACTTCAAAAAAGAAAAGTATTTACTGCACAATAAAATTGTTCAAGTTTTCACTTCTGATGACTCCCGGAGTGCCACTGTTTTTGAAGTGAAAACTTCTTTAGGCGCGTTGGGTTTTTTGAGATGGGACTAAACCATTGATTTCGTGACACTGTTACCGAGTTTACCGACACCGTGGAGTAAAAGACTTCAACGCGTTGATTACCGCGGTGCCTTTTTTCAAGTTTTCACTTCTGTCGGCATTCCCTTAGTGCCACAATTTTTTTTTTAAATCTATTCTTCTGTGCATAAACTTTTAAGTTTTAGTTCTAACGTTTTATTACCTACTAGCTTTGGCTATATCACTCTCCGACCTCGGCGGCCTCTAACTAAACTTTCTATGCGAAAATCATGTCTCTGTTGAAAGAAGACAAACTAAAAAACTTTACAAACACTTTAGTATTATAATATTAGTAGATTTAAATAAAACGAATTCGACACAGCTTCAGCTTAAATGTACAACGTCCATATTATACCTGGGTATTATCATAACGCAGGTGGTGGTAGTATGGAACGGCCCGTCCTCCCCGGGCGGCGTGGCCTCGTGGCCGGAGAGCGGCGCCCCGGTGGCTGTAGTGCGAGCACCTCGCAACTCTCTCAACAACCGCTTCCTGCCGTACCATCTGATAGACACCGAGGCGGTCCTGTGTGTGGATGACGACGCACATCTGCGTCATGACGAGATCGTGTTCGCTTTCAGGTCAGTTGATCACTTACAATGTTTACAATATCTCCAGATATTAAGCCCCATTTACATGACGCAAGTTTCTTGTCTGTGGTGACGTTGTTTAGACCGTGCAAGTCATTTGCAGGCAATTTAATCGCACCGTGTAAATTTGGCTTTGATATGACACTTTGACCTTTTGAAAAATATTGTCACACAGAAATAAACTGGCCGGCCGTAAAGCCTGCCATATACGGGCACTCAACTCTAAAACATTCCCCAGCAACACCAAAAACCTCTAAAAACCTTCCATGTATGCGAAACCTAATGTGGATTATGTGGTAAGAAATATTGGATTTCTAAACATTCAATCATCCAAAATCTGACTTTCCACACTCCACACTCCACAATCCAACTCATCGTGTGTGCAAGACACACACATCTAGTTCGGTCATATCTCTCACTTAAGATAACTACTTTTTATTTGGTGGATAATTTATTATGATCATATTTTAGGTAAACTTAGGTATTCATAGAGTTACAAACATTTTTAGATTATAATCATTCTAGATTTAGCTAGTTAAACATGCTTGTTCACAGGGTGTGGAGAGAACATCGCGACCGAATCGTTGGTTTCCCCGGTCGGTATCACGCCTGGGACCTCAATTTTAACAATGGTTTCCTCTACAATTCTAACTATAGGTGAGTTTTCATTATTCTATGTATTTTTGTGACCCCACATAAAACCTATCTAAGGTCACAGGCACCTTGATTAACAAATCCAATTATTTTTACTCTCTAGTTCAAAAACAGACATCACGGAATAAGGGTTAAACACTGTTTGGGTCCGAGTATAAAACGTTCAAAGCTGGAGTCAATGGTTTAATTACACAATTTCTCGAATTTTAGTGACTGATGTTCTTTTATTTTCATGCTATATTCTTTTCTTTCGCACTTGTTATGCAGCTGCGAGCTAAGCATGGTTCTAACCGGTGCTGCCTTCGTACACCGCTACTACTTGTGGGCCTACTGGCGCACTCTGCCGGCCGCCATCCGCGACTACGTGGACGAGTACATGAACTGCGAGGACATCGCCATGAACTTCCTCGTCTCGCACATCACTAGAAAGCCGCCGGTCAAGGTAAGATCATATTTTTATTAAAAGAATTGTCCTCTATGGACGATTTTTTTTTTGAGGATTTGGGTAAGTTTACAAAAATAAATATGTTTACTGTTCTAAACCAAAATTGACAAAATGGAACGCTTTATTTAAGCGGTGCTCCGCACCACAAGAACATCGTCCTCTATACGTAAAATAAATAGATGCCGCGTTTTCCAAATAACGCTCAAGTGCCCGTAGTAAGCTCTTTGCAGATAGACGATCGATTAATTTGCTCAGTAATAAGTAGAGAATTTTCAGGTCCTGGCCAGGCCAGTACCCTAATTGCAATTCACAATTTGTTTTTGTTTGTTTGATCAATCACAATTTGTTTCGATTTGAAACAGATTGCTAATCCATTGCTTCATAAGTTGGAAAAAAGAATTGCTCGACTACGTAAATAACGCAATGAATGTTGTTGATCTGTCAAAATGAAACATTTGTCATAATCCTTTACGAAAATAAGTTACGCAATTAGGGTACAGGTCTTCTTTCTGTGAGTTGTCATAGCGTAAGGCCCATTGTATTTGGCATTGGAAGTCAGTCAATATGGAGAGGTTAATAATAATATTTTCATTTGTTGTAGGTGACGTCGCGGTGGACGTTCCGCTGTCCCGGATGTCCGGTGACGCTGTCAGCAGACGAAACACATTTCCATGAAAGACATAAATGTATACAGTTTTTCTCACAGGTATGAAATACTCATTACATCCATTCTTCACACATACATATTGACCTTATACTAGAAACACAAAAAAATAAAAAATAAACAGTGGCACTCCGGGAGTGCTGACAGAAGTGAAAACTTGAACAAGAGCACTTTGGTGGAAGAAAAATACCTGTATAGAATATTGGTCCGTAACGTAATATAAATAAAGAGCACAATCAAGTTTACGAAACCTTTAAAGTAAAAATACTTGCAAAGAACATTGATCCATAACTTAATATAAATAAAGAGCACAATCGCGTTTACAAAAATGAGGTGTCATTACAGTGTCGCGAAATTAATGGTTTAGTCCCATCTCAAAAACGCGCCTAAAGAAGTTACACTTCAAAAACATGTTCAATTTGGAATGAGTCACATTTTTGTATAACGCAACGTTCTTCTGTATGGAGATTATACCATGCAAGTTTCTAAATTCAATAAATATCCAAACAGTAAACATCTAAACGGTAAATAACAATAAATGTTTTCGTACGAGCTATTTCTTGTATGTATGCTGTGGGTGTACTTTAGGTACGCCTCTGATCAACCCTTCGGGGAAACAATGCGTGATGTTATAATGATGTTTCTTGTATTAAAAACTTAACGTTGACAACCCCTTCAGGCAATTTAACAGGGATGTTCAAGTTAATAATTAATTGATTGTCCCCACAGGTAATGGGCTACACGCCACTTTTAACGACGCAGTACCGAGCCGACTCCGTGCTGTTCAAGACGCGGATACCGCACGACAAACAAAAATGCTTCAAGTTTATATAGGTTTTAGTTTACTTTGTTTTCAAGCATTGCAGGACTGTAGTTAATTATATATATTCTTTGTTAGCTAATACTAGATTGAGAGGTTTTTAGTCAAGTATAGGCCAATTGGCAAGCCATGTTGCGTTGGGTTGCTGTGGTGTCTATGGTTATACACGCTCTAGAACAAGCAAAAGTACTTGGCTCAGTTGGAAAATATGGCTATTTTTCCTCCATTGCTTCATCCACAATGAAACCTTTAATGTGGAAGAAAAACATAGCAATGGTTTTAAATACGGTATTTTAAACACACGTGCATATAACTGATGCATTTATATCTGGGTGCGAAATATTTAAGTACATTGCATTTTGACTTATTCGATCAGATTTTTATAAAGTACACACAGAAATACAATTTAGTCCGATATTAACCAGTGTTAGATTTGAATTCTTGTAAATACCTAAATTAAGGAAAAATATTATATATTACTCTAGATCTTTTTAGTTAGAACAAATTCAAATGAGAGTCTCGTTAAAGTTGCGTTTTTTTTTTGCTTTTTTATAAAAACTTTTTGTTTATGGAATTGATTAATGATAATAGTAGTATTACTATATGGTGCGTTAATAATTTAAAATATTTAAATACTTTAAATTAAGACTAACTGCAAAAAATACGAACGTTGTAAATATTATAATTATGTAATAATACAATATATAAAATTGTACACACGGCTACATATCAAGCCATACATTTCCAGTTTATGTTGATCTTGCATTGTGTAGGATTTCCGTACAATGCGAGGTCAGCTTATATTGGAAATTTATAGCTTGATGTGTAGCCGTGTGTACATTCAAGTTATCCAAATAAAATAAAATTACTTTACATAATGACAATAAGATACAAGTACACATAATTGTACATAATAATATTTAAATAAAGTGAATATGGCATGGAAAAGACATGTTGCGCCGATCCAAATGAATTGGGTGGTTTTTTTTTAAAGGCAGCTTTTAAGTAGTAAGTTGAATCTAGAGTTGTACTTCATTACAAAGATTTTCAATATTATGGTTAATTCTTAAGAAAGATACACTTCCCGGACTAAAATCCTAAATCGTGCCACCCTGCAATTTTTTGTATAAGGTTTATAAACTTTTTAAATGGCTTTGAAGTCAAATTCGGAACAAAAATGACACCAAAATTATCTATGGCCAGGGGCTGCAGTCTCGATATAGATAGCGATCGCTTTGCGACCGAATTCGGTCGGAAAGTCTTGGCGTGACTAGACGCGCGCGACGTGCTTTACAAGCACGTAGCTTTTTCGTGCTTGTCAAGCAATTTTGACCGTCTGTCCCAGTATTTCAGGTTTAAAATTGCTAAACAACGTCTTTGACTCTTCATCATTATGATATTTTCGGCCTTTATAGCTCATGGAAATGCACGGTGGCTCGATTGAGAAGTCCGGGAGTGTGATTATTTAAAGTCGGTATTTTTTTTTATTATCGTTGTCTATAGTTACAGTACTGTTGCTACTTTACGAGCAAGTCAGTTACTACTTTTTGTATTAGCTTTGAATAATTGCCTTTAATTAAAAATGCCAAATATTTCGTATAATTAATTGAAAACGTTGTGCTTACTTTTATGTGTTGTCATTTACTCTAAGCATTATCTTTTAAAACTATATTTTTAAGAGTAACATTTGTGTTTACAAGACTGACTCACACCATTTGATTTAATCGTGGAATTTATTTATTCAGTAAGAATAAAGCTCCATTTACACGTTGCAAGTTTCTGGAAAGTTCAAGAGCAATAATCACATGCCATAAAGCACATTCAATTATTGCCATTTAAGAATTGCATGCACCTGTTTACACGCGTGCGATTTTCATAAAATGGCATACGATAATTGAATGCAAGTTTTGCCATTCAATAATTGCATTCGACTTCTGTTTACACCAAGGCAATTATTGCATCCAGGTTTTGCCTTGTCTAAATACAGAGTTGCATGTCCTTGTGCAATTGATTCAAGTAATGCCCGTATTTGCTCTGCCAAATATTTCGTAAAATTTTATTGAACTCTCAAGATTTTTTTTGATTTTCATGCCAGTATTGAATGCGATTTTACTATTGTACGTGCTGTTTACACCTATACTAGTTTTGAACGGCAACTAACTTCGGCCGATATCGTGCAACAATTGTTCGTTTAGACGGTGACAATTAATTGTTGCTTCAATTGTATGGTACGCCACAGGCAATAAACTTGCACCGTGTAAATGGAGGCTTTATTGTGAAATTATGTTAAATCAATCAATTGTTTTATATTTTTATAAATCAAGTCATTATTTTGAGAGTATTTCGCATTTACATTTTTTTAACATTTAGTTAGTAGGTTGTAATATTTATCATCATGATATTTTTAACATCGATGGAAACAGTACCTTTTATAATAGTAAAATTAATAAGGTATAATGTATGGTTGTATTATTTTGGTTTCCCCGTTTTCTATAGTCTTTACAAATCAAGAGCGCGCATTATGTGACTTATGTTATTCATATAAGGTTTAAATTTGCAATCAATGACGTGTCCTCGTAAAACACACACACAACATATAGTTCCAGAAATTCGCGTTATATCGACAATACAAAGTGTTCCCTTTTTCTATTGGTACAAAGTTCATTTTGCGTTAGTGACAGATCGCGAAGTAAAAATCCGCCAAGAGTAATGCCCGAATTAAGGTATTTCAAAGCTTGAAGGGTACTTTATTAAAATAGCATATTATTCTGTACCTTGAACATGACGTGTCCTACCTATTCTCATGTAGCTATGACAAATTGCGGTGGCAATACGAGATATTTGTCCCCACAACCGCAGCTGCCTCGTCCTACTAGTCTAATACTACAGATCTTCAGCTATCAAGTTACAGAATTATACATAACTATATGAGGTCATGTTATGTGCACTGTATTGATGACTAGTGACCCTCGGAATGTCCGTCATCACAAATACGTAAAGGTTCTTTTGGCGCATGGTCAAAATTGGAACTAACGTTGCCACCTTGTTTTTTAGGGTTCCGTAGTAAACAAGGAACCCTTATAGTTTCGTCATGTCCGTCTGTCTGTCTGTCTGTCTGTCCGCGGTCTAGCTCCGAGACCCTTAGTACTAGAAAGCTGTAATTTGGCATAGGTATACATATTAATTACGCCGACAAAGTGATAAAACAAAATTATGAAAAACATTTTTTTAGGGTATCTCTCATACACGTAAAGTGGTGATGTTTATTTTTTTATTTTTTTACCCCATGGTGAGGGGTATCATTGGAAAGTTCCTTCAAAAATATTGTGAGTTTGTGAAAACCATTTTTGGATTCAGGGATTCGTTTGCGAAATATTAAGCTTTAAATTGCTAATTTTTGTTAGAGTCAAGTGTCCCCCCCCCCTGCCGGCTAAATGGTTGGTTTTGGGTGTGTGAAAAAATCACAACAGTAGTTTATATAACGAAATTAAAAGGAAAACTATCACAGCTAAGTAGGCTCTACAGGTTAACGAGTAATAATCAACCAACTTAAATTTGCAGTTGCAAAAACATGTTTTCCCATACATTTCGTATGGGAGAACATATTTTTCAACTACAAAGTTAAGTTTGTTTTTGGGATAAATTCATCCCAACTACGGAACCCTTCATTGTGCGTGGTCCGACACGCACTTGGCCGGTTTTCCAATACATTTTCACAAAACAATTGGCGACAACGCCCCCCTGTCAATGTCATTCAAGTGCAAAAAGATCCTTGATGGAGTGTATAGAAATTTTGGCACATGGAGTTTTAGACACAGACGGTGACACATGTATGCGTAAAGCTACGGTTTCCTAGAAGAGCGGTGGCCGCACATAACGGCCGCAGTGACGGCTGTCATGAAAATGATGACAGCGGGGTTTGACTTTACGGTGTCAAAACAAACTCTAGGAAAACACACCAACTTACTTTCATAAATAACGTTTCACTGACGTCATTCGTCGGTTAAGACCAGGGGGTCTACCTCCAGCTCATAAAGCAGTATTATTTTAATCAGTGGGAGAAAGAGATGGAGCTATACGTCCTGTAGAGCTTCATCTCTTTCCCACACTGAAGTAATATTAAAATAATACTGCTTTATGAGCTGGTATGCACCCCGCCACTCCACTTTGTGCTAAACGCTAACACATCAGTAGTAAAGTTGAATATCGCGTGCGCTCTTTGATCGTGTTCGAGCACGAAACTAAATGGCGTAAGTCTCAATTCTCATTTTGTTTTTATTTAAAGTAATAATTAATTGATCTAGAGAAAAAAAATCTTGTGTCTGGATAATAAACTATATTTTTTTTCGGTGAATAATTATTTTAGATATAAAAGCCGAGTAATCTTGATTTTATTTAAATAATCTTTAAAAAAGGACATGTCTCTCGAATAAAAATTGAATCGAGCGAAAATGTTACAATTACGTAACTGTCTTGTACATGGAAAGAAAAAGATCCAATAAATCATATACTAAAGTTCCATTTTGATTGTATGCGTGACTGTTTCAGAATATTAATGCAAATTAAAATATTTAGGGAGCCTCCTCTTATTTGCAGACGCTATGTGGCGGTCACCGCTGTTCCAGCCTTCATTTTTCTAACACTCCGTGTGCCATATCAACACCTGGGTACTGGGTACCTACTGTAGTTAGTTATCTTTAGAAATATCAATCGATTAAGCTTTACATGTCACTGTACTGTGTCATCAATGGTGTACTGTATACTCACCGTTATCATAATCCCATTGATTTTTTTTGGCCGTATTTGGAACTAAGCAAATATTCTGATAAATGGATGGGTATCGTGGAACACAGTCGTCTACACTCTATGCTATACCTTGTGTTGATTTTATAATGTTGATATCTAACTTATTTTACGTATTAAAAGGTGGTGCTCACGAAACTTTCAATAATCGCAATATTTCTTAAGTTAAAAAAAAAAACAAAATTCTAAATATTTTATTTCACATAAAGAAAGAAATCGACAGATAGTGTCTCTTTGCGTTCAGCGCTCGGTGTGGCAACACGCTGTGTTCGGGTTCGCAACAAGTCAATCGTCATCCTGAGGATGCCTCGTTGAGAGGTGAAACACGTGTCGACTTATTTCAGAAGTTTTTTATGGCTCTTTAGAAATAGCTAAGCGGAACAGGTTACTAAATATATCCACGTCTATTGTATTTTATAATGTATTTCCGCAAGGTCACGCCTGAATCAATTACCTACAGATTAATGACTGACCTTTACCTTAATACACAGGACGTTCTAAATCACGCAGACAGCGCGATACATTCCTGTTTTTTTTTTTGTGGATAGATTGTATACTTTTACACAGGAACTTTTTAGCCTTGTTATCGCACGTCCGTGAACCGCGTTTTGTACGTAAAAAAACGCTGTTTGGATAGTCCCCATCCTGTTAGATTTAGCATATCGATAACAGATGCACTGTTATTTTGTATATAAGGTGGATATGAAAGAAATAAAAACATTGACCTCATAAGAAAAAAAATAGAATAAATGTTCTATGAATATATGTCTTGTAGTAAATACTGTATTTGTACTAAGGCCAGCGCAATAAAATGTGTAATTAATTATTTCAATCTTTTATTGGCTTTTTGTCGAACATGTACTATCGCGGACGCGCATATCCGAACACCGTAAGGACTATTCCTGCTTGCAGCGCTCGGTCGCTATAGTAACGCTTACTTAAAAAAAAAAGGGGCGGTAAACAGATTTGGTCATCGTGTGCACCGTGCACGGGAATTTATTTTCAAAGTGGTTAAATATGTATGACCGCGATGGTACATACCTTAGAGTAGATATGTCACCGTAAGATTGTGAGAACTGTAAGTTTATAATCTATCGGGATTATTTCCGTTAGATTATAAACTGTCGAAAAATTGTGAACTAGGTGAAATGGGTTAGGTTAGGTTAGAACTGTGACCAACCGCACGCGAGCTGAGCGAGCGCTACTTCCAAGTTGCTCGCAGCCACGCAGGCTATTTAATATTAGCGCAAGGTGCATTACGTCGCAAACAAGTTGGTTACCAGTTCACAATTTGTCAGTTTTTCATGGATACATTATAAACTATCGAAAAATTATGCGTTAAATTGTAAATGATTTGTCACAGTTCACAATTTTTCGACAGTTTATAATCTAACGGAAATAATACCGATAGATTATAAACTAACAAAGTTCATAATTATACAGTGACAGATATATACTCTGAGGTACAGACGCCAGCACATTAAGCTACTACAATCTGTCAAATTTATTTAATAGATTTTCAACTTTATCGTTGATGTCTAAGGTTCAAAGTTGATTGGGAAAATTTGACAGTTTCGGGTAGCTTGATGTGCTGGCGTCTGTACATACCTATTTTCAATCATAATCTATTTTTGTCACCATTGAAGTTTTATGTTTCCACTGTAGGTAAATAGTAACAGTGATCTAAAGTTCCGTAAAATAATAGTAACAATTACTGCTGCTAAAACCATGCAAATGATAGCACATGGCAGAATTTACCTGTCTGTCTCAATGTTGTTTTTAACCGACTTCCAAAAGGAGGAGGTTCTCAATTCGACTGTACTTTTTTTTTTTGTAAGTTTGTTACGCGATTACTCCGCCAATTATGAATTGATTTTGATGATTCTTTTTTTGTTTGGTAGATCATACTTTAGAGGTAGTCCCATATAAATTTTATTAACTTTGCTTGGGTAGTTTTTGAGTTAGCTTCAATAATACGTATTTTTTCCTACGTAGTATGTGGATGATATGATAACTTCCTGTCACTGTTATTTACGTAGTAGGTAGTGGTATTCGAATTTGTGTGGGGTAGGTACCACAGCTAAAAAGTGAAAAATAAAAACTTTTTACAAAAAAAAACAACAGACAAAAATTACTTTAATTTCGGAAGTCGGTGTCTTTGGTTTTCAATTTTCGTTCTTTCTCACCGACTTCCGAAATTAAAGTTATTTTTCCCTTTTTAGTGTTTTTTTTTTGAAGTCTTTTGTTTTTTTTTTGTAAAAAGTTTTTTGTTTCTGAAGATCTTGTGTTAAAATATGTAGACACGAATATACATACCAATTTATTGATTTCTAAATTACATAGTTTTCTGGTTTTTGGCCTGCCTTAGGGTTTTTAAGAATATGTTAGTGTAATAATAAAACGCTTAGTTAAAATAATATCATATTTATTTCATCATAAATTATTAAGACAAAACGTTTACATTCATATTTATAATTATTATCTATTAATTTGACATTCGCACAAATCAGTTACAAAATAATTTCATTCAATATCTCGAGTTGGTATATTTTTGAACACTTCGGTTTGAAACTCGTTAGGTTCTACTTAGGTACTATTCATATTAGCTTATACATAAAGCGACTCGCATAACACATTATGTACTATCGCGGACACGCATATCTGAACACCGTAAGGACTATTCCTGCTTGCATTATCGAAACCACAAAAAGCAGCAGGTTTTTTTGAAATTATGTTTTTTTTTGTTCTGCACATTTGATGGAAAACTTAGGCAGGCAATGAGGAAAGTTGCATTTCTGTTGGATTTTCTAACTCGATTTTTGTAACAATTAAATGTGAATACAAGTCGACTTAAGTAAAACAAAAATATTTTGTAATTTTATACTTATATTTAAATACACTAAACAAGGGAGCCACACTGAGTGAGATTTTTTTTCTAAGTAAAATTTAAAAAGATATAATCTCAAATATGAAATAGTATAAAATTTTTAATTACTTATAAGTATTCAATTTCAAACACATTCAAAATATTAAAATGTAAAACTTAATTTTAGAATACAGGTCGGATATCAAAATTTATTGAATACTTAAAATGAGATAAGGTTTGTATGTTTGCATAAATATGATGTAAAGATATTTACAATGTTCAAAACTTGTTTCTATGGGCACTATAACTGGTCGTGTGGTTGAGGGCTTAATATTATGAAGTCTCTAACACTAGTCCACTCCACAAATTACTCCGTAGAGTAATGAGAATGGCCCCGAGACTTGCTTGAACGTTTGCTAGTTCCGCGGGATAAGATTCCAAATATCAGATTTCTTATAACTGCGTGGTTTGTTCGATATCCATAGTGTCCTTTAAAATGGTCACTATAGTTTTGTTCAGCACTTATTGCTGTCGTTTATTCTGAATGAGTAGGTAGGTAGTGGTGGTGGTGAGGCTGGGCCCCGGCCGCGTGTCGCGCGGCACCGACAGGCCGGCGCCGGGCGCGGGCTGCGCGCGCGGGCCCGCCAGGCGGCGCTCTCAAGCCATGTCGTCGCCTTTACCGTCCAACCTCTTCAGCTAAACAATAATAAACAACATTAATTCTAAACTTGACTGTCGACTGATTTCTTATTCCACGTCTACGTACATACCTATATAAAACCACCCTGTTGAAGTGGGCAGATAGGAATAAGAAGGCACACAAAATCATTAAGGTTCATCATCATCGCACATCAGACCAATGGAGTGAGTGAGTGATTTCTATCGGTTTGTTTAGTTTAAATTGATGGGATGTGGATGATCATGCGCACGCGTGGTTACTTACGCTCTGTTCTACTGTCCAGGCAGTTGGGGCTAGGCGTCCAGTACGCTTGTAATGGAACATTAAATTAACTTTATGGTGAATACCCATCTTTTTGTATGTAATGCAAAAGGCTAGCCCTATAGCCACAGTCTAGACTGGAATTAAGTTTTTAGGAGCCTAACCTTTTGTAGAACCTTTGAGAACTTTTTGTAGAAACTGGTTTAGAGGTATGTATATGCTACTTGCACATTTCGGGCCTGGTATGGAGTCAGAATCTAAGGCCCACATCAATAAATTTAAATAGGTAGCTACAAAAACATTGACTAAAACATAAATGGAAAATTTTATTGGCACTTTTCCAAAGTTCTCCGAGAAAAACTGTTAAAGAAGTTTGGTAGATCATCTTACCTCCTTCTCATCTCCAGCAACGGCGCGGTAGCGGGGCGGCGTGATGGTCTCGACGGGCGGCGCAGAGAACCCGTGCACGTACAACAATGCGGCCGCGATACCTCCAGCGACGGGGCCTGCCCAGTATACCTAAAGGAATGGATGTTTTAGACCTGTTTTCTATAGCTATGGAGTTGAGGGACACTGATCTAGTCGAGTTGTTCCATTAGCGGATCCAGCCTGCCCAGGGGCTGGTCATTTACTATTAGCACAGGTCATGTTTAATTTGATTAAGTTCCGGATTCGCTGTGGTTATCAACTAAGCGTGCCCAAACCTTGATTTGCTTTTGTCTTAGAAATAATAGGTTGAAAACACATAAGAACACTTGTCAACCTACAGGAGACTGAGAAGTTCCAAAATATATCTGGAAAAGGTTACTGAGACCGAGAGTCAGCCCTAAATAAGATGGAACAACAAGAGCAAGTTTTTTTTTGTCCAGAAATATCATGAATGCTGTAAAGTTCCTTACCCAATGGTCAGCCCATTCGTTGGCGACGAGTGCAGAGCCGAAGGAGCGGGCGGGGTTCATGGCTGAGCCAGTGTAGTCGACTGCGAGCAAGTGGCCCAGTGTCACTGTCAGGCCGATGGCCAGGGGGGCTGTGGACTTGCTGTCTGGCTTGTTCGGGTCGCATACCTAAGGAGATGACTTCGTTTTAATAAAACTACTACGCTTAATATTTTATTTGGTGGTTTATTGAGAACGCCTGTAAAAATCATGAAGTAGATTTGCATTTAATAACCACGATTTGCTCTATGATAGGTTAGATCAGTTTATTTCGTCGAACGAAGCGAGCTAAGCTATTCTGTAACGAAATTCTGTTGAGTCAAATTTTAATTTTTCTACTCGACAATAGATGGCGGCACTAGTATTTTAATTAATGTGCATGCTATAGCCAACCATATTATTAGCTTATACTTTTATAATTACACAAGTTGTTGTTTAGTAAACCATGAATGAAGTCGGTATAAAATAAATCTTTCACGAATAACACACTTGAGAATATCGTAAAAATGTATAAGTGTAGATAAATTATTTTAAATAATGTTGTTTACACTAGCCACTTGACTTATCTACGATGCGAACCACTTGTAGTAAATGTTAAGCATTTCTTTATGGTAACCAACGGCCCACGCTGTGCACGAACGTAAACAACACACAAATGTGATTGTTTAAAACATGAAAAGTAGCTTTACCTACTTAGGCTTGCACAGATTTTCAGAATTTTACCTGAATGTAGTTTGAAAATATCTACCTTATATTTAACAGAAGTATATCTTAATTAAACGGAGTATAAATCACCTATTTCTAGCCTACATAGATAGTTTAACTAACTGTAAATAATTGTCCAAAAACCCAGAAATCAATCAAATTCAACGGAGCGTGAAATAAGAGATTAGTTTTGTTTTGTTTCACAGACATCGTTGAGCTGTGCCGTCTGAATGTAAAGTAACAGTTTTTTGCCCGCATATAATGTAGGACTGTAGATACAACTTTGCTATGTTTTTGTTAGGTAGCCGTAACCATTCGATGCGGGCACGTAGAGATAATGCAAATTTTTCAATATAAGCTGCACCCCGCGGTTTCACCCGCATCGCACAGTATCGATTCCGTGGGAATATTGGGATAAAAGTATTCATGTCCTAACCTAGGTCATGGTCTACCCATGTGCCAAATTTCATCTTAATCCGTTCAGCCGTTTTAGCGTGAAAGCGTAACAAACAAACAAACTCTCTTTCGCATTTATAATATTAGTTAGGATTTTAGTGATATGTATACAGAAACACCATCTACCTACATAAATACTTGTTTATGTCACACTAGTAAAGTGCTACGCTATGCTAGCGTTGAGGCGATCCGCGATGCCAGTCGTTGTGATTTGAATAAATCCTAGCGATAATCGCTAGTCTAGAGTCTAGACTACACTGATTGCATGTTGTTTTTTTAAATCAACAAGGATTTGGGGTTCCTCCCTACTATTTGACGTGGGTAGGGTAAATGAGCGACTATGACATCGAATGATACATAAATCGATCGTCAAATTTATTACAGGAGAGGAGCTAGAAAATATCATTACTTATATGAACATAAGTAGCTAAACCATACCAAAGTATGAGAAATAATCATTTAGGTTTAGCTATGAGCCCGAGTTATTATTTTGACTGTAAATAAGTAGGTAAGTACCTATCCTAAAGCCAGGCGCATTAGGATAGGTACCTACCTACCTACGTCGTATTCCCTTTTCGAGTCAATAAAAATAGTTGTTCCCAATAAAGTTGACTGCGTTGGCGCTGTTCAAAGTCACATTTATGAGGTAGTAGCAGAGATTAAAGTAAGTATTACGTAGGTAGTGACAGATTGCCGACTCATCTACTACAAGTAACGAGGAACCAGTTTCCAAGAGAGGACTCCTACTCGCTCGAGATGAGAAACAGTTGACTGTCGACGCTTTCTTTTTTCTTAGAGTCCGGTGCACCTTTGGTATTATGTATATCCTATCAATGAATAAAACGTGTTCCACACAGCTGCGTTATAATATTGATTATGTTAATCTGTAGTAGATTGTTGCCTACTATTTTGCGAATAAAATACGGTGTACCGTCACGCAACGTTACTTCGCGGGGTTTGTCTGCGTTCCTTTTACGAATCTACACTAAAATCTCACAAAATTGATTATGGTTTTAATTATAGTCTTTGGATTAAAAAAGTAGGCGTAATCGTTTGTTTCTTTCTAATAAACTTGAGATATTGATCTTCGGATTTTTTTTCTTCAAAAATGGTTTCATTAATCATAATATGTTAATTATAAAGTTACGGTAGATATAAGGCTTATTTAATTTGTTTGTAAATTGTTCAGTAAATTTATTGGCTGGTTCTGGCTACAGGCATTAGGTACCTACGTTCTTTTTTTATTAAATTGTTGGAAATGCATGTTCTTTATGCAGTCAGATCGCCAAAAGGCAAAGGCAATGCATATAATTGTTTGAAGTCTTCTATTAATTTACTTTGGAGATTACTTCAAACAGATAGCACAAGTTTTTTAATGACAGGGAGTTAATTTGTGGAGATACTCAAAATCTATACGGAACCGCGTTATCTTAAACATGCAATGTAGTGTATTTTTAATCTACCGAATCATTTGTTTTTGCTCAATACTTTTTGTCGTGACGGCTGGTAGGCACACAAACGCTAATGTAATTTTCCAAAAGCTGAATACGAATGATTTACAACACGAAGCGGCCGAACAGCCCAATGTCATATCAGTACCCATTAAATATATATAAATAATATAATTATAGCACAAGAGGCGTTTGTAAGGACACTGGTTATTTACTCTAGTGACATTGAAATATTACAATCCTACCTCAACCAGATCACGAATGCATTAATATTTAAATATTATGTGTAAGGTAATACTTTATATCCTTTTCTGGCGACTACCTAGACTAGACGCAGGCAAGTGAGTCATCAGCTAGCTATGCACGTTTTCATCTTAGTTTATTTCCAAAGGCAATTTATCTTTAATTATTTTTAAGTGTTATTGTTGCCTGAGAGTCTTTAGGACACATACCTGTGTTTGATCATAGCGAAGCGTGTCGCTAAAAATATATGTCTCACATTATGGATGCTGATTTCCATCGTAGCTCACACATTCGAGAATATTTGGTTTGGGTAATTATTGTATAGGACAGGACCTACTTATTAACTTTGTCTAATTATTTCCACGATAGCAATATTTCCATGTTGGAGTTACGAAGGTTTAAGTGTGTGTGCGCTTTTATAATTTCTAACGTGAAAATATTATTGTGGACCTCCACGTCCATAAAATGTATGGAAATACGTGCATGTTATAACGTTATCGTGGATGGAAATTTAAAAGCGTCTCCATAATAGCATACACAAAAACAGACGCACAAACACATACACATGCACACACACAAATACCCAAGCACACACACACACGCACACATAAACTATTCTTATGCTAATTTTTGTCTTCTTATACATGATTTTGTTATAATTATTTTTCTCTTTTTTTTTGTTATGGAAGAGCGGAGTCTTCTAATACAGGCATTGTTTGCTTAAAAGAAGGCTCCAATCACAAACTAATTGTGTAATTTGGTTATAGAAATAAACAATTTGGAATTTTTGAATTTTTGAATTGAATATTCCATACATTCGCTTATAGTAGAAAGTACGATGCGTTTAGACCATCGCTTGTGACTTAAGACAGAACTAATAATTTTGCTGCACGAAGCACAATTTTTATGTGATTTATTTTGCGAATATAGATGTAGTTTTTTTCTTTGTCTAACTATAGAAACTGTATAAATATTTCATTACAAAAAGGCAGATTACCGCGCACGTTTCCGCTAATAACGTCGTGTCACGAAACGACTGATGCGCTCTGGCGATGCGAGATTTGTTCGAGAATTGTCATTAGCTATATCTAGAACTACGCTATTAATACTAAAATGTTTATTGAGCTTGATGATATTCTGCGCCATAATTTGCGTCCTATGATATTTTGAGAAATCGAGACTAGGTGTAGGTAATATGCTAGGCTGCTCCTGAAAACACCTCTTCTCTGCACTCTTCTTCTTTCTAAACTCTAATGAAAGTGAGAATACTGTGTGCAATTGGATTCCAATATCGTTCAGCAGTTAAGGTGTGTCTGACAAGTATAAATTATTGTTGATTGCAGCTATCGGAAATAGGATTAATGTCCGAATGATAAAGGATCATATTTATTTTTAGCCGTTACGTAAGGGTTCTGTGTAACGTTTTAATATCTAATCTTTACTGCAAGCAAGTAATATTTGTTATTATTGTCCGCTGTAGTTCTCAGTATTGTCATATTTATTGTTTTTTTTTTATTAATTCTCGTTTTTGATGTCGAACCGAAATTACTAGGAATATATTTCGTTCGTCAATTCCGATTATATACCGGAAAAAACCCTTATCTACATTCTGTAGTTATTAATTTTAATTTACAGTGATAACCGTTTATAACGACTTCGCTTAAAACGACGTACCGGTTATTACGACGAAATTTGGAGGTCTCAGCATTTAGGTATGTTTACTTACCTAGTTTTTGGTTATAACGATTATCGGCTATAACAACCGTAATCCAACGGTCTCTTCGAAGTCGTTATAAACGGTTTTCACTGTATTTACAAATTCTTCTAAAATGCATTAAGTAGGTAGTCATATGTTTAAAAATAAGATTTCTAAGCTCTCTACCCAGCATTAATCTGGCTGATGTTATACCAGTCTTAGTAAGTAGGTAGATACTAAAGTAATTTCTATGGGGTGAATTTCTGTAACCTAACAAAAATAGTTAACAGCCGACCTGAGTGGGCCAAGTCACATGTGTTTTAAAAGTCTCCACAAATCGCTCAGCTGCCCCATTTGATGCTGGATGATATTGCGGTGAAAACGTATGTTTTATATTCGTAAGTCGAATTCAAATTCTCTACTAGTGAGATTAAGGCCGTTATCTGCTACTACGAGTAAGTGGACTGGAAAACCAAAAGTGGAAAATAACTTTTTGAATATTTTAATTAATAAATAAATAAAAATTGTATCTACTAGTTGCGCCTATATTACCTAGTTATTTCAAAAGGCTCAGGCCATTTAGAATAATTATCCATAATCAGTATAATCACTTAGAACATCCTAAGTAATCCTAACTAATATTATAAATGAGAAAGTGAGTTTGTTTGTTACGCTTTCACGCTAAAACGGCTGAACAGATTTGGATGAAATTCAGCACATGGGTAGACCATGACCTGGGTTAGGACATAGGACTTTTTATGCTGATATTCTCACGAGATCGAGACTTATGTGGGTGAAACTGCGGGGCGCAGCTAGTTTTGTTATGGTCCCAAAAAATCGACGTCAAGTTGGTACCACGAGGATGGCGGAACAGGCCATGGTTTAAGTTTATTCAAACAGATTACAAACTTTTTTGTAATATTTTCTATTTCCGAATCTAATAAACCCGGCCACCAAAAATATGATGAGTATGGTTGCTAACATACCGTGTTCATAGACAATATTTATATGGCAGGAAATGATGTAAATGATTTGCTAAATATAGTCGCGGCACGAAACCTGGCAAGAATCGTAGATGCGCAGAATTTGTTTTCGCTTGTTTTTTTTTGACAGACATGTTCAAAAATTAATTGTGGCAATAACCATAGAGTAATGACATTCCAAGTTACGTGCCGGTGGTGACTGTACCTCGTGTTAGGTTCTATCAAAACTTAAAGAGTGTCAGTTTAAATTAAAACTTGAAAAGTGCAAGATACAAGTAGAAATCAAGTATTGATGTGTTTGGTTTTAGAGTTACTAGAAAAAAAACAGGCAATCCGGGAGTGCCGACAGAAGTGAAAACTTGAACAATTTTACTGTGCAGGAAATAATGTATCGCGCGTTGATGTCTTTTTAATGGTCAAAAGCTGGTGTCGTAACAGTGTCGCGAAATCAATTGTTTAGTCCCATATCAAAAATGCCCAACGCGAAGTTTTCACTTCAATCATATGTTGAACAATTTTATTGTTGATAACAAAAGCTCCCCACTAGTATGACATTGTTTAAGGTCTTTCTTGGGGAAAATTTATTCGGTACAATCGGTTTCTAAAATACATGGCTGTACGTTAGCATCATTGTATGATATTGTTAAGAAAAATAAATTCCAATAGACCCCAGATTGTAACAAAGCTTTTGAGATAATCAAACAGAAATTGTCTTCTGTAAACATCATATTATTTTATATGACTTTCCGAAAAAAATTGTGGTAGGTGGGCTTTTAAAGAAGTAGGTAGTTCCAGCTAGGTACCTACTCTGCATTTGCCTCTTGCCACATTTGGGTACATATTGTTCTCAAAATGAACGTCATCGTGGTACATTTTTTCATAGGTAGACCTATTGGCGAGGTGCTATGCTTCTGTTGCAAATGTTTCATTTGTTTAATATGATTATGAATTCAGCTCATAAAAATGAAAACTCACCCCACAAACGACGAAGATAAGCACGAAACCAAGGAAGAACTCGATGCCGAAGCCTTGCAGCTGCGTGACGTCAGTGCCGAGGCCGGTAACGCCGAGCTTGCCAGCCGCGCGTTCAGGTGTCAACGCTTTTAGCAAGCCAGAGCCGGCCGCCGCGCCTGCGCATTGAGCTACGATGTATAGCACCGCACGCGTCGGCTTCACGCGACCAGCTGATGCTAGACCTAAGGTTACTGCTGGGTTGATGTGGCCGCCTGAGATGTGACCTATCGCCTGTTGGAAATTGGGAAATTAGTGTCGCCTCTTTTTTGACTCTAGAAAATACACAGGTTTAAAAGGAATAAAGCTCCCAAAATTAGCTGTAGGTTTGTGAACTGTTTCTTCGTTCTTTTTCGTGAGGTTAGTGACTGCTGACTAACCTGGTGTCAGAGTTTTAATACCGCTTATGGGCCTCAGTCTTGGCGTAAACTGCTGAAGAAGTTTGAAATTCTGAAGTTCTTAATTTCATATACCTAGTTTTCTAATCTTAGCAGTAAAGCACGAGGGTTTTATTTCTAAACACAGTATCTAAACATAAGTCAAAAGTCAAAGTCAAATCATTTATTTCAAATAGGCACTTTTGAACGTCAAAAATTACAAAATAATAAAGTTAAGGATCTAGATTTTGTACCACATGAAGATAATACTCACTGAAACACTGGCATAGACTGCAAGACCGAAGGCGAGGGCGATGAGTACGATGTCTGGTGCTGCATTGCTGCCTTGAGTGATGTTGATGCAGGCGCCGCAACCGAACAGGTTCAGTAATAGCGTTCCTGGACAACAAAAGTAACCGTTTAGATCTTCAGGGTTCAAGGTTCAAGCAAGCCTGTGGAGCCAAGGAGTCAAGGCGAGCTTGTTGAGCAGTGTGGTTCTTCCAGTAAATGCGGAGGAAACGTAAGTGCCCTAAATTCTGACGATTTTTAAACTGATAATACCAGTTTCGAAGATTACTTGGTTTTAAGACTTTATTCATAATTTATGGGCACCAAAATGCAATAGATCTAAAACAAAAAGATCGTGCCTTACAGTGTTTTGGCGTATTTATGACTGTAGCTGTTCGTGCCAGGCGATGCCCGGGTGTATTTCCGACTTTTCCGGTAGATTTAAAAAAAAATCTTACATGCAAACCTCGTTTAGACAATTACGAATACAATAAAAAAAAATCTGCCATATCGGTCGAGCCATTCTCTACAGATAATCTTTCATACATGCAGCAATAGATTTTTATTTATAGAGATTTCTTATTATGAACTCAAAATAAACTAAACGTGAATTCATGCAAGCCTAGTACTTTTTGTTAGTTATAAACTATTTCTGTACCAAATCATCATTTTATATCCAAATCTGGGATAATCAAATAAATCTAGGGATAAGTGCGCGCTTCCTCTGCATCCTGTTACACACTTCCGTCCCTTTTCACGAATTCACTCCCATAGATTTGATTGTTTTGATTTTGACTGCAGGAAACCGAGCGGAAAGATGTTACACATCAAAAATCGTCCGAGATTAAGTAGGTACGTTACGTTACGTTTACGTCGCGTGTTCGTACTTGGGGGCTCAGCGTTCTACGCAGGTTTTTCGGACGATTTTCGTTGCGACTAAAGTCAAGAAGTTGGATAATAGTTCACAATAGTATAGTTAGCTAATAAAAACATAGTGCTATCACCAAGCCGTTTGCCATGCAAGCATGGCGATTACGAATGGCAATTTTCGAAAGACTATGAATGGTCATTACACTGTTATAAAACTGACATTTATGTTTGGACTTTCGAGCGACATCATGCACTGCAGTAGGTACAATGTACATTTTCAATTGTAAAGTAAGATGACGCAAACCGCCCTCAGAAATTATTGATACTAGAGTTTTCCTTATTCAGTCTGATTATAGTTCATAGAATTGTTGTTCTCATTTATGATATCATTTCTGAAGGTAATGCAAGCTGAATTAGAAAGAGCATGAACCTAACGTTTCATTTTCCTCCGACTATCATTAACAAGTTCTAGATGAGAAAATATGCAATCTTGGAATAGAATAAGAAGAAACCTATAAAGATATTGCCGTTTTATAGCACAAGACGATGCGAATCAAAGTAATCCGGTGTATTAAAGATAATCCATGTAGGAATGTTTGGGCTGTTCCATTGTGAGTTATTCTTGAATATTTCATGATTATGAAAACTTATGCTTTATTCAGTCTATCATGCCCAAAAGTGTATCTTTGCATTTTCAATAAATGGTGGTAATAAGTATCGTATGACATAACTTAGTAAGATACGCAGCCTCGCAAGTGTTCACTGATGTCACCTATTAGGGCTCTTAGACGACTCCGTTTAAGGTGCTGGCAGTCAACACAATGAGGAATTTTATAATCATTCCTAGTTAGGTGTATTTTTCATAGAAAAACTGTGAGCACATCTGTGGTTTAGCTATTATGTTGTTTCTTTAATAATTGAGTGCATTATATCATTAAATAATGCCTGCAAGTATGTAATGCCTAGATTTCATTCTCCTCCATGCTGGACCGCCAAGATCCGAATGACGGAGAGCATTTCAAAATAATCATGACAGCAGAGTGTGTATTGTATGATCTCAGTTTCTAATTGAATCATGATTCTATTAGGTTGATTCTTTTAAAAATATAGCTTCCACTTACCAATAAACTCTGCCAGGAGAGCCCTGCTGATGCTGGCGGCTCCACCAGTCAGTTCATCGAGCCCAAGCTTCGCTGCTAGCTCTCCCATGGTTCTATGGACAAAAGAAAATAATGCTAAAGTTTCTTTAATTACCATTAAGTCTTTAGATTAAGTCCAGATGACAGGCGCTTGATGCGTGTTTAGCCATCGCGTGCCTACAACGTTCTATATTTTGCAATCTAACTAGTTTTAACGTAACTATTGAGCAAGTCTATAAATGGAAATAAATGGAAAACATAATTACTTATTCAGCCCACAAAAGAGTTATGACTGGGTCTTACAATCTTTAGAAACAGTAAAATTATGATGCTACACGTAAGTTTTATTACAAAAAGCACAGCTTTTTCCAAAGGCTACGATATACATCGCTAGTTCACTAGATCTGATAACATTTACAGTTTGGTGATTAACATTTTTCACTGTTCTGGCTCTCGGCCATTGGAACAATGGAAGTGATAAAGGGTGCTGTGGTTTAGTAATAACTTCTAGTCAAGTTTTGTAGGGAAATGGCTCGTGTGATGGACTGCTGAGCGGACGCAAAATACACTAATTAACTAATATAGGGTGAACGGTCCAGTCGTTAGGCCTATATACTGTGACACTGAACTCAATGGAACAATTCACAGGAAATTGGGAAAGCGGCGGATACCAGATAAAACTCGGACAGTAGGGTCACTTTTGTGGGAGAACTTTACAGAATTGTTTTAATTATAGTGATTTGTGCCATCATTATCTCGTTAAATGAGTGTTTATTGTTTCCGGATATTTTGATTTTGTTTTTACAAGCTCAGGACAATGAGAGGACAAAAGTATCATTCGTTCTAAAACAGACAGTTTAGTAATTGTACCTACATTCGTTTCATCGGTGCTTGTACTGTGACGCCTCAGTATAGCTAAATAAAACTTGGATGAATATGATCTACCTATTAAATTGAGGAAAAGGTCATTTAATTTATTTGTGAACCTATTGTCTAGTTTACACGACAGATAGGTAAGTACCTATTGTAATTATCCTTATTGTTTTACAGTCATAGATATCAGGTTTATTTTTATTTTTATCTATTTGAAAATCATTCAACATGAAATATGTTACCTAAATTATCCCCTTTTCTGAGATTTTCAGTTATCTTCAAAGCCATTCAAGAATAAATCTGTACTTATTTCATTCTGTAAGACCTTGGCAGTAATCTATAATTCCTTCGGGCGTGTGCAAGCACTCGCAACTTCACAAGGTCTGTGCCGTTTACCATGACCGCAACACTGAGTAATTATTTGCTATAAAAGTCTGATGTCAGCTCTTAAAGGGCGCAAAACTACACGTGTACCTACCTACACCTGTACTCGGTACTTTAATGCGTTTGTGCATTCAGTAACCTCCAACCGTTTTAAATGTTCTGTTTCTTGGAAATTAAGTGATTATAATATAAATATTAACCGCACTGCACTTCCGGACTGGATGTAATACCTTTACTAGGTAGGTACTAATGGGATTGATAAATTTATGGATGAAACAACAGACTCGTAACACCTTCCTCTTCATAATTTCTCTAGTAGGTAATTCTTTCTAGTATGACCTTTCAACAACATCTTTAACAACGATACATCATCGATGCTTTGCATTTGGCAAATGGATTTGTTATAACCTTTATTAGGCTTGGGCACATTCTGCATGAAGCTGAAGACACACAAAACCGATATTCGTCAAGTTTCTATTTTAGACATAATACACCTTTCGTGTGCTTCCTTGTTTTGTTAAAACTGGTTTAATATGTAAGCCTGTCCACAAAAATTACTAGAGACGTAAGCAGGTAGCCAGTGTTTGCACTAGATTTAGGTTTAGCTATCGTGAATGTGCTAATACTATAACAAATGAGTCGCTGCGTCTCCAACTGGAGTGTCTGACTACATCATAAGTCGTTGTTAGGCTTATTTATTTGTACAATCCTGATAATGATATTATTGAATATGTTAGGCACATTCTAAAGTTTAGTAGGTGCCAAAACTATAGGGGTATCGTCTATTTTTTCTCGTGAAATATCATCATGATTCTAGTTATTGATTTAAGTCGCACATTTTTGGCATATTCAGACAATTTGTTATGAAAAAAATGTAAGTAAATGTACTCATGTTGAATGACTATACCTGCTGGTACAAATCAATATTTAAACCATTTACCTCGAGTTGATTTTTACGACTTACGCTGTGTACTCCACCTATAACTAAGTCTCTGATACACCAAGTAAGTTACGTTAAGCATCAAAACAATAATAATGGTAAAATCAATGGTAATGTTTGGCTACGTATTTGGTAACCCGAGGTTTCTTTTGTTAGCCTGAAATAATCCTGCTATGGATAGGTAACCACAGTGTACCTACGTCCTATTATTAGCTACTGCTAGTTCGCCCTGTCCTATTATCGTGTGCATATTTAAATACAGCGTATCGAATGGAAATATCCATATTCTAATTACCACAGATTGTGTTTACGCTAGGCTGCATCCACAGACAACTGCGTGCAGGTGTTAATAATTATTTATCATAGCGTCACGCATTGATTACTATGGTAATATTTTGTACCACCATTGTCGGTGTTCATGACGATACGGGTGAACATGGGAGAGCGGTCAAACTATTTTGTCTAATTCATGGACATGACAGGAAGAGCCACAATGAAGCTGCATTAGCTGGTCACGGTGGGCAGTTTGCCGAAAATGAGCAGACAGGTAATAGGTGTGAACTACCCGATCCGTTAAACGTTAGACAGGACGTGTCCATGATATTCCGAGTCGAGTAGTTAGTACGGATCTGTTAAGGTCTACTTTACAAGTTTGTGCAAGGATGCGGAAGTGACAAGTTCAGCGTTTGTCGCCAACCGTTACTTCAAGTCAGAGTTTGGTCGAAAATCGACGACACATGTCTTGTTTCAGTGAGGCGTGACAGGCATGCTGCTACCAAAGAGTTTGGACACTTTCAAATTATAATGTAAATGCTTCGTAATTTTGGTCGCGAATTACAATATCCATTTCCGCAATGACTGATTGCATAAAAATGGCAACGGATTTATTAAACGTGGTTTGATTATGAAAGTACCAAT
This sequence comes from Agrochola lychnidis, assembly GCA_963680765.1. NCBI lineage: Eukaryota > Metazoa > Arthropoda > Insecta > Lepidoptera > Noctuidae > Agrochola > Agrochola lychnidis. The sequence continues at coordinate 14,274,185 of OY796850.1, read as the reverse complement.
ATTTTTTTGAATATCTACGTGTGGTCTTTGGTATGTATTTAAATTTAAATACTTCCGGAAATCTAATAATAATTAATTAGCATGATTCCTGTAACTTTTTTGAATAGTAATATTTCACGTTATTCCATAGAACTAAGAAGTGTATACCCAAAGGTTAATTTCAGGACGATATCTACAATTCCTATCTAATCATTATATAGTTAAATCCATTGTTGATGTCCCCACTTAATGGTCTAGAAGATATACGGACTATATTATTACAATACAGTAGAAACGACTCAAATATTTGTTTGACGGCACAATTGATTGAAGATTGGGTATATAAATGGAAATTTATGTTTTTTCTGTTACTTAGTGAAGGTAAATGATAATGGATGATTTTGGAGTAGGTGTGACCAGCCTTGAATATTCCTGAGCCGAGAACTGTCATTATGATAGTATCTGAAATATAATAAGTAGTGAAATACTGTGATTAGAACGACGACAGGTTAGCATTTTGTATTGACACGGGGAGGGAGACACTAGTTATTCAAGGTTCAAGGCCGCCATTACTAAACGTAACTTTCTGCAGCTTTTCAATTAATTTTCTTTGAAGCGACATTAGGAATGGCAAGCTTTCTTTGTCACGAAACCGTTAGGTAAACATCGACGAACATTATTTAGATATAATAGGATTATTTACCCAGTTCATTGCACAAGCAGAGCTCTAGGTTTTTAACAAAAACAATCTGTGTGACAGGTTTTCCTAGTGCAAAGGATTTATCAGATATTGTAATCTTTATATTTTTAAGGCGCCTTTGTGGAAGAGATATAAATGTTTACTAATAAAAAAAATTAACAGTTAATTTTTTTTAAATCCCCGACACAAACATTTCCTCATTTCTCTTTCCTACTCCATCACTAGACCCTGTTCACTAACCTATTCATTGAGACCATTCTAATGAGCCCAAACACGATACCTGTGCTGTAAGTTGGTAAGGGAGTTGGGTATCCTGCAAATTCCAGGTGATGCCGCAGCATCAGTTTAAGGTTACTATGTTCTTCTAATATCATTGAAGTAACAGAATACCAAATTTTAAATCGATCAGTCCTGTGGAATATACTCACATCCATTCATCAACTAGAAAAGAGCTAATAATCTTCAAACGGCTGAACCGATTTTGATAAAAACATATCTAAGAACCATCGCTAGAAAACCTGCATTCATATCGGTTCACCTGTTTAAGAGCTAAGGTGCCACAGACAGACACACACACATAGCGGTCAAACTTATAACACCTCTCTTTTTGCGTCGGGGTTCAAAAAAATAGTTTAACTAGTTCTTTTGTTTTAAATCAAACAATAGGGAAAAACAACTGATAACTGATTACTGGAAAACGCTACTGGAAATGAATGAGGTCATGGCGAGCTGGTGGAATGTGACACTTTATATATTTAAGATAAGTTATTATGTATGTCATTGTTTAATGTTTATTTACGTTGTTATTCACATTGTTTCCCTCTATCTTACAGATGTCATTTACTTACGAAAGCCAGAGATAATGTAACTTCGATTTTTTTTAACTTGTCGATTTCCCCAGAAGTCAAATATTTAATAAAAAAATTGGGTGTGGCAAACAAAATTTTATCAGACAAGTTAAGTGCTTCACTTCACTTCACCTCAAAAAGTAAATCCATTCAAATAAATATTATCGTTAAGTTAACTAGGTACTTATCTCAAGAACCTTTACCTAAATATCAAATCATAATATATTTATTGTGTAATGATAAAATATAAGCGTTTTTAGGGTTTCGTAGTAAACAAGGAACCCTTATAGTTTCGTCATGTCCGTCTGTCTGTCTGTCTGTCTGTCTGTCCGCGGTCTAGCTCCGAGACCCTTAGTGCTAGAAAGCTGTAATTTGACATAAGTATACATATTAATTATGCCGACAAAGTAGTAAAACAAAATTTTGAAAGACATTTTTTTTAAGGGTACCTCCCATACACGTAAAGTGGTGATGTTTTATACCATAGTGTGGGATATCATTGGAATGGTCAACAAAAATATTATGAGTTTGTGAAAACCATTTTTGGATTCAGGGATCCGTTTGCAAAATATTAAGCTTTAAAGTGCTAATTTTTGTTAGAGTCAAGTGTCCCCCCCCCCCTGCCAGCTAAATGGTTGGTTTTGGATGTGTGAAAAAAATCACAGCAGTAGTTTATATAACGAAATTAAAAGGAAAACTATCACAGCTAAGTAGGCTTTACTAGTTATCGAGTAATAATCAACCAACTTAACTTTGCAGTTGCAAAAACATGTTTTCCCATACATTTCGTATGGGAGAACATGTTTATCAACTACAAAGTTAAGTTTGTTTTTGGGATAAATTCATCCCAACTACGGAACCCTTCATTGTGCGTGGTCCGACACGCACTTGGCCGGTTTTTTTTAACTATGTGATACATATACCGGATGATTTTTTTTACCGTCTCGAAATTTTTACAGGCTGTTCTACCCATGAATATAAACAACTCGGTATACATACTTATTGAATTATGTGATGAAGTTTTCAGGAAAATAATTTTCAGATTCAAAGGCATAACTACTAAGGTTGACTGGTAGAAAATGCCTCAGGCATTAAGTCCGCCTTTGTACAGTATTTTTTTTACTTGTGCATAAAGTTTTAATAAATAAATAAAATAAATAACTAATTCTCTACATATAAAACAGTCCCTCCTTAAAAAGCTAAGCTTTCGTTATCGTCGTAGGTAGGTAAATTAAGTACCTACCCTACTTTTGTTCGACGAAAACTAAAAGTTTCTGCGTTTCCTAGGAAGTGCCTTGTGAAATATGAGCTCATCCTAACAATAAATATGCATTACCTAAGTGAATAAATAATTACTGAAACCGCATTGTTGGTTATATCACTCATAGTCAAGTCACAAGTTGCAAACTAATTAATTAGTAATAGAACCTCATTGTAATTTCACTCAGGAAACTATTATTACAGTGTTAAGTAAGTAAAGCCACATTACCACGGTGTCTACGTATTCAAATCGTGTACAGAATTTGATTTGCCTTTAAGCATTTCATTGACATTCCCGATACGATTTCTTAAGAATGGGCATACCTTTACGAGTATGTACTAGTTGCGTACTTTGTGTGGACTATACAAAATAGCTGTTTTGTCATAATAGGTCTAGTGAGCGATTATGATTGGCGAGAATTCTGAGCCTAATTATAATTCTAAGTTCGTATCGATTATCTTTGAATCGATCGCGCATCATTCAGCTGGTCGTCGTTCATAAGTTAACTAAACATAAACGACTTTTTAACTTAGCGAATGACGGTAGTCGTAAAAGTTTTGTGGATCTGAGCTTTCATGACTGAAATAAACGCTACAGTGTCTTATTGTTTTTATTTCTTCAAGGTTTTGTGCCCCAACCAGTCAGCCTAGGTACCTACTTGGTACAATTTCTATAGTTAGTAAAATATTATCCCTATTTGACGCTGGTAAATAATTAAAAATATAGTCAGCTTTTTATAACTAAGTAAGTAAGAACAGTTGTAGGATCACTTGGTAATGTCAAGCTCATATCATCCAGAGACCATCGTGATGAATATCATAACAGGTTTTGACAACCACAGTTACCGCCGGGTACCGCGCCGGCGTTAAATATGTTCCTTTACTCAAACAAGGTTCATTGAACTACGATGCTTGTATAAATTCCCGATATGTGACCGATGAATAAACAGAAAGGTTCTACTTTTTATGCATTGATCCGTTAAGTATATGTTTGATACATACAAAGTGAGCTTTCTATTCTAAAAATATCTTCTTTTGCATTTAAAAGTTGTTATTGAGGACCTACTTTTCAATCTATCGCGAAATTGCTAATCAACTTAATGTTTGAAACTTTGTACCTAATTAGTTCAATATTTATGTTTTTAAATTAAACGCGTTGTAGAACTTAATCATTTAACAATAAACTAGACTGAAATTAATAAACAAAGACGATTTGCTGTACAAACCTGCATTTACACATATCCGTAGTCGTAGATTGGTAAGATTTGTAAGAAGAACAATGTACAAAATGTATCACAAATTCAATATATCAGAATATCTTGTTTAAATGCTGTTGACACAGGATGGTCTGCGGTTCTGCCAACAAATGCATGCGCTCGTAATGCACAAGTTTACGATTCGCTTTAAAAACGACGATGACCCCGAGTGTCGGCAACAGGCTTGCCAAGATCATAAATTTTAAAGTTATTATTTGTTTGTTTAAATACTAAACACACACTCAAATAAACAATAATGGGTTAACCGAGGATTTGAAAACAGTTTTCGTTTTGTGACTCAAGCGCGCTACGCAAGGTCTACTTTAAATTAACTAACTATTATTTCTCTTCACTTTTTTATACACCACTAATACACGTTTGGACAACTGTTATAAATATAATGTTGTTTATTTTTGTTAAAAATCTATTTAAATAGAATTAGCATTGTTATCTTATCAGGAATAATTTAATCTTGTACTAGGTACTTCCAGAAAACATCACTTCTAAAAACATTTTGATAGAGATTACTCAGTTCGATATTGAGATGATCTTGGCCTTATCTTGCTACAGCTTTCCAAAAGATTTACGTCATGGCTGAGTATACATAATAATATCAAAGTGTTATCACAGCGTAATTTGTTTGTAGAAAAAGTTATTTTAATCTTTTTGGCGTAGCGCCGAGACGCCTTTATTTATTAGTGGATAAACGTAAGTGCTTGATTGTAATTTTTGCCAGTGATAAAATAATAATCGCGGTATCAGCAATAATAAGCATACAGGGTCACATTTCTTACACCATGGTAAATCAGTGGCGTGGCATACCGCTACGTAAGTTTGGACTTTTAATTGGCCCGAATTTCTAATTAAAATTCTTTTTTTGCTTTCTTTATTTTTTCTCTTCGTGTTGTTTGCAAAGAACTAATTGCATTTTATTTGATGGCCATCGTAAGGAATTCAATGTTAGTACATAATAACAATTTCGTCCCAGAGGATGAAATGTTGTTGGCTGTTCGCTTCGAGCAGCCTTCGAGTTCCTTAATAGTCTTTGGCGCAGACACAGCGGCCTTTACCCGCATGCAATCATTACCAGAACCACTTAATCATTCAAAACATGGTTCTATTATAATGAGAAAACCCGCGTAAATGGTAATAAGATTTCTATGACACACGCCGGATACAAAACATTACGACAAAGGGAATAATCGTATTTTTTATGATTAGCGAGAAAAGGCACGCGATAATTACTAATAAATGGAAAATAGTATCTCATAGTCTACCAGTAATCATTTACATGAATCATTGGAATGATAAATATTTAAATAACTTTATAAGTAAGTATAGATTTTAATACCGATACGTATGTGGTGGACCTGTCAGATTACCGTGACATGTGGTCGCGTCATCTAATTTCAAAGAATGACCACGAAGTTTTCATCAGGTATCTTACGACTGTATCAAGAATTGCGAGAATTTTTCCTATTACTTAAGTTTCACAGAAATTATATTGTGGTCGTTTTCTACCACAGTGTGAGCTGTTTGTCCAAATCTTTGCAATCAACACTAAGCGGGCCGGTCCCCGTTGCTAACCCATCTAGGTACGCCTACGAGAACATTAGCACTCTTCCCTCAATTGCTATGACAACTACTTATAGCGTGGGTGAGTACAAAGTGGTCCAGGTCATATTCTTTTTATACCCAGATCTAAATAGAAACAATGTTATCTACCTACTTAACGAATTTGACAAAATGTTGCTATAACTCATATTCGGACACCCACATTCGGACCGCACACAATTGTTTGATTGGTCAATTTTGAGGCCGGAATTGCTCAATGACATGGATTTATTTAGTTGCAATGCCATGCTAAAACGCAAATGGTATAGCTGAATGGACTGTCATAGCAGATGGTCAACTGATGATTACCATGCATCAGCAACTATAAGGCAAAGTCATAAAGGAACTGCTCTTGTTGGTCTTGGAATCATGGTCTAGCGGCCGATTGAATTTTGTACTTGGGAATCTCCATTTGAGTTGTGCAACTTATGTTTCTCCATAAAAAAATTGGTTTCTTTTATGTAAAACTTTCCCATTAGAAGTTCGATATCTAGCTACTGCGTCATCGATATAAATGTAGATAGATAACTTGGGGATTTTTATTGGTCCTTTCTAATTGGTCATATTTCGCGAACTATGAATGTAAGCTTTCATAATTGGCACTGCCAAAAACCCACCGACTTACGTGACTCACGTTTAATGCTTCTAGTTAATTTGTATTAATTTGATTGAATGTTACCTGTCTGTTTTATGGGAAAATTAATTTAATGTCCATTAGGAGACGCAGGAGACCCGCCTTGTTATCGAGTTTGAACATAGTGTGATGTCGTAATGGATTCAAACGCCACGAATGGCAATGAGGTAATCGTCGGCTTCCCTCGGGGGAGGCGCCGCGGCACACCCGTTTAACGTGACTGCCCGCTGACACCGCACACCGCCATTCTAATATTCTAAGAAGGTAGTAACATTTTATTGTTTCGCTATTATAATAACTCAGGAAGGTGGGGCTTTGCTGGCTTTGCGTAATGTTCTGACAGCAAAAATTTTTATGGAAGGAAACTATCATAGGTAGGTACCTATATTCCTCTCCACAACTTTTCGAAAAACTTGAAATTCAGATCAATTTCCTGGCTGCTTACCAAATATGCAGCAAACTTTATACTTGTAGTATACTACCTATATTCAACAGAGGTATCCGACCCCTTTAAATATCTTTAGAAAATGTAAATAAATGACAATATCCGGCTGTAAGTTTCTGGGTCATCAATTCATCATTAAAGGATCTGACAGACTGACACTGGTTGGTACGAATCGGCGCCCTAACCTGTCCGTAGGGCCGCAGCACCTATTAATGTCCCCGAAAACGTTTTTGTTACAAGTTTACCATAAGTTTATGTGTATTTTATAATATATTCCAAATCTTATACACGAAGCTTTACTATTGTACTACAAGGGTTTCTTCTATAAGATGGCAGTTAATTGCTAAATACAGAACGTAACCGTGTAGGCAGGACGAAAGGGTCTTTGTATGTTGTAATTTGATTCTTCATGCATCGCTAGGAGCCTTGCTTATTGAAACATACCTTTACCTTTGGAATGTAATGTCCGAAGTTAATTAATGAATAGACTCCTAATGTCATACAAATTATGGCTGGTATACCTACTTCATTATGATTGAGTTTCGAAAATATCGCGACATTAAATCATTAATGTTAATTTGTTTTCATCGATATTGATCGCAAGTTTTAATCATTTTACAGCCAGATCTTTGTCATTGATCCACCAATTTGTAATTATTAACAAAAGTTTAAGGGCACTTATTTAAGGTATCGACGTAGCAAGGTCGGAAGTGCAAAGTAAGTATAAAATGACTTCATATGGCAGCCTGAATCAGCCTGATGACCTACAATTACATCTGCAATCAAGCTGGCAGAGAACTTACAGTGAATTAATGACCCTCATTGTTTCATTTCCTCAGTCTGTGGTCATAATATTTTGCGACCTACACTTTAGTGGGATTCGCATCCCACTAAAGTGTTAAGAAAGAAGACCATAGAGGTTCTTAACTTGTCCAGAAATTGCGCCATAGAGAGCAAAATATTTCTTAAGATATTTTTTATTTGCGATTTTGATCAAAAGTGATAATGATCAAGAAATATCGCAATTATTTTAAGGACACACTTAATTAACATTGTTACCTTATCAGTTAATTTGATTAAATGCGTTCTTAAATACCTACCAAATACTGGGTAGGTAATGTACTTAGATATCATAATATCAAAGTATTCCATCGACGTTAATAAAATGTAATCAATCACGTATTGTATTGTTTTCCTGACAATTTTTTTTTCTGAATTTCCGAATTTTGATATCTGATTATGTATTTGTTGGTCGATTTCTGCAATAAGATAAAAATGTCTGCAACATTATGACGAATACTACTACCTGCATTGCATTGCACTGAAAGGTAGGTAGCAGTGGCGGATTCAGTAGTGCTATTCTGTAACCATCTAACCGTGTTATCTTAGGTGAAGTGAGCGTGGAGTGAGCTGTCAGTTGCTAAGGATTGACACTATTGGCAGCTCACTTCACCTAAGTTATCACGGTGAGATATTTACAGAATAGTGCTACTGGATTGTTGTTTCAGAGGAGCTTGACCCCGCTGAGGGTAGGCTTTAGCAAAGTAAACACTAAAAGAGCACACATTTTACAAGCCTCCTCATATTACTTTTCGCAAATTCCTCAGTGACTTCGTTAGGTTGTAGACTACTAGAGATATCTCGGTGAACATACATGGCGGCCAAACCGGGCAGCGTCAATGGCAGAATGAGTGGCGCGCAGATTCAAAATTCGTCACGTTAAACATCTTATAGAAAAATATTGAAAATATATGAAATACTCAAATTGATAACAATTGTACATTATATAGTACTGTGGCTGGCGTTAATACATTGACATCTCGACTTGTATGTTTTTTTTTGGCTTAATATGTTCTACGCATTAGGAATTTATATGAAAAAAAATTACAGCTCAAAATATAAATAACTTTTGGAGCAATCGACTATGGTATTATGTTGACATCTCGCATTTTTAAGTGTTTTACTTGATAACACAACATGTCAAATTAACGATTCACATGGTTTTGTGAACGAACATTGATATTTCGTTATAATTTATCAACTTATACCCAGTAACCAAAATATTATTCGTTATTTGATATCTCAACTTATACACATAAGTCTTCTCTTTTATTTGACAAATTGAGATGTCAAGTTATAGACAACCGAAGTATTTCTGTTTAAATCCGTGGAAATGGAATCCGTTGTATGCGGGAAGCACAATATCGGTCAAGTGGCGGTGCGTGGGGAAGACCCATATCCAGCAGTGGGCGTCTTTCAGCTGAAATGATGATGATGATTAACTTTATGATCATATAAACTTATCTACACAATATTTTGCTTTATGCTTCTGTATTAATCTATAAAAACAAAAATAAATATTCTGCATAAAGATATTCAAGTATCAAATACGTTTTTCCATAGTTGATCCCGATACCCGACGTAATTTTTTTTTAATTTGCCGCTCTCTTTCACTGTCAGCTTTCAGTAGACTAGACTCTACCTATATGTTTGAAAACGTTTAAATTCAAATTCAATTTATTTCAGACCAAGGGATCCATATAGTGTTAGTATGAACTTAGCCTATGTTAGTAAACTCAATAACTTAAAAATACAATCATTATTAATTAATTGGCTACATGGACATGTGCACGCACATATGTCTGCTAGCCTAGAGCCTGATAAATGGTCCATCAACCTTGTCCGCCAGTGTAGCTAAAATATTGTTAGGGCTACCCCTGAATCGTCGCAACATCGATGCACACCGCTTGCGCATGATGGCATGAAAGTCATCTATTCGCGCTTCCGCAAACATGCCCGATGCATTGCAAAACCGAGGCAGCCTCAACAATATCCTCAGCACATTGTTATATTGCACGCGCAGAGCGTTGTAAGCCTTCTGCGTATACCTAACTACAAGAATAAAACGACTGGCAGAAGGCTCTGAAGAGCGTCACAAGATAAAGATAAGACAGAACGATAAAAACGGGCTTCAAGTTTTTCAGTTTTACCTTTGGCTGTGCTGGTGAAGCGTTTATTTCTTTATTCTTTTCTTTCTTTATTAAGTATGTATCCGTTGTTTGGCCCAATAAAACAATTTACGATTTATTTATTTATTGTTCTAACACTAGGAAACTGATAGGTTCGTGGTTTTTCAATTTAATATTTGTTCAATTAGAACAACTTTGCTTGATTTGAGTAAGTAGTAGGTACTTCAACAATTCAACAAATATTTTTATATTCGTCATCAGTTGGTTGATTGGTCCTCATTGTGTTTGTCATTAATAACATTGTTCCCCACTCAGAAGGTGAATAAGTTGATAACTGTTGGTGCATAAGTTGACAACTCGGTGAATAAGTTGATAACTCGATGGTGAACGACTTGACAAGTCTATTATTATGTAAACTACGGGGAATTTCGTTTATTTATTATCATCATTTAAAAGATGGTTTAAAATAACCCCTAAAACAACTAAAACACATACCTAATGGTGCCGATTCCCTTGTTCACAAACTAAACTAAATTTAAGTTCAGTGCATCTTTTTCTTTCTACCTATTTCATTAAGAAAAGGACAGAAGATGAATTTTAGTTTAGTCCTGTCAAATTAATCAGCGCTTGACGTAAATTGACGTAATTTTAGTTGGCAAGTTTTTAAGTACGTCTAAACTTGTATGGAGACTGACAGGTGCTGATTAATTTGACAGGACTAAACTAAAATTTATCTTCTGTCCTTTTCTTAATGAAATAGAAAGAAAAAGATGCACTGAACTTAAATTTAGTTTAGTTTGTGAACAAGGGAATCGGCACCACTGTAAACTAATTTACCGATTTACTAGAAGAGGTCAAACCTTTAAATTTTTAAAATGGCCGTCCTGACAAATTGCCATTTTAGACATGTCAACATATTCACGCCAGCCACGGGCTATAATACCTACTTGCTAAAAAGTTTAATAAGAATAATATCAAAAGAAAATTTGTCACGGAGGAACTCAGACACTTTTGGGGGGCTTGAGCCTCTTAGGATCCGCTACTGGTAAGTAGGCTCCCTGGATCCGCTACTGGTAAGTAGGCAAAAGTACCTACGTAATTGAGCGAATGGTCTGTTACAAAGATCTCCTTTTCATCCCGTCTAACCCAAAATCCGTCTTCAAATCATCGATACAGCCGAATGATTTGAATATCAAGTTAAACAAATATTGAGAAATCTAAGAATGTCGTCCTACTACACGAAGCCAGCAAGCGATGTACTTATTATTTGAAATTTTGAGCTGTTTCTCCTTATTATGACTGACACGAGGTACAAATTATAAAATGTTTAGGATGTTCTAATTGACTTATAATTACATTCAATTAAATAATTAAAGCAGCCACAAATATATTAACGTGCAGCATATTTATATAATCATAATTTGGTAGGTGAGTGTCGACGTAACTGGTGTGTTCAGTTGCCGCGAGGTAGAGCCAATTATCTATGGTACCTTCCTACATACTCGCGTGTTTTTTGATTCTCTCAGATAATAATGGTCGTGGCTCCGGGCCGGCCATAATTGCATCCCGAGAACTGAGAAGGAAAACGATGGGGTTACGCTCCGTAAGGCCCCCATGACTCGGTAATTTTGTTAGGAATAAAAAACTTTTTGGAGTATCACGTCTCTGTTTGACGTTGCTAGTTCGAGAAGGACAGACGATCGAGCTACTAAGTTCAATATCCATTAACTTTTTTCTTATTCGGACACGCTCTGATTGTTATAAAACCTTTGTACAAGAAATGAAATATTTCGGCTTTTATAAGAGTGCCCTCAGGCCTCGGGCCTTTCGTTCCTTAACACGTGTGTTAAAGACTTTGAAGTTCTAGTAGCTTTCAGTACCTGGCACCTTCCAATAGTATCTTAACACTTTCCGACTCCACCCACTTTTCATAGAACTCATACGCCATGCCGACACACATATTGGAAGTGAAACCTCCGGGAGGGTTCCCGGCATTACGTTTGCGCTAAAGTTAACCATCGCGGACGGTCAACGGCATTAGGTTTAAAACAGTGCTATAAAACACTGTAAAACTAAGTAAAATTATGTTTTCAGGGGGTTTTGTCGCTATAAGTAGTTTCTAAACATTTAACATTTTTTTGTGAATATTTCTATAGCGAACAAAAAAAATTAACGCTTGGATTTTAAAACCAACGCATGTACTTACTAATAAATATTGTTAAAATATACATTAGATTTTATTTTCACGGTTTATAATGCTGTATTCGCTATGAAAAACCTACATTTAAAATGAACCCTCCGCGAGGGCTCTCGGCATCCCATGTGCGACTAGGTGAACCCTCCAGGAGGGCTCCTGGCACTGAACGTGTTAAGTATGGCATTAACACTTTAATCAAAAATACAAAATAAAACAATCACATACGATATTATATTATTATCTGCTATTGACCTAGATGTAGTAGTAGGTACTTCAACAGTCACCAAATATCATGCAAAACATTTTTTTTAATGGTGTGTCGTTAATATTTTCATTCGTTTCAGTAATTTTTCATATCTTGAAAAACACATTTATATATCTAAGCATTCTTCAGCAGTAAACGAAGTAGCAATTTGTAAAGTGAGTCAACAAAGTACATAGCGCGTATTGGACATTACAAATATGTGAGAAGCGAGTTATCTTAAGATGTGGCCAAGTAAATAATTGCCTTCAGTATCTGTAACACTTTATCATTACACCGCTTAACAAGCTTAGTTTTAAGTGCTCAGCAAAACAGTTTTCTTTTTCGACATTTTTATATGAAAATTAAGAATTTTAATTAGGTTTCAGGCGCAAACATCGCAAGCACACTAAATTTCTTGTTGAGCTATTTCATAAATCGTTTCGTCTGAAAGTTTTCCGCTCATAATGTTTAAACTGCACATTATTTGAACATGTGAAATTGTCAAAAGAATTTGGCAACTGCGGAAAATTCTTTTAGGTAAATAGGTATACAGAAAATTGTAAACAAATAAACGAAAAATAACTCTTATGCGATGTTACTCGTAGTCATGGAGTGTTATCACAAACACGTTACGTTCTATATTATTATTATAAATGCAAAAGTGAATTTATTTATTTGTTTTTTACGCTTTCACGCTACAACGGCTGAACAGATTTGGATGGCACATCGGTAGATCATGACATAGGATACTTTTTATCCCGATAGTACGTTCCCGTGGGATAATTTCGACCTCTCCGCGGATGAAGCCGCGGGCAAAAGCTAGTAATAAACTGTTACTTTGTAAGGTACTTAATGTTCCAATATGGAAATGCACAAATGTCCCTATGTGGGAATCGATATGGACCCGAATATCGTGAGTGTGTCCGCCTTCTCTGCAATTCAAGTCGAGGTATCGTTCTGTAGAATTCCCAAATTGGTTGTTAATATTTTGACTCCGTCACGTATTTTGCACGACTATATTCCGACTATGTAGGTGTGTACGTGCAATTACTACAGTACACAAAAAAGCTATCGCTGTGATTCAGTCTCATTAGCTACGTAACTCATATTTTTTGTTCTATCGGTTGTACCTGTCGGTAAACTGGTTCTGTTCCCAATGTCAAGGTTCTACGAAATGTTCGGAGTAGTTGAACCGAAACGACGCGACGGGCTTTTCGATCAAATAATGTTGTGCTTTTGTCCTACGACGCCTAAAGGAAAAAAAAATGAAATAAAAATATCATAAGTATCGAGATACAGAATGGCAAAAATTTGAGCGTGATACTGTTTTCGGATTACGCTGTTAGTATAAATCCGAAGAATGAACTAAGAATTTATAACCAATTACGTATTTTATGCTTCAATTACACTTGCTCGTAAACCAGGTTTAAAAATGCTGAATCATCTTTTTACGCTTGTCGTTGCACGAAAGGCCGTGGTTTGTTGACAATGGTGCCGATTCCCTTGTTCACAAACTAAACTAAATTTAAGTTCAGTGTATCTTTTTCTTTCTATTTCATTAAGAAAAGGACAGAAGATAAATTTTAGTTTAGTCCTGTCAAATTAATCAGCGCCTGTCACTACTCCATACAATTCAGACGTGATTAAAAACTTGCCTACCAAAATTACGTCAATTTACGTCAAGCGCTGATTAATTTGACAGGACTAAACTAAAATTTATCTTCTGTCCTTTTCTTAATGAAATAGAAAGAAAAAGATGCACTGAACTTAAATTTAGTTTAGTTTGTGAACAAGGGAATCGGCACCAATATCCGTCTGGTGATTGGTTAGTTAGTACAGACCGAGTTAGAGATGAGAGCAGACTGATCAGGGGGCCTACCACAAGCTCATAAAGCAGTATTATTTTAATATTACTTCAGTGTGGGTAAGAGATGAAGCTTTACAGGACGTATAACTCCATTTATTTTTCCCACTGAAGCAATATTAAAATAATTCTGCTTTGAGCTGGTGGTAGGCCCCCTGAGCGACTTCAGAATAAAGGTAAGTATTTGTAAGCAAATGCGGCAAAAATTGGCTTCCTTTAAATAACTGCTTAGTTTACTATTTTAGTTTGAAGTACTGCTCATATTACAAGTCAAGTCTAGTCTGGTGTCTCGAATACCGCATAAGCAATCAAGTGTAACATTTTATGTATCAATGACTTGCGGTCTGATACCTAATTTATTTCACATCCTAAATGAATGGCTACGCTATACCATTAATTAATTTTAGAATCTCGTGTAGTTCATTGCAGAATAGTGACGATTTTTTCTAATAAAAACTTCTAATGAACTAATTATAACGTCATCCAATTATGATAGGTATCATTGACAAGTTATTGGCCTTAAAGAAGGATAAACCAGCTCATAGATTTGTATCGCAACATTGATAGCAGATTAAATACTTTTGCAGAAATTTATTTATTTATTATTCAAACTTTATGCACAAGTAAAAATACTGTAAAAATACTGTATGCATTTTCTACCAGTCAACCTTTAGGGTGATGCAGAGACAAAACATGGCAGGTACAACATATGTGATAGGTGATTAATTTATTTGATAAACTGCAAATGACCTGTCGTCATGGATTAGACAACCTTTCATGTTGTTTCAATTATGTGGAACAACCAATGGGAATTTACCTACGTGGCCTACGTCATAGCAATAGGTACTGTATCGTTGCAGTTAATTACTTTGCAAACGATAATCTGCTCGATGATGGGTTTTTGATGTACCTGTAGTGGTTTGTAGCTGGCTATTACAAAGTTTTTTTTTAAGTGAAAACTTCTTTAGGCGCGTTGGGCATTTTAGATATGGGAAAAAACAATTGAACTCGCGACACTGTTACCGACACCGAATTTTGTGTTCACCTATATTACGTTACGGATCAATGTTTTATGCAAGAATTTTTACTTTAAAGGTTTTGGAAGTATTTTTTTAGAGTGCCACTGTTTTTTTTTTGGATTTAGCAAATGGAATGAACACCCGTTTTCTGAAAGACTTATGAAAAACGTGTCAAAACTAAATTCATGCGTGATTTGGACGAGTGTTGATAATACAGTCAGCCATTACAGTACCTATCTACTTACGGCGAATTTCACCAAGAAACTGAACACGATCAGTATCACCTCTAAACCGCGTTCAAGAGCTGTCAATGTCAATATTCCACAACAATGATGACACCGACAGCTCTTGAACTCGGTTCAGATGTGCTGATCGCGCCAGTTTAATTGGTGAAATTCACCCTTAGATGTCGTAACTTTGACAGTCTGTTAATTATGTAATATCTGTGTTAATTTACCTTTCAGAAACTGTCCGTGAAAGTATTGCATAAAAAAAAAATTGCTCTTGTTTTTTTTCAGTCCAGTGGATGAGAATTACTGTCAAGGTCATGATTTTCTTGAACAATGGGACACAACTGTTATTGTTTTTGTAATACTAACTTAAGTCCTCGAAACAATAGTTTAATTAATCCAATTATTTCCTCTATCAGCTAATGTCGACAACTTCTAAGTCAATAGCAAAAATTGCCCGAAGATATAAGGCAAGTGCTAACTGTTGTTGTAGAAGGACATATTTTCAGTTATTGAAGTTATTGAACTAGCGGATAGTTCAACAATTCACATTCTACAAACCGCGACTGAAAAAAACAAAGCCTCTTTTCATAACTTCGTGCTACGCTACGGCATTGCTACGAGAATGAAAAACTTTGCATTGTTATTTTTATTTCGCAAGTTCAAGGTGACAAATGTAATAGGCGTTTCAGTACCCTGTAATTTATATATAAGCATATACACAGACGGATGTCCGGTCCGCATTTCGCCATAATGAACTTTGCCTGCCGGCAACCCGCCTTCGCGAAGAATCGCATTAATTTGCATAGCTAATTTACTTTTTACTTTACTACCTAATATATTAAAGTGACGTTAATCTAATGTGTAAAAATTTACGAGTAGGTACCTATTACGTCAAAATGATGAACGAGGCGGTATGGCGGCAACCCGATTGAAAAAACAGTGTGTCGTAACTCGTAATCTTTACAAGCTGAAAGATAAACTCCGGCAAATATTTGTATGGGTAACAGCTGTCACTCGTTTCGGTCGAGTGTTGAACAGAAACACACCAGATGATGGACACCGTCCACGCTATTAGGTAAACATATCAGCATAGGTAAAGCTACTTATCAACACCTAAATAAATTGAAAGTAAGTACCTATCTAAGCTAGTAAAAAATCTGGTAACACGGTCCTCGAAATGAGGTTGTACCTTTTGTGGTAGGTACTGTAAAGTTTTATGCAATAATCAACCTTATGTTGTGCAGGCTGTTAAGAAAACAGCTCTGTATTCGAAAATTCTAACAAGTTGGATTTAAATAGGAATCGAATCGGCTGTTTGTGTAGTTTAAATGTTTGTAAACGCACCCACAATACAGAAGAAATGCCTAGTGTGGGGCCAATGTTTTTAAAACAAACAAAACAAAAGGAATATTATTTTTTGGATAAAAAGTGAGCCCCAGGCTGTCAAGCGACTAGAAATATAAAAAAATGTACTATTACATTCAATATATTGACGGTTTTACCGCAAGAAGCCTTTCATTTGATATCGTCCCGGTACAGTAGACAAACATAGTGTTTACAGTACCGTCATTTATTGCGCTGAATATTGAAGCAATTATTTGCTTAAAACTCCTTAAGAGGGAACAGGGCCTGCGAAGAATTCGAAAAATAGGTATTCGAAGAAACTATTGCCGTTGTCTTACCTCAAGTCTGTCCCCGTAGAGTGCGATAGGGACAGCTGTAGTTCAGACCGATTAATATCACACAAAAAAAATTACGAAATCGACGTTTGCTATTCTCCTTTTTCTCCTCGAAAACGGAGCCGATTCAATTATTTTTACATTAAAATTTTAAGAAAGAGTATGTCTAGGTTCCTATCAATTTCTTGTAGGTATGTTAAAATCTTTTCGAATTCGTCTGGTAGTCCTCTAATCACGGCGGTAAAAATGGGGCATTTTTGACATTTTTGGAGGGTCATATTTTCTTTTAAAATAACAGGACGAAAAATAACAGGGACGTGTCTACAGCAGACCTTAATTTTATGAAAAAAAAAAAAATGATTGCTCTCTAGAGGCATTATTCAGGAAGAAAAAAGGGGAATACATTTGTATGGAGAATCGCAGGCCCTGTTCCCTCTTAAAACTTACTATCACGCCTCTAATCGTAGAAGGGTAATGCAGAGGTCTATCTATAGTACTCACATTTCGCCAGTTATAACCATTCGTAGCAACAGTAACAAAAGGGTACAATTAGAAAGTGCTGAAATATTTTAGGTACAGCCTATGTAAATGAAAACTATTGAACTAGCCCGTATGAAGTTAGCCATGACAATTTGTTTAAAAGCCTTAACATTCCAACTGGTGTTAAAGTAATGTTATGGTAGAAATAATACTCATTTACACATTACTATAATGAATGAAGCTGCAGAGGTGACGGAGGCGTGATCCATTTGAAAAGCAAGATTATCCACGGTGATCGCAAACGTCG
Source organism: Agrochola lychnidis (assembly GCA_963680765.1). Taxonomy (NCBI): domain Eukaryota; kingdom Metazoa; phylum Arthropoda; class Insecta; order Lepidoptera; family Noctuidae; genus Agrochola; species Agrochola lychnidis. The sequence continues at coordinate 14,256,457 of OY796850.1, read as the reverse complement.
TTGACGAATTCAGTCGTTCTGCACGCTGTTCGTCACAGTTGTCAATTGAGAAGTAGTTATACGTGCCACGGCCAATCAGCATCCAGTAGCTGTCACCATCTACTAAACGACTAGAATCACACATATGGTCATCGTTCGTAACATATGTTGAGACGATTTGATGCTTTGTTTATTCATGTGACATAATTAAAATGTCAAGATAAGTTATAGCTATTTCTTTAGAATAATATTTAGTCCATAAGGCTTCTGATTAATTTCATCCTGAACAACAATATGTTTATCACTTCTATGAATAAATAAATATGTATGGTGACAATCTAGTTTCAAAGTTTTTCAGATTATAAGTACTCACTGTTGACTGTTCCCTTGCAGCTCTACAAGCTACGAAATTGTGTAGGTATACCTGCTACGAGCTACGAGGTCGCTTGCGGGTGCGGACAGTCGGATTTATAGTTTTCTATTGTAGGTTAACAGGAACATTCAATTATTAACAAGACTTCGGTAAATATTATTTTACGGGAAGCCGGTAAGTACTTCTAACGTTTATGACCGACAGTTAAATGGGAAAATGGCAATAGTGGGTACCTTCATAAAGTTTTACGGAATGGACTTTACAATTGCAATGCAATTGTAAAGTCTCCTCTTGAATATTGCAAAATATTTTGTGAGGTGTAACTACGCCTAGGTCTAGGCCTAGGTCCAGAGGATCTACAAAAAGTTTGTTTAAAGTAGTTGTTGTTTGCTGTTACAAACTTTACATTCAGTAGAGAATATTGTGCTGAAGCAAACGCAACCTACGTTTTGATCATCGCTCGCTGCATTGCTAAATCACTTTTTACAACCTAGGTACCTAAGTACTGGCTAAATAATTTTAAAAGTTTCTAAGAATATTAAGTTTCTAACATAAAGCCTCATTATAATAATTTAATATAAACGACCACCAACACCTACAAAATTACCTACATAATTATTACTACTCTAGGTATTGTTTTTTACAAAGTAACTTCAACCTTGTTTATTTGGCCTAGGTTTCTAGGTTTTTTTTCGTTTGGGAATGATATCGCAGGAAAAACCCGTGTTCGAATGTGTAATGTTGATAATAGTAGTATCATTAATTCATTGTGTATGACGAAACCAATAAAAAACTAAGATAGAATAGAGTCAAGAATCATGAAAGCTGGAAAATCCCCAAATGGACCGCGCGATCGATGTTGTCATTGCACTTTTTTTATTGTTTTTTGTCTGGACTAGACTGAAGTGGAAATTTTTCGTTTTCAATGCAATATTATGCTTTCGCTCCATTGATACACAAATTTCGCTCTATTGAAAACAAGTTTTTCCGAAGAACTAGTTTCTCAGTGGATCCGAGTCTGGAATTGTGCGCAGTTGATGGCAATATATAGGCTCATCCCCTATTACAATGGGACTTATTTAAACATTACTGACGAAATGTGAAATCTCTGCCTAACCCTTCCGGAAAACAGGCGTTATTTTAACACTTTCAACAACACCCACTTTTCATAGAACTCATACGCCGTCCGCCATACATATTGAAAGTGAATCCTCCGGGAGGGTTACCGGCATTACGTTTGCGCTAAAGTTAACCATCGCGGACGGTCAACGGCATTAGGTTTAAAACCGTGTTATAAAACACTGTTAAACGAAGTAGGTGAAATAGTGTTTTCAGGGGGTCTTGTCGTTATACGTAGTTTCCAACCATGTAAACGAGAACAAAAAAAAAAACTTGGATTTTAAAACTAAGTAACGCATATAGGTAGGTACCTACTAATAAATACTGTTAAAATATACATCAGATTTTCTTTTCACGGTTTATAATTCTGTACCTATTCGCTACAAAGAAAAACCTACATTTAAAATGAGCTCTCCACGGCGGCTTCCAGCATCACATATGCGAACAAGTGAACCCTCCAGGAGGGCTCCCGGCAATGAAAGTGTTAAGTTATGTGTAGTTTCATACTGACGTCGTCAGTAACTGCTCTATTTAAAAATGATGGATAAATTTACTTGCAGAAACATGATACGTAACAACACAATGTCAACAGGGACAAGCGCGTTCAACTTCCTGCTACAGGCATGTCTAATCGTTTAGCAAGTTTGGGCCAACTGAACGTAGCACCGCTGTGATAACTGCCGACTGTTGACATTGTATATTTTATTGTCAATTACCTCACGATTTTCATGTCTCAATGTCAACCGGTGGTAAATATTTCATGCCTGAAGTGATTTTTCATAGTTACGTCATATGATTTGGAGTTTATCGGCGTGTGAAGCGAGTCTAATAACGTTTATATAGCCGGATTAAGATGGAATGACAAAGATAGGGCCATATTGCAATTCATTCTTGGCTGCCGTGATACATAGCTCTTAATGTTAATTACCGGATACGAGTTTCCTTCTTAGCACCGCTTTGAACTACGATTTTATGAAGATATTCTGACTGGCCGGTTATTTGTGATCGCAAAATTGTACATAGGCGGACACTGCCTCTGAAGCCCATATAAGTATCTAAATAGTTTCTCACTCACATAAATATACTAACGCTGTCGATCGAAAGACTCTGAAAGAAATGGCACCCAATATATGAGGTTTAGCCAAACATCACATAGGTACCTACTTATATGGTTTCGACTCAGGTAGGTAGGTACCTACCGACATATTATCATTACTTGGTTACCCGTAAAACTTACTCATTGCTTCAGTTCGCATAAAATTTAACAAAAATCGATAGATACCTTTTTTTTTTTTTGGGTGGGAAATTATCAAATAACTTCTCCCGCTCTGGGCGGAGCGGGAGGGCGTGTCAGACTCTTATTGACTAAAACCCACCCGTGTTCCTTCAGTTGGCGTGTTGCCAGGGGGCAACGATGTCCCTATCGGTTTTCTTCGAACCCCCGGCAGGCATTGGCCCTAGCGGACCCCGTCAATTTGCTGACAACTCTTTGAGACGCGCGTGGAACACAACGCGCCGTCGACCCGGGCTTGGTCCTTATCGGACGGCGAGCTGCCCATTGCTCACCGTCCGCAAGCCCGCGCCTAGGGTGGCCGGAAATCTGCCTGTGATTCCCGACGCCCAGGGCGTCTCCTCCTGCGGCGGTTAGGGGCGCGAGGGCGCGAAATTTGCCTCTCCCTCACGCGCTCTGTCTCCTCCTTCGCGAGCATTACTGCTTCGCAGAAGGAGGTGAAGGCCTCCTATTTCCTCTCGCTCCGTAGCATGGCCCGAATCAGGGCCGGACGCGAGAGATCACCGCCGCCGAATCGATAGATACCTGGAGTTTTTATTATTCCAATATTATTGTATCTCCATAGTCTTTTTATCCTTTAGTATGTCTTTACTCTGTCGTGCGGCAGTAAACCGGCGTGGATCCTTAACTGACTACGGAAACGCGATGTGTTCGCAAAAAGCTATAAAATGTGCAGTTCCGTTGTTGTTGTCTTTACTAGAAAGACTGAGCCAGGTAAATCTATTGTATCAAAGTGATAGCTTTCTCGTGAGGGTATTATACCTAACTATTAACTTTTTATAGATTAGGTAGCTTATTGGTCTCCCTTTTTTCAAACTGGGAATATGAATCTATTGTTTTTAAAAAAACCTTCAATTTTTGTAATAAGTATTTAAATCGTTCTAATTTTTTATCTAGAAAATTATATAATTTATGAAATGCCGCTTAAATTAATTAACTAATTGAAGTACAAGATTATAAAGTACCTAAATAGGAACTGTTAGTAAACTCAGCCGACAACAAGACTAGCGTAGCGGTCTATCTTATCTTATCCAATTTATACATTGTGAAAATCATGAAGTTTACGTACTTAGCTAAGCTAAATTAGCTTGGAACCAAAGAAAACGGTTATTTATTTTCTAAAGTTATTTTAACATAGGACTTGAAGTTAAGTTGAGGTTTGATAGTTAAGTAAATTAATGGGCGAGTCCCCAGTCATCTTAACATACTCTAAATTTGTACCTATTTAATAAATAAAATAAAAGAAACCGACAGAAGTTTAATAATTTTTTTTGGTATTTTAATGTAAACCTAGCGTTGTCCTTTTATGTTAAGAAGCAATATTTCGTAGAGGTACATAGGTACGACAAACATACTAAATCGTGATTTGTCATTACTATATTATAGTAGGTACCTACCTAGGTATACCAATATTGTCTTTACTTTAATTATTGGTAATTTGTCTTTTCACTTTTTCTTTAAATTTATAGGAACTAATTAATAAATATAATAATGCATTCAAAATAAACTTACATAGTTTAGACAAAAAAAAGTCCTTTCGAAGTTTTCGCAGATGAACTCCAAACTCGCGAAGTTTTATTACTAAACAACGCAATTCACCACACTTATCTAATTTAATTTCAGAATTATTATTCTGGATAAGTGTTAAAACTAAAGTGTAATCCGTATTCCGGTACGATGTCGTCTGCCGCAACCGACTGTCGCGCGTTTTTGATCTCGTTTGAATAAATGTTTTGAACCAGCCGCCTCCGCTTTCTTGAAAAGGGCGGCAAATAGTGAACACTAGCGACATCTATTTCAAATAATGTTCTTTTGTGAAAACGCCATCTATTGTTGAGTAGCGTAAACAAATTTGACCTTTCAGCGTTACTTGGCATACGGGGAAAAAATGAACTAAGCCAACACTAAAATGGACGTCGGTGTCGTTTATCTTTTACATTGCTGAATGAAAACAACTTTTACTATGAATGTGTTAACACATCGTCACACCTGCACGTGTAGCATGACCACCGTAGAAACGAGTTTTGTCGACGGAAGAATAGACAAAATGACAGATTGTGATTGTTTATCTGTCATTTTGTCTATTCTGCCGTCGACAAAACTCGTTTCTACGGTGGTCATGCTACGCGCATACGCGTGCTGTATTCCCCGAAGGATTGGGCAGAGGAGTACCTATAGTACACCTACAGGACTACTTTTTGCAATTAACGGGGCACAAATCATATTACAGAGATTATTATTTTATCAGCCTATTATGTCCTACTGCTGGGCAAAGGTCTCCCTCCATTCTTTCCACTACTTCTCACGGCTGGTTGCATTTGTGGTACAGTGTTGCGCCTTCTATGACGTCGAAGTTTCCTATTGTAACCATTCCAAAGTTAATTTGGCCCAGCGATCTGCCATTTGACAACCATGACCTATCCAGTAGCATTTCAGCTTTTTCTCCCGCATCGGCTTTAATATGTATTTTATTTTAGATCGACTTGAGTGGAAAAACTGAAGCCTTCTTCGCCCGTTAGGGGGACAGCACAGGCTCATCACAACAAAACATGTTGAAATCTCTATTTTCTGTCAATGTTCCATACAATGTTTGACAGGAACTTGAGATTTCAACATGTTTTGTTGTGATGTTTTGCCAGTGCAAATTGTACATAGCCGAACATGCTTAATTTTAATTTAAGGAGAAGACCAAAACAAAAAAAAAAAAAACTGTATTATAATTGCACCTATATTGTATTGTTTTTACACTTAATGCATTGTGTAATTGAACTTCAAAACTTCATTTAAATCACGTCTCATAACCTTACAATTAGAATAAACATACAGTGATTGTCTTAAAAAAAGCAAAATACAATTATTATGTAAATATTTAGATAATAGGAAGAAAACTGGCTAGTGGAACAGATTCATTACATCAAAAATCATTTAATACCATAAACAGTTTACAGTCATACTTATCTATGAGAAAGTACATAAAAATACAGGTGTTTAACACTAGCTTAATAACTATGTATTTATAAAAGTGACATCCGTGTCTTTCTATGATAAATGAGGGATAATCGAAAACAATATTTCTTTGCATAAACACTTTACGCGTCATCGCCAAAGTCGCATCGCGACGGTGCTGCTACCTTTTTACTAGGAGATTCTTTATCTGTGAAGAAAAAATATTGGTATGGGATTACTATTGAAAGAGAGTTTTTAGTGATAGCAAAACTTAATGACCGCTTTGAAGGTCGTGAGTGTTGGGGCCACGTACCATCGGGGTAACGCATATCTAACACTTTGAAAACAAAATCCCGTGCACACGACTCATCTTTTTCGTAGGTAAGCGTTACTATAGCGGCCGAGCGCTGCAAGCAAGAATAGTCCTTACAGTGTACAAATATGCATTTCTTCGATAGTACGTATCCTCGAGTAGTCCCGCGCTAGTCTACAATATTAGTAATGAGTTGCTGATTGTCTACAACGCACGATACGCGTCGGCTTCTGACGGGTCATAAGGCCCAGACTCCATCAAAGCGGAGATGAGATGTTTTTCAGCTAGGGTGTATCCACCTAAGCTGTGCGGAGATGCGTACTGGCTAGACTGGAGCGGAGATGTGTGCTGGCTAGAGCGGAACTAAGCTGCGTGCGGCGAGCGTTGGATGTTGACCGCTCACTCCACGCTGCTCACATCACATCTCCGCTGCGCGCCGTCGCCAGCTTGCGAGGCACATCTCCGTTTCGATCGCCCCATAATGATATTTGTATGGGACATCTCCGCTCAGTGGATCTCCGTTTTGGTGGAGTCGGGGCCTAATGTGTGACGAAAGATATGTTTTACTAGAATAAACAATGAAAAGACCTGCCAGTCGCAGAATAAACTGACGCTCAATTGGTTTCGCGTGCCGGTGTGGGGTGGTGAGTGAAATAAAAACGTCAATACGAACCTTCACCAACTAGATTGGTTTTGAGTACTGACGCATCTGAAGTCGGAAGCTTGATGCCCTGTTTCAGTACCATGGTACCATCCTGGAAACGAAATAAAACAGTTAAATATACATCATCTTTGTGAAGTTGAAAAAAAAAAGAACAGGTTGGATAATATGTGAATGGGCCTGTTTGCCTGCTTGTTTTTGCGCTGGTCGACCATATCTCTACCTAGGTCTATACTAGCATACTTTTTAACCGACTTCCAAAAAGGAGGAGGTTATATGTTCGTCGCGTATGTTTGTTTTTTTTTTTTTTTTTATGTATGTCCACCGATTTCTCCGTCAATTGTGGACCGATTTTGAAAATTCTTTTTTTGTTTGAAAGGGTGTGCTCTCGAATTGGTCCCATATAAATTTTATTAACTTTGCTTGGATAGTTTTTGAGTTAGTTACAAAATACGTATTTTTTTCCCACTTAGTATGTAGATGATATGATAAGTTTCTGTCACTGGTAGCAGGTAGTGGTATTCGAATGTGTGTGGGGTAGGTACTACAACTAAAAAGTGAAAAATAAAAACTTTTTACGAAAAAAAAACAACCGACCTCCAAAAAAAACACTACAAAGTGAAAAATAACTTTAATTTCGGAAGTCGGTGGCAAAAAACGAAAATACAAATATAAAACCCAAGACACCGACTTCCGAAATTAAAGTTATTTTTCACTTTGTAGTGTTTTTTTTGGAGGTCGGTTGTTTTTTTTTCGTAAAAAGTTTTTTTTTTAAGTAAACTAAGATTTAATTACCTTCATCTCCACCAAGCCCTTTTTAGCCATAGCCTCGACTTCTGCTTTAGTCATTACAATCTTCTGTACTTTAACCACCTTCTTGCCGATTTGCATCTCGCATACTTCACTGGTCATAGCTGCAGAATGAAACAAATATTTATAAAATAATATGTTATCAAAGTTTACATTTCCATAAGTTAATTTTTATATTTTTACTTACTCCTCGCATTTACCGGTAGAGGCATAGCTTTCACGCCAGGAGGTAGGGATTTCATTGGAATCTGTAAATATTAAGTTTATTTTTTTCAATAAATACCAAAACAGGTAGCAGAGCTGTTGTTAGAGATAATGTGTAAATTCTATAAGAATTTTGAGTAATAAAACCCTAGGTTACAAACTAAATAGTAGGCGATTTTTAAATATTAATGTTAAATGTAGTACAAATATGAATGCTTACTTTCTTCAACGTTTGTCCCGTGGGCGACATCAATGTGCTTTGAGGCTTCACTTCAGCTACTGACTTGTTGCCCTCCTGAAACATTTATATTAGTTTGATAACTTTTTTTTGCAGGTAAGTTCCATTATTTGATTTTCCTCAACATACGAATCTGGATTTTCTTTCCTACGTCAGTAGTGTTTAGGATCGTTGATATTGATAGTAAAATCTTAAATAAATATCGATATTTGAACATCACTAACTACATGATACTTTGTAAACTTGTGCCATTGAAACCACTGTCATTTATAATGGAATACGTGTTGCTTACCGATGCTTCTGATGTGTTCTTGTTGTCTCGCTCTTTCTCGGCTGCAGCAGCAGTCTTAGGTTTTTCCTTTTCACTCTCGGAGCCATCATCGTCATCATCTTCAATTTCTTCTCTTCGCACTTTGGCGACCCTATCGAAGTTAGTAAAAATGATTAACATTGTATGAAGAACACAGATTTAAATAACAAACATGTTTTAGACACGGAAGAAAAACCCCACTTCGTAAGTCATGATTCTCACAAATGTAGAGATCGTCTAATTTAAAATTCCCATTTGCTCATCCACTGCCTGTTGCATTTCAAATTTTTGTAGTGGAGGGGAGGAGACGAGAGGAGTTTAGACGATCTCGACCAGCTTTTGTCTTGCTAAGAATTCGCATGCTTTTTGTCGTAAAACTTGTTCATGGTATGGTCATGATAGCCGAACACTGGATATAAGCAGAAAATCGAGAGAACTAGAAAGACAAGCCAGATGGACTTATAAGTAGTACTAACACAGCGTCCTTGCGCGGTCGTCCTCGTTTCCTGGGAGCGGGCGTGGCAGGCGACGGTGTCGCTTTCGGCGCAGGAGTCTTCGCGCTGGCTCTGCGTGGCCTGGGTTTGGGCTGAAACATTTCGAAAACGCAAATTGATCAAAATAAGGCAATCTGTTCGACAGACTTTCAAGCTTTCCTCTCTACTTTTAAAGTTAAGTATAGTGTCTAAACAAGTTATCAAATCTCATATTAGTTGTTTAGTTTGGTTTGCGAAAAGAGGTGTTTTGTTCCGTTCTGCTACGTCCGGTTTGAATCGTCCTATACCATCAGCACCAAAAAGTTACGATAAAACCATAAACGATTATTTTTCTTACCTCTATAGTCTTCTCAACCTCTTTATATTCTTCATCATCACCATCGTCTGAATCGTCATTTTCTTCATCAGAATCCTGGGACCTGTAATTAAAAAATAACGTTGTAATGTCGACAGAACGACGAACTTGTTATGTGCCTGTTAACCGCACGAATTTTTTCCGAAGCCCCTCTTTCAAGAGGTTAGTTTTTTTATGTAGGGTATCTCGTAGTTGACCTCTGAGATCATGACTACTTAACTGGGCTTTCCTGTGGGTGCCTTAAGCTACTACACTTAAAACCTCCAGCCAGGGGTTATTCAACTATGCTAATCAAACTAGGTGAACGCTCACTAAGGGCTCCCGCTGTGGGGTACGAACCTCGGCTTAGGGCGTCAACCGGAGGGAGGACATCAAGGATGGGACAGGCTGGAAAAGGGAGCTATCGTATAGTTATCTCACTGCAGTGTCATTTACTAAGTCTGTTTTCTGTAATATCTAGTATCTATAGTTATATATTTATTTACCTATCCCGTATCATTTTAGCGTAATCCTTAATTTTGGAAGGTCTTGTCGACCGGCGAATACCCTCTTCAGAATTGCTCTTGTCGCTTCCATTTTTGACGATACTCTGTAAGAAAATACAGTAAATTAGGTTCAATGCCTGTAAGATTAAAATATTTTTTCAACAAAGCAGGTTAGTTGGCAACAAAGGCTTTTCGACACTGAATTGTTGTAATTTCCATCACTTTTTTCGTGTCACGAGAATCGAGAATCATGCAGAGGTAAAAAAAAGTTTGGCTGCAGGATCGTAGTGCGACCGCCCAGGATGCTCCTGACGAACTTTAACCACAGAACGTTTTCTATATAAATATATTAGGTCACATACCTTGGGTGTTTCTTTTTCTTTCGCCTCCTTTTGTTTAAGTTCTTTTTCTTTAGTTTCCTTTTCCTTCGCTTCTTTTTCTTTAGCTTCTTTCTCCTTGGCTTCTTTTTCTTTCGCTTCCTTTTCCTTAATTTCCTTTACTAGTTTTTCTTTTTCTTCCTTAGCGTTACCATTACTGGCTTTCGCATCCTTACTTTCTTTGGGTTCCTTATTCTCTTTGGTGACAACGCGACGCTCCGGTAACTTCTTTTCGGGAACTGGTGACTTAGATATTATTTGCATTTTTCTATCATCTGTTGGAGTTCTGAAAATAATGTATAAAATGGTTTTGAATCAGTTAAATATATAGCATAATATTCAGTAATATATTTTTCTTTCTTTTCTTTTTATATAGTTCGATTTAATTCTTTATGCCTCACCTCGGTTTAGGTGTGGAAGTATGTATCTGTGCCCGTCTACTTCTCAAAGTTTCTAAAGGCTTTGCTGGAGTTTTAGCGGCTTCATTGCGTGGATGCGTCTGAAATGAAGTTTATATCCATGTATTATGTTTTATTGACTAGTATCTCGATAATGTAATAAGCTATAATGTCTCAATATTTACCCTTTTCAGTTCTTGGAGATCTTTTTCTAACATTCGCAGCGACTTATCGCTGGTACCAGCCGAGTTATTCTCTGTCTTATTATTGGTTTTCTTCTCAGCGACTGCGAAATTGTGTATTTCTATAAAAAAATCATATGTTAGTTCTTTCATTCTAGTGACTGTCTTCAATTATGTAATTTATTTGATCAAACTACTAACTTGGTTCTGATGCCACTTGAGATATAACCTTTTTCTTGACTTCTTCAGCTTTTCGAAGGATGCTTGCAGTCTATGATACAAAAAACCCTTATTTATTTTTCCAAAGAGAAAAGTATTATGATGGATGCTTGGATTAACTATCATCTTGATAAATGATTTTATTTCTGTAAGTAGGTTTGTACAAACACTTTTACACGTCAATCATATTTTAAAAACTAGATGAGGTCGGCGTTTCCTATCTGACTACTCTGAGAAGAAAGGCCGAAACAAACTCGGAGGTCACAGTCTCTTTTAAAGTCCAGACATAATCTTGGTCAGATCATGTGAAGGCCATGTGGATTGGTGTCTGAAGTGGTCTTTAGAGGAAAGCATCACACAGATTGAGAGGGCCTGTCCAGTCAGTGCACGCATTTGTCAGTTATCGTGTAGCTCAACTCAGAATTTAAGGAGCTCAACGATTCGACGAACAATACAAAAAAAAAGGACATTTGTGTAGGCCACATAAAGTACTCAAAACTGCCAGATTATCATTAGTAACTGAGAAAAATACATAGCCACATAGCTACATAGTCCTCACATTCACAACAATTAAAATAATATTAATGTTATACTTAACAAAGTAAATATTCATGTCATTGTGTATATAATTTTGAAGTTTGCAAAATAAACAAAGTTCCAAAAGTAAAAAATAAAAATAATAATTGGAGCAGCTCAATCCCAAGCCTTTTTGTCCTCAATGTAATGTTTAACGGTATAAAAAGCTTTCTGGCACTTTCTTGATGTCATATTTGATCGTGACAATATTTTTACAAACATAGTAAACGAATTAACTTTTCACTATCATGTGGATGCGGATCTCATTATGTTTTTAAATGATGATGTAGTTGAATATAAAATGTATGATTTTATATCTAGTCCTTTTCGATCGAAAGCTTTAGTTTTTATCGAGAATAGTTATATTATTGATAACGTACTTGAGCACATCAAACAAGAAAGGTATAAACGTTCAGCATACCACTATAAGCGGATAGTTAAAAATAAGGTTAGTTTGTAAGGTTCTGACTCTATGGTTCATAAGTATTTATGTATCTTGGTAGTGAACCCATAAATACATAGTTTACGTTTAGTAACTTTACCTGATTGTCACCCTTGTCATCTTTCTTAGGCGTGGTCACTGTTTTGGTGATGGTGGCACCACCAATGGTGGCTATTGAAATTTCTGCTACCTCGTTGTTTTTGTTAGCCAATTCTATCGCGGTCGCAAGATCCGGTAGTGGCATCTCCGAGTCGCTCTCTAAAGAAATTGTTTCATTGATTAAAGTTAAATATTAAAAAGATTCGTTGGATACCTCTGAAATCGGCCTAGAAAGTAACAGTCGTACCTATATAGCTCTAGAGGAATAAACAAATGGTTTGGTAAGCAGAAAAAACTAGAGAAAAATGTATTAGTTACTAGCTGCGCGTTTCGATCCCATGGGAATATCGGGATAAAAGGCATTCTATGTCCTTCTCCAGGTTATAGTCTACCCATGTGCCAAATTTCATCAAAATCCGTTCAGCCGTTTTAGCGTGAAAGCGTAACAAATAAACTCACTTTCGTATTTATAATATTAATTAATCTTATATATAAAATTCTCGTGTCACAATGTTAGTTACCTTACTCCTCCGAAACGGCTTTACTGATTTTTATCAAATTTTATATGCATATTCAGTAGGTCTGAGAATTGACTACTATCTATTTTTCATACCCCTAAGTGATAAGGGTTGTCCACCCCAAACAAATAATTGGCAAAACAACGTTCCATATGACACTATAAAAAAGACCCCCATTTTAGTTAAACTTACATATTAGAACTTACCTTCAGAATTGGTAGTTTCCAGCTTTTCCTCGTCGTCCTCTTTAATATTGGATATCTGTGTAAAAAAGCATTGATATTAATGTTATTTTGAGAATGATATAGATTGATGAAGTACTTTTTGATAAAATTAATTACCAAATAATCACTAGTCTTCTTAATTTCCACAACCATATGGTCGTCCAGTTCTTTTACTGAAAACAATGAACAAATGTTATTTGAGTATACTACATAATAATATTATATTTGTGTAAAGTACATATTTATAATTATTACACTGTATTTTTTTTCTTATATTTTATATTTGGTGTTTACCAAATATAACATATAAAAGAATACATGAAAATCATGAGTTTTCGCAACAATCGCAAATCAAATCTTTGGCAGAAACAAGCTGCTCCAAATACTATACATTACATAGACACAAAAAAAAATCTTAAAATCTCATTACGTCATTATATTTGTTTACCACAAAGGCAAGTACAGAAAAATACACTTTACATATTTTCATATTGCTTAGCTCACCATTGATTGTAGAATCCTCTTCATCCTCGTCGACGTCCATCTCAGTGGATGACTCATCTTGGTGTAGATTCTACAACAGATTGTTCCACATCACATTAGGCCTGTGTCCAAAATAAATTTTTTTTGTCCGTCTTATAGTTTATAAAAAAATATTGAACACGTATTTTTTCTTTTTTGACGTAATCAAAAGATTACGGCGATACATTAAGTTAAAATGTGGCATGGCGTCACGCACTGCTAGATTTTATACGACGTGACGTAACGAGCCCCCACTCCCCAACTTTAATGCGTGTTTTCTAAGTTATTTTTTATTAATATGATAAAGCAAAAAATACGTGTCTAGTATTTTTTTATTATCTGAAAGACGGACTAAATAGAATTTGTTTTTTTTTACCTAGGCAACTACCCAATTAAATATAGAGATAAGGGTAGGAGTATGATAACATGGTCTAGATGGCTACAATATTAGAAATTGTTCCAATTATAAAAAAATATAAAGCTATAAATAGATAGACACTTGTGGATGTGTAATTATTATAGTAATCGGTGCGTTTTAGTACCATCAGCTTGGTGTCGACTGATTCTCTCAGAGTGGTGCCGCTGATAACTAATTCGTAATATAAGAACCACTACAGGAAATTCACATACCATAATCAGCCTATAATGTTCCCAATGCTGGGACACAGGCCTCCTCTCGGTGAGAGGGAGTGGGCAATAATCCACCACGCGGGCCCGGTGCGGGTTGGTAGATGTCACATGTCTTCAAATTTTTGGTTTTAGGACATGCCGGTTTCCTCACGATGTTTTACTTCACCATTTTGAGAGCAGTAGTGATGAAATAATATACTCTTTTTTTTTTTTAAGGAAAGCTCCTGTTTGATAATAAATTAATTCATGAGTTAATCTTACCGGTACACTGCGTATTTCGTCAACATGCACGACTCTGAGGTGTAAGTCCAGCTTCTCCTTCGACGTGAACACCAGCTCGCATAATTCACACATGAATTCAGTACCTATGGAGATGAATCAAAAACGTATAATACTGTTATGCCAATAAAAAGGCTCAATAGATTTGCCCACTGCTAGGTATGCTTACCTAAAACGAAAAACAGTATATCGCTGCCTCTCCCTTCAAATAATAACAGGCGAGTCGAGTATTAATTAATTTACGAGGAGCCCATTTTTTGGCCAGATCGGCAAAGGGTAGGTCAACCTGAATTTTCGTTTCAAAATCGTCTAATTACACAAATTAAAATACAATTGAGCATGAAAAACCAGGTTTGGCACTTCATATAGTGGTCGGCACACCTAAATTGCAAGTCCCCACTACCAAGGCAGCAAGAAAGGTGCTGTTCAGCATTTAATTGGTTTATTTGAACAAAAATAATTATGCCATATTTTAGGAGACTTACGTCTGGATGGAACTAGTGGAAAAAGCTGTAGCAATATAAACACGTCAGTTTTATGGGGTGAAGCTATTAATGTTCTATCAGCAAAACATACATAAGCTTCATACCGTTTACGTGGGATTTAATATGCGACGTGACTCCGTCGACATCCTCGAACTTTTCCTGACATAGTGGGCACGTGAGATTCTGCGTGGCGTGTATAGCGGAGTGGTAGATGAGCTCGTCTTGCGTCGCGAAACTGTCCTCACATTGCTCGCAGCGGTATTGGTCGCTTTCGCCGAACGGGCCTCGGCAAGTACGTATGGTCTCGCGGTGTTTTAGACGAAGATGTCTGTGGTATAGGCAAAAGACATCCAGTATTTTAGAAAGAAGCGTTAAGTCTCGTGCAGACTGGTGCGATGCGACTCTAACAAAATAATTTTTAAGAAAACTTCACAGTAGAACAATTACCGGAGTTGCGTCGCAAAAATACATTTTAGAAAGTTGGTGCAAATCACGAGCGCGTCATGTGGCTTTTATTTTCATTGACATTGGGTATATATTACAATGATCGACGCACACTCGTGACATGCAACAAATTGTAGCAGTAATCTATTTTCAAAAACAAGAAAGTCAACCCAATGGATTGGTACCTTGCGTAGTGGTGAGACTTGACAAAGCTTTTACTGCAGTACTTGCAGGGGAACGACCGCTCATCAGTATGAGCTCGGACATGTCGTACTAATTTTGGCGCCGTTACGAACCCTTCAACATAAAAAAAACGGTCATAATAATATTATTGATTTAAAATCTGTTTGGCGTTAAGCTGTGCTAGATGAATGATGAAATACTAGCTCATGTCCGTGGCTTCGCCCGCGTGGACGTCGAAAATTATCCTACGGGAACGTACTACTAGGATAAAAAGTATTCCAGGTCATGGTCTACCTGTCCCAAATTTCATCGCAATTCGTTTAATCGTTAAGAACGCGGCGACGCATGAATTTTCCATACAAACGTAATTGAAAATTTAAAAAAAAATTGGACTACTCTAAAATACTACACTGCAACGGTCATAAGATTTCTTGAGAAAAAAAAGATTATTATGTATGTCTTTTACTATCACAGGACCATGGGGTCCTGGACCTTTGGAAGGCGGCCAAAGTCAACTCGAAGAGACCCGTAAGACAAAATCAGTCTTTTTCTAAATGAAATGTTATTATTATTTCAATAAAAACGCTTTTATATTCAACACATTGTTATAAAAATAGGAACAATTTTAATGGTCACTAAACAATGTTTATCTTATTATTGACTACTACTAAAAGTAATGAAATCCTGATAATTGAACATAGAAACAATTTAAACATAGTTTCTGACAACATTAACTAGTATTTTAGTTGAAAAACATAATAGTATGTCATACACAATTCATAATGGGACATCGGAAGTATCGGAACAGCATACTGTCAGAAGGTATCATAATTTATAACATCACTTAAATTAAACAGTTAGTTACAAAATTATTATACATATCTATATTGAAAATTAAAGGTAGTTTTTTTTTTAAATTTTATTCCATTACATTATTTAAAGAATACTTGAAATGGGAAGTAGGGACTTAGAGATTCGGCTCTGACCGGCTGTTTACAGGAAACCACATAGATTAGAGATCACGCAAAGCATGGCGCATGCGTATGCAGTATAATGTGATGGAAATATATAAGCTATGAACACACGTAAATTGCACATTACTACGTACTAAGTATAATTTATTGATGGTTTATTTTTATTTTTTATTGATGGATTTACTTTACCTTTTCCGCGTTTCACTTTTCCTTTGTCTTGTTTATCAGCACTAGTTATAACTTTTATTCGGGCACTTTTTGACCCATCGTCAGAGCCATCTCCAATCTGCAAAATAATAAATTATTTTAGGTGATGACAATATAAAAGACAATGGGTAAATGTGTTCCATATGTCTACCACTAACAAGAGTTGTGTAACTGAATAGTGTATTATTAAATAAGGATTATATGGAGTAAGTTTTATTAAGACAGCCGTGAAAAATCATCTGTCAGATGATTATATAAATATAACATCATGCCTTGTTTCCCCGAAGGGTTGGGTAGAGGTGACCCTGTAGCACATTTACCCACATTTCGCCAGTTACGTTTTATGTCCCATGTAATAGGGGGCGAGCCTATTGCCATCAACCGGGCACAAATTCAGATTCCGAGCTGCTACTGAGAAACTCCAGATAGACAAACCCAATAACCCTTTGCCCGACCCGAGAATCGAACCCAGGACCTCATGCTCAGCAGTAGCGCTTGCGACCACTAGACCAACGAGGCAGTCATGATTATTTATTAAATTATTTTAGCATAAACTGCTGGATTGATTTGAAAAAAATAGGTATCATTGGGTGATAATTATCGATAGAAGTGGCGGTGGACATATACAGGATGTTAGACAGACAGTTGAACATACAAAAATGGCAGATCCTTGGGACCATCTGCTACGTGATTAGGCCCAATAACAAGACCTAGACCACATGGATTAAAAAAGTTTTTATTTTTATATTTTATTCAAAATTCGTAGTTGCTCAAACTTCAAATGTCAATAATTTAATTTAAAAATAACAAAACTGGCAATATTTTTATTATTTAGTGCAGTTGTGCGTTTTTTTACTTTTTAGGGTTCCGTACTACTAAAGGTTAAAAAATACGGAACCCTTATCACTCGTGTTTCTGTCACAGCCAATTTGCTCTGAATCGAATGGACCGATTAAGTTGAAATTTGTTACACATAATTATGTATTTCTGTGATCCAAACACGGATGCATAACGTAAATAAATGAATTTTGAATATGGGGGTCAGTTTTTTGGGGGCAAACAAGCCTATTTTCATTTGGACCAAGTCACATACATTTTTGCCCAGTCTTTTTTAATCACAATGTTTAAATAAAGAAGTATTTTTTTTTTAAATACCAGAACGACAAATACCAATCATATTTGCAATAATTACCTACTGTTGTCAAATTACCTTTACATTGTACACATTTTCATCATCCTCTTCATCAGTGTCTGACTCTTGGGCGGTAACTTGCACAGTAGTACCACCCTCTATTACTGCCTTCATCAGAGGGACCTCAGGGGCTTTGTTAGCCAAACGAAATAACTAAAATAATATACATTATGAGGGACTGCATGATAAAGTACTACGTATTTAAGATATTACATATTACAAATGAGTTTCTATTTAAAATAATACTCTACAATAATTTGTTAGAAACAAGCAATACTTATGCAAGTACTTATTGATGTTTGAAAATGTCTGCTAAAATTTTGATGTTATTGACACTTCTATTGTTGACTGTACATAATTATTAAAATAAATATTATTATTTAGGTATACAGAGGACTGAAAACAACAAAAATATATTTCAGTTTTTAGAAATAATCAGTTGTTTTGTCAATTTTGTTGTGATCAGAATGTTTTGGTCTACTGGTACCACAAATTACTAAATTTAATACATTGTCATCGTTAAACAATTGGTAGAAATAGAATGATGTTTTATATTAATTTAGGGCTAAATGTTTTTGGCAATTTGTGGTGCAAGCAGGTCTTAGTAGACATTCTGCAATCTAAATAGAATATTTGTTTATCTATGTTATAGGAATTTATGATTATTTTACACTCACTTTGAGCAGGGACTGTGGCCAGGACATTTGCGCCAAGGGTGTAGCATTCTGTATGAACTGCAAGATATGCTCATCAGCTTGCCGACAAATATGCTTGAAATCATAGCTCAATTCCATGAAAAATTTGCAGCGGTTGCAAATATATGTAGGCATTTTATCAGACGGGAAGACCTGCGAGGGGAATAGAAGATATTTTTTAATGTATTTCTGTAATATTGTTAAAATTTATTCTGAAGAAACAAAGGCTTGTGTTCACCAGATGGCGCCTGCTGGAAAGTAATTGACAAAAATCCACAACATAATGTAAATTGCAGCCTTTTTACCATTGGAAAAATACGTAAAGCGTAGTAAGATGTATAATCAATAAGTAATTTCTACAACATTGGATAAGTACTCAAAGGACTAAACAAATTTTCATTTTCGGCGCCATTATGCGATACGTACCCAAAAACCATTATTTATAAGAATTATATAAGTAAACAAACGTTATTTAGTATTGAAAAAGAAAGTATAGTATATGTACCTCAATAGAGACGCATGATAATATTTTTAGTGGAAGATTAACTGTGTTTTTTGTAGATCGTTTTTCATAGATACTTGTTAGCGTATCGCCTTGTGCTAAACAAAAACGGCAAATTTTAATGGAAGACAAACTATCTCGTCTTGCCTCCATTTTTATAACTGATAATAACACAAAACAACACTTCTCTTCACTCAAATAAAACTGATATTTTACTCCATAACCTCTTCAGATTATCACAAAATCACCATCACCAACGAATTTGTATTGACACTAGCGCCACCATAAACGCTTGGTGTGACGCGGTACGAGCGCGAAGCGAGAGACGCCGTCGTGCAGCGCTCGTGGCGGTGAATAGATGTAACTGTTTTAATTATTTACAACTACTCCTCAGTAGATGTCAATAGTTGTATCTGTGAACGAAATCTAATTATATAAAATATGTGAATATTTTCACGCCTGTTTTTCTCGAAGGGTAAGGCAGAGGAGTGCTAATAGATAGTATAGTACAACCACATTTAGCTAGTTGTATATATGTTAGCCATATTTAACTAATAATAAAAAAAAACTTTTTTTTGAAGTCGGTTGTTTTTTTTTTTTGTAAAAAGTTTTTATTTAAAACTTTTTAGTTGTGGTACTTACCCCACACACATTCGAATACCACTACCTGCTACCAGTGACAGGAACTTATCATATCATCTACTACTACAAAATCGGTCTACAAATGACGGAGAAATCGGCTCCTTTTTGGAAGTCGGTTAAAAATTGAGCGAGCAGCACCTTAAACGTGAATCGTGATAGAAATTAAACTTCTTAGAAAATAAAGGAGAGATTTATAGCGAGAGACAGAGAGAGTTATATCTTTCTTCTCTCTCGTGTAACGAAATGTGCCTAAACGTGACGCGTCCTTGAAATTACACTCTCAATTCTCGTCCAAATAACGAATGGCTGCCTAAGAAGTAACACTTCAACAAAATTACACATTCATTTGTGATTTCAGAATGGGTAGGCAACCTCGGGGAATGGGTAAGCACTATGTGTGTGTGTTCTCTAGAGAGGGCCAACCGATCCCTCTTGGAGAACAAGGTTTGACAATGATCAGCCTAAAAAGGGCAAAACGTTGCAAAACGGGCAGGATCACGTGCACTTTTTAGGGTCCCGAAAGTCGTGTCTGTCTGTCTGTCACAGTCAATTTGCTCCGAATTTAATGGACCGATTGGTACTCATGAATTTCTGTGACGTAAACACGGACGTGTAACGTAAATAAATGAATTTTGAATATGGAGGTCACTTTTGGGAGGCGAATAAGAAAATTATCAAAAATGTTTGCGAATTGTACCATATTTTTTAATGTAATGTATAATTTTAATATAAATAGTTTTAGTGAATTAAGAAAATAGATGAAAATTAACCATTCCTACCCTTCCCAAACTACTGAACCAAAAATTTGAAAAAATTACAGAATATAGTTGTAAACTTACGTGTGGATTACAGGAAAACCTATAATAAGTCTATGATCTTAAAATAACATGGAGAGCTGTGATAGCCTAGTGGTGTGACCGTCGGATTGCCAAGTCGTAGGTCTTGAGTTCGAACACAAAGCTAGCAACTCTGACTTTTAGATTCATGTGCGTATTGTATGGTTATCATTTGCTTCAAAAACGTTGAAGGAAAATATCGTGAGGAAACCGGCATGCCTGAGAGATATTTTTCTAATTTCTCGACGGCACATGAAGCCAAGTCAGAGGCCCATGGGCGGCTTTACAACTCTGACACCAGGTTAGTCACTAACCACACGAAAAGAAGAAGTTAATAACATGGCAGGTAAATCTGTCAATAATGTACGTTCAAACTTACATTTGCAGTTCGAATATATGGGAGAACGTGATTTTCAATTACAATGTTAAGTTTGTTCTTGGGATAAATTCATCCCAATTACGGAACCCTTCATTGTGTGTGGTCCGACACGCACTTGGCCGGTTTTTTCTCAGGTGATGAGCGCCACTGGTGAAAAATTCGATCGCCCCGGCCCTTATTTCCAATCGAGGTAGTTTAATTTCTAATGCGTGCTTCAAAGTCAAGATTTCTGAATGGCTGACAACTGAATAGTGATTTTGAGAACACATTTGACATTGTCTGAATTGTTAGGTATTGGTGCCGATTCCCTTGTTCACAAACTAAACTAAATTTAAGTTCAGTGCATCTTTTTCTTTCTATTTAATTAAGAAAAGGACAGAAGATAAATTTTAGTTTAGTCCTGTCAAATTAATCAGCTCCTGTCAGTCTCCATACAAGTTTAGAGGTGATTAAAAACTTGCCAAATAAAATTACGTCAATTTACGTCAAGCGCTGATTAATTTGACAGGACTAAATTAAAATTCATCTTCTGTCCTTTTCTTAATGAAATAGAAAGAAAAAGAAGCACTGAACATAAATTTAGTTTAGTTTGTGAACAAGGGAATCGGCACCATTATCTATTACAAGCTTTATTTTTAGTTGTTGTAACGAAGTTTTTAGTTTTGTTGTTTGGTCCCGAGATAGCCCTGGGATTTTTATTGTAAGGAAAAATTATTTTGTTTGTAGTTGACTAAGTAGGTACCTAATCGAGTGCCTATCCTCGATACGTTGAATCATAAAAAAATTAAATGAAACTTCTACAAAAATGGTTATAATCAGACTTTAATTCTTTGAGTCTCCATCTCAAATATTAATCTACTCAACTCTCAATAATCATGTTATTCTTTAACATGTTCTGAAAGTGGGCAACATCGCAAATAGATGTCAAATATTTCGCTGTTTTGATTAATTTGGCAATATTACTGTATGGAAATAAGAAATGTGGCTATCTAACGAACTAGAATATTAATAATGAATTGCTATTATAACACTAAATTTGATGTTGTAACCGTTTTAGGTGTAAAAAAGGTATTTGGAAACTTAACGATACTTTTTTTACATCTAAAACTAAATATTCGGTGTTACGATACGGTGTTATTTTTTGGGTGGGAAATTTTCAAATACCTTCACCCGCTCTGGGTGGAGCGGGAGGGCGTGTCAGACTCTTACTGACTAAAACCCACCCGTGTTCCTTCGGTTGCCGTTGCACGTAACCCTGCCCTGCGCCATATACTTAGACGGAACCATGATTATTTTTGAGGGGGCTGGTAGTCACGTCAACACGTGTGACAAGAAGAGTTGCTAAAGGAAAGACGAAGAGGATGAAGAGGTTTGCTTGGTCTGTAATCTGTTTGTCTCCAGAATCTGTTGACAAGTCTAGGGAAGTCTGAATTCAGTGCCAGGATTTCAAGATTTGGACTCACGAAGCATGCACACGGTGCACGCCTTGACTACCTTATTAGATACAATTTCTAATGATATTTTACTTTCTTTTTTTGAGTATAATTAGTTACCTACGTAGAACGTCTATCTATTCTACCGCCCATTGTGTCACTCAATGTAAAATTTCTAAATTAATATCTGTAATTTTTATGGTGTACATAATAAAGAATATTCTATCTATCTATCAATATTTATAAAAATCAATTGCCGTGCGTTAGTCTCACAGCAACCCGAAAATGGCTTGACCAATTTGTGTATTTTTTCTTTGTTTTAGATTTCTACAGTACTGGTGTAATAAAGAAAATTTGGAAAAACCCAAACGAAATAGCCGAAAAGTCGAAAAAACTAAATTTTGTATGGGAATTGCTCACGTGGAAAGAAGTTCACCGGGTCATTAGTCTTAAATAAAATAGTCATGTGATTTAAATAATTGTTTTCTGTAAATTTCCCCCCTTTATTTAGGTAGGTACTGTGTGACCAGTGACAACCATCCTGGACACGGGGTTAGTGCCAAACTCCTTTTTTTTCGCAAATCAAAATATTTCCTTAATCTTAATATCTACTCTCACTTCACCCGGAATTCTCAACCACAGAGGAACAGGCTATCTTACTTCCAACTGCCGAAACACAACAATGTTAAATGTTACGGCGACAGAGTAAGTCTGTCGATGTAAGATGGTCGGATATAAGATGAGGAGATCGGTGATATAAGATGATGGTAGCTAGCCAGGCGGACTTAGAACAACACCAATCAAACCGAACAGAAAAATTGTCCAATAATCCATTGTTGGACAAATTTTCTGTGCATCACCAATGAAGAGATGAGAATCAGAATGATGAGTATACTTTTATATATTTTGAATACCTAAGAAGCACTACCTTCGGAGTCTGTCTTGATAAAGCGATTTACGCCTAACTACGAAGTAATTCGAAACAACGCAACACCTCGAGGGTTTGATTCAATGAGTGAATGCGTGCATGTGTACGGAATGAACCTACTGGTTCCCAGCTTTGGCTCTAAGGCATGGTTTCCACTGTGTGTTCACACTGTTCACAATTTTTTTGTCGTTGTACGACTTTTGTGGGCACACAATGGGTTATGACAATAGCAAATCGCATAGTAAAATAATCGTAGATATATGTAACCGATGTGTAACAGAACAGCCTGAAAGTCTGACAACCATTCTTACCAAGGGCTATCGTATTACCTACCTAGTTACTGGGTTGTGGAGGTCAGATAGGCAGCCGCTCCATGTAAAATACTGGTATTCAGCTGCATCCGGTCAGACTGGAAGCCGACCCCATCTTAGTTGGGAAAAGACTAGGCAGATTGTTGGTTTATTTTGTCTAACATTAACAGCAGTTTTACAATCAACAACACTTTGAATAGGACTACTATCTATCATTTACGATACAGTGGGATTACCTGTCAGGCCCCTAAATTTTATTAATTTATGACTACCGAACATCTGCTATTGCTAGAGTTATCAAAAATGTTAATAACGACAGATGATTGGAATTGAAACTAAGTCGATAAGATTCGATAGCATTCATATTATTTTGTTAGGTATATATCATATCTAGTAATTATTAATATGATTATAATTTTGTTATCGGTCTTACAAGGCTAATACCAATGTGTCAACATCTCATAACTTCTCAGATGCTCTAAATCGTTGCTCTTATGTTGTGTGGTGTTATAAATAATCGCGGCATTAACAAACATAAATAAAACAACCTATAGATATGGAACCAAATAATACAAGTTTACAAAAATCGAGACATTCTCTTGATAGTGCTTTAGTGACTAAAAATGATTCAAGATTGTCGTAAGTACTATTTTACAGTAATTAATTAAGTATGGGCGCTAAAATAAAATGCAGTTTGTTCCTATCGAAGGATAAACCGGATGTTATTAAAAGTGTTTGTTATCTATTGAAATCAAAATGTGTTAAAATGTTGTCTTCGTGCTGCATTTCGGGGATTGATACTATGTACACATTGTATTTTTTTTTTCTAAATTCAGTTTTATTCATATACTTATAACACTATAAAGTGCTAAAGGGCGAGCTTAACTGTTACTTCCTCAATATCTGCTTAGTTAGTCAGTTTTGAATGTAAATATTTTCGATCGGTGAAGCGAATGATTGGCATAGCGATAATTTTCGACTTACTGTGAAGTTTGGTGCCTATTGTGTTCTAATTAAGCGTTTTTTTTTCTATGTGGTATTTAACATAGAATTATGTGCGACAAACTTAATTATACGCGAGAGAGATTGGTAGATAGACCGGGAAAAGTGGACAGAGGGAGAGCCTTTGTCCAGCAGGGGGAGAACGTAGGTTTATGATCTATAAATTATAGAACTCATCTTGAAAATGGTGTCGATGACGTACGCCAAATACACGAGAATACCCATAGATGTCACTTCTCTGCCATAGTACAGCAACATTTTATACAGGAATTCAATAAAAGAGCACCAAGTAAATTAAAGCTTATTTGCAGATGGCGTCCAATTTCCTTCGCAAATATTACCAGCGATTGTCTCAGGAAAGCAGAGCCTGTGCTGGACTCTGTAGCTTACAAAACAGAGAACCACAACAATAAAATCACCAACAATAAGACTCCGGAGCATCCTGCCGAACCTTCTGTTCCAGCTACTCCAGAAGTGACTCCTAAACATGAAAAGGTATAGAATGGCCGGTTTCTAAGTTAAAAACAGTTTGGCTTGCTAATAGTAACTATTTATTAAAAAAAAGTCACTGAAAAGATTCATTACACAATTTTGCCGGTACCTAAGGATGATAGTACGATATCGACGCCTTAGAGTGAAAACCTCGTAAGTGTAAAAGAAGTAACTTTTCAGGAGAAAGAAAGACTCCGTACAAAATTTTACAGCACGCAGTTTTTTCTTCCCCCTGAAAAGTTACTTCTTTTACACTTACGAGGTTTTCACTCTAAGGCGTCGATATGTACGCAGCACTCTGGGCCTACCGAATGTTCCCTTCGTTATTCTTTGAGATTCTTCATTCAAACTAATACTGTCGGAAGAATGAATATTCATCAACGTCATTACAAGCATTAAATTTTTAGACCTTAAATGAGCAAAAGCCGAAAAATGAAAAACAGACAAAATACAAACGATTTATATTACGATTACTTTTCAGCAGGGTAGATAAGCCGCCAGACTATAGCGAATCCCCTCAATTTGAGAAGCCAATACGATTGCGAAATAATTTTAAGACATTTCCTGAAATCTATAAAATGATGAAGATTATCAGCCCCGCATCTAGAATTTTTTTGGGGCAGGGCAAATAATTTTCAAATTATAATTTTCAAAAAAAAAAAAAACAATGTTCAATAAAAGCACACTTTAACTTAAAAATTTGTCGGTATAAAGTTAGCTATACCTATCGTAAGTTGCCTTGAAATTTACATTATTCTTACCTATATTGTTCAGTCAGCATTTCAGCAAGTTTCGTAGCGAGGCTGACTGTCCAAAGTTCAGTAACCGGAGGAGTCTTTATTATACGACTAAACCATTTATTGAAGTGAAAACTTCTTTAGGCACGTTAGGCGTTTTTGAGATGGGACAAAACCATTGATTTCGCGACACTCTGTAACGACACAAGCTTTTGACCATTAAAAAGACATCAACGCGTTGATTACCGCGGTGCCGATTTTTTTTCTAGTTTTCACTTCTGTCGGCATTCCCGGTGTGCCACTGTTTTTTTTCGTTTTAATAAATCGTTACACCTTGCAGCCAAAACTCGAACTTGCACTAGCACTTTCGCCTGCACCTGCGCATACACCACCATCAACACCGACACCCTCCATGAGAAAGGACAAGTCTATACGGAACACTGTGGTTGACATCGTCATCGTGGAAGCCAAGGGCCTCCCAGACCCACCACAGGATAGCCATTCACATTCAGTTTATTGTAAATTCCGGTAAGTAAATCATCAATGTTGGGAATGTTTGAAGTTAAACCAATCTTAGTTTAAGGCGTCGCACAGTGGGTAAAAATGGACAAAAATCTCGCACGGACACAAATTTAACTGTAACCCATTTATTTTTGTTTTGAACTACTTTGGATAACCAACTTCAACAGTGGAACTGCGACAAGACAGTGAAATAAAAAAATGTTTACTTGGCACTATGTTAACAGTAACAACCTCCTAAGCTTAATTACCCAAAAAGTGCAAAACCACAATTACACAAGTTTTAAACCCCCAAACCCCTAAACTGAAACCTTCAAACCGTCAACCCACTACCCCAAAACCTCTAATTAAGCTGAGGTGGTTGTTGCTGTGAACATAGTGACAAATATTTTTTTATTATTTTACAGTCTAGTCGCAGTTCCACCGTTAAAGTAGGTTATCCTGAGTAGTTTAAAACAAAAATCAATAGGTTACAGTTCAATTTGTGTCCGTTCGAGATTTTTGACAATTTTTAACCTATTGTGTGTCGTGCGTCACACTGCACCGCGTTACGCGGGACGGATAACCGTTTCTTCATGTAGATAAACCTGCATCAGTCAGTACTGGGGCTTATTTAATAAACCCGACTGACAGGCCAATCATTTTACAAGTTTCTATCATAAATTTTTTGCTTTATTACACAGCTCTCGTCGTGAAAATATGACAATTTCGTAATTTTTCGACAAACATGTCGCTCTTAATAAATAGGATTTCGCCGAAAATAAGCATTGGGAATCCGCTGCATTATACAAGTACCCAAAGTTGTAATGACAAAAAGGGAATTTCCATTGATTTCAACCTGTTTGTTGCAGCTTGGGTTCTCAATCATACAAATCTAAGTCCGTGACGACCACAAAGCAACCACAATGGCGGGAGAGGTTCAGTCTACATCTGCGCAACGATCAGTTGTTAAACATATCCTTAAGGGATAAAGGGAAACGGAAGAATTTCATGGGCAGGTATGGGAAAAGATTTACTTTACTTTTTATAATTAACAAAAGTTCTCTTGATTTCCAACTTTATATGTATATTCAAAATAGCATTTTACTGAAGCTATGATTTCAAATCAAATCAATTTGTTATCGAGCACTTCTCCCCGTTTTTAGCTCTCTCAATTGACTGTATAACCGCGATAAGAGGTGTTTTTCTAAACTGTCTAAACAGTCTGCAAAAGATGTTTGATCTATTTAATTAATGTGTCTGCTAGTCGTGATTTGATTAGTTGTTTGTATAAACGTGCATGTTATCTTTTGACCTACCCCTGAGGTCAGGGGCAGTAGGTATCATTGAGACATTAGTGAACTTGGTTTTTTTTTTTGTGTATGATACACGCATCAATTGTTATCATCGTAATCATTCATCATTTATTATCAATTGCGTTTTCCTTAAATAAAATATTCTGACGTCAATTTTATGCGCAATAAAACAGTGTAGGTCATGGGTTGTCATTAAATTGAATATTACTTTAAAAATAATAACGATATTTTTTTTTGTCATGCGTCAATGGTTACTTAGTTAAATTATTTTAAAAGTTGTGTTATAGATCTGTCGACGCGGGAACGGGAGCGTACCCATGACATCTGGCAGGACCTGGACGAAGGCTACGGCTCGGTACATCTGTCAGTGACATTGTGCACGATCAGAAATAGTGCACAAGACCCGAACCAAGTGGTCCCGACCACCGAGCCAAATGTGGACGACTTACGATCTAAATATGTAAGTACTAGCAGCGCCCCGCGGTTTCACCCGTATAAGTCTCGATCCCGTGGGAATATCGAGATAAAAGTATTCTATGTTAATACATAGAATACTTTTATCTCGATATTAACCTAGATTAATATCTAGGTTATAAACTATCTGTAGCCCCAAATCAGTTTAGTAATTTTTGCGTGAAAGAGTAACAAACATCCATCCAGCCATCCTCAGAAATTGTCGTGTTTATAATATTATTAGTAGTAGGATAGGATTTACTGTAATAATTAACATAGTACTTAGTACATTCTATTTTTATTACAATATAATCCGTAAAGTGTTAAGTGTTATCCGTAGTGTATGTGTGTGTTTATTGGATGTGTTTAAGTAAAAAATAGTAAAAGGCCATGTGAGTTTTCTCGTAGCTTTCGTAGCAGCGCTACGCAAAATGGGGATGTTAGATTTCGTAGAGGTGCTACGTCATAGAAAAGTGTACTCATAGGAAAGTTAGAAAACGGATTTCATAAAAAGAAACTGTCAAATCAGCATATTTATTATATGCAAAATACTCAGAATTTGCATTTCGTAAAGGTATCCCTATGGCTAATTTATTTTCATATTGAGATTTCGTAAAAGCAAGAAAAGATATACTTATACGGGATTTCGTAAAAGTAGAGTCGCATTAGCGACTACCGTAGGCCTGTTTTCATTAAGCATTGACAATTTTAAATCCATGGGCTGTTTTCCAGGCCTTCTACAACCTGACTCCAGACACGAGTGTGGTCGGTCAGCTGCACGTAAAAGTAATTGGAGCTCGGGGGCTGTACGGCAAGCCCAATGCATATTGTACTCTGGAGCTGGACAATGAGAGGGTACAGACTCCGTCGGTCAGTTCTAACGCTGAACCAATGTGGAATAAGAGCTATGTTTTGTGAGTATTTTAAGACATTTGAGTATGCTTACATTTGTAAAATATGTAATGTGTGCGATTGCCTGGACGATACATTTTTTGTCTTGTGCTTTACTATTTTAAGTACAGTCCGACTATTTTTGTCCCTCGAGAATCATCGCATTTCCGAATACAAACGAATGCTAATTTCCATGTCCATCAATTATTAGATTTATCGTGTATAATAATGAGGAGCTCGTGGCTAAGTAACTAATAACAGCCGCACAGATCGATCCAACAGGTTAAGTACGCTTGCCGGAGTTGGTCAGTAGATGGGTGACCATCTTTACATACCGAGACTCCTCCGTGCCTTGGAAAGCACCCACCACACCCCAGCGTTGGTCCCGGCTGTCATTCGTGGATCTTTGACAGTCGTTATGATTCGTCAGAAGCCCGAAAGTCTGACAACCAGTCTTACCAAGGGGTATCGTATTACCCAGTTACTGGGTTGTGGAGGTTAGATAGGCAGTCGCTCCATGTAAAATACTGGTATTCAGCTGCATCCGGTTAGACTGGAAGCCGACCCCAACATAGTTGGGAAAAGGCTAGGCAGATTGATTGAATAATTTGAATTCAGAACTAAGTACTTTATTGTTGTTTTGTTATGATTTCCGTGTGAACAATATAGAGCTGTAAAAGTATTTTCATGCCTACCACCTTAGCAGCTTTCCTCCCATTTTTTAAATAAATTACATTATGTTAAAAGAGTATTAACAACTCTATATACTTCCAAGTCTATTGAGAGCGTTCGGTATGCACTAAGTACAAAGGGCAACTGATAGAAATCCGACGACTGACGAAACACGAAGTTTGCTAAGGGACGTTAAGAAAATAGTTATACTGTACAGACCATCAAACTGAACAACTCCCTCCATGAGACCAACATTGAAATCGCGAAATAAATCAGTCTTCCCATACAAAACTTCAAAACATAATCAACCCAATGTATGACCAATTACGAACTTTAATATAAAATTACATATTCCAGCAATATATACGACGTTGCTTCAACGTTTGAGCTGAAAGTCTACGATCGGTCTATAAACTCGCTGCTGTACGACTTCTTAGGCAGAGTGATCATACCCTTGCTCAGGATAAACAGTGGAGAAGCCAGCTGGTACGCTCTCAAGGACAGTGGTAAGAAAAAAGGTGCCCGAGGGAACTGTCCTAGAGTGAGGTTGGAAATGAACCTGTTTTGGAACCCAGTGAGTATTTAAAAACTTCAGTACCTGTATAGTAAAGTCTCGAGAATCACCCTAACCATGTAGGCTAACCGTGTACATCATAATAGGTAAAACGAAAATTGACAGCAAAATTACTAAGTACAGTCAACAGCAAAAGTAGATGATCAAAATGAGTTTAATTTTTGGAGTCAAAACTGACTACAAATATATGGCAGCTATACTAGTAGTAAATGTTTGGTATAATTTACAATCACATACTTTTGAATCATTTCGACGCCACACAGTTCTGACGCGAACTCCGTTCATTAGTATTGAATTTCTAAATTTTGATCATCTACTTCTGCTGTTGACTGTACAATATTACAAATCTCGCCTTCTTGGGGATCGATGCTGAAACACGATATTAAAGACCAAAGATATTGAAGAGCCATCTCAGAGCATGGAGGACTCTTCAATGTTCATCTCAAGGACGTAAAACCTTGTAGATCAATCGAACAGTGCTTGCCCTTCTCTATAGGCAGGTCTAAAGCATAATTTATTTTGAAAAGGAAAATTTTAATAATAATTGTGATAATGAACGTGATAATTGTTGTGATTGTGAAGCTAATCCGTAGGATTTATTCACCTTGCGACACATGTGGGTGGTATTGTGTAATTCGATAAACAATGAACTAATAAAGTTGTATCTTTCAGGTGATCGCTTCGTTGAAACTGTTTCGTCCGAAGCAGGTCAAGTACATAGCGAAGCAACCAAAGTTCGACATACCGCTGGTATATAAAAACTGCAAGTTTATTAAGGAAACATTTGAAGCTCTCTTCCAAATCAACGAACATTTCAAGTAATTAACATTTTTGTTTATTTCCGTATCATTGAAACACAATGAAAAATAATTCGCATTACAAGCAGGATGCGTATTAATGTGTTATCTTTCAATATGACTTGCGTGATTGACTGATTAGTGATTGTACTAACATTCACGTGCACTGTCCTAAGAGATTATAATTCCTACTGGGAAGGCACTTGGTAGCAATATCCATGTGCACTGATAACATTACGTCGACCTCTAACTCTACATTACTATACGTAACTATGCGTGTATTGTGCGTGAATCTCGTAAGTATACATCCGGGTAAACAGAATCGGATCTCTAGATAAGTTTAGGCCCTAGGCCTGTCAAACTCCATACAAGTTTAGACGTGATTAAAAACTTGCCGACTAAAATTACGTCAATTTACGTCAAGCGCTGATTAATTTGACAGGACTAAACTAAAATTTATCTTCTGTCCTTTTCTTAATGAAATAGAAATAAAAAGATGCACTGAACTTAAATTTAGTTTAGTTTGTGAACAAGGGAATCAGCACCAATGTTATGATTCACAATGTGATGTTACGAAGTAATCTTAAGGTCTAAACTTCTACACTAGGGAATCCCTTATCGGACTTGATTGTGATCATGTGATTATATTACTTAGTTATATTCATGTAGGTACAAAGTCTTATCTACATACTTGCGCTTTGTACTCGTAGATATACATTATCTACTAATCTTTGTTATTTGTTAATTCTTTGTTAGAAAGTTGGTAGTCCATCAAACAACCAAGGACTCAATCAAATGATTAAGCTAGTTTTGTAAACTAACGCCGAAGTGATCAGCTATTCTGAATGCTGGGCTAAAATAACCTGCAGCTTACCTAGTGGTACTTTCTATTGTAAGTAGTTGCAGTTAAATACTCATGGCTTGCATGCCACGCGAATCCGATACTTGACGATTTAAGTTCATCGTAATTGTCATGTATCTTCGACTTCCGAACATCCATGAATTAGTTCCTAGATTTCCCAGTATTTTCTTTCGAAGCATTTACATATGGGGTAGCTGTTAGGTGGGCCTATACAAAAGATTCGTTGTGGATTTGTTTGCATTCAATTTATCGTCGAGTAGGCAAGCACTTCAATCAACTCAGTCTATTGCAGTCCATTGCTGGACATAGGCCCCTCCTAGGCTGCGCCACAAAACCATGTCCTCCGTCTTCCGATCCAGTGTGTCCCAGCTACCTTTTCAAGGTCCTCAAGGTTGTCGGTCGATCTGGCTGGGGAGCGTCCCACACTACGCTTGTCGATACGCAGTCTCCACTCCAGGACTCGTCTGCTACACCGGCCATCGGTAATTCGAGAAACATAATATGGCCACCCCATTGCCACTTCAGCTTGATCAGGCTAGCACTTATTTCTTGCTAATGATATACGTTTGCTTACAGGAGCTTCCTCGAGTGGGAAGACCGACAGTTATCGACGACAATCCTTGGTTTCTGGCTTATTTTCTGGTACTATTTCGATCCATGGATGGCACCATTACTTGTCGCAGCGCTGTTCCCAGTCATGTGGTTTATTGATAACAAACAAAGTGAGTTGCTGATTTGTTTATGATTAATATGCCATGTGGGGTCGACAACAAATCAAAAAGAATATTGGTGGTGTGGTATAGGAGTGTTTGAAACCATTTTCATACCTAAGTCTCCACAAGACAGATTTTGATGCGCCTTGGCCTGAGTAAAAGGAGAAGTAATGTCTTCAAAACTAATGGTTGACGTGGGAGTGCCGCCCATACATTTTTGCCCACTATCCTTTAAAAATATATATTTCGAACAATCTCAATAGTAACTACGTACCTACTAGTGATGGACCCACTATAGGTTTTGCCAATCAGCTGACAAGCTGTAGTGACTAATTGGATATTACAATTTAATTTAATTTTTGTTTAGACTGGGAAGGTCATTAGATATACAAAGTTTTAAATTTACTGTCGTAGTAACGTCCGCACTTTGTCTACGTGGGAATATTGGGAATCCCATGATATGTTCTAAGCATCGAATGATGCCCTGTTTATGGTGAATGTTTTCGCTTTTATATTCTTGATTTAGAGTTTTATTGTGTACTCTAGATCAAGAGATAAAATATCAAAATGAGGAAGACCCTAAAGACTGGGGTCCCGCTGACGATGTGCAAAACGGCGAGTCCATACCAGATAAAATTAAAGGTTTACCAGAAATGACGCTGATTATAACGAATGGCATAGAGTACATGGTGTCCTTAGCTGAAAGACTACATAAGTAAGTACCAATGATATATTTGATTTAAAAGAGTGTTCGTGGAGTTTCTTGCCCATCCTTCTCCATAGGAACTCTACGCTTTGGAATGGGCAACTAGCTTCCATCTTTCTGACTGACCGAACCTTTAAAAGGTCAAAGGGTCGGTCAGCCAGAAAGTCGGGTAATTGATTTATTTGAAATTAAATGCTTTGAGATTGCGTTTGAGTTTGAAAAAAAGTTGAGTTTGTAATATTTTGCGTGTTATCTATCTTAAACCTCTAAAATTGAACTCGGTGAATAAAGTTACGACGTGTAAAAAATACAAGAAATTACGGTTCTAAAGTTTCCAAAACAAAACTTTTCAAATCTTTTTATTATTCAGAATTTATTCAGAGATGAAGGCTATGAAAGAAAAATACTGCTCTACCGACCCCAAATAAATTGGGATATGGAAGGATGACGATATTTCTGAATAAATTGTATTTATTATAATAATAAGCTTCGCCCATGTTTTATCTTTATACATTACTCAGTGATAATATAGCATTCTACTGGTGAGAGAATCTTGAAGTGAAAACTTCTTTAGGCGCGTTGGGCATTTTTGAGATGGGACTAAACCATTGATTTCGCGACACTGTGATGGAATTTACTGACACCGTGGAGTAAAAGACATCAACGCGTTGATTACCGCGGTGCCGTATTTTTTTCAAGTTTTCCTTTCTGTCGGCACTCCCGAAGAGTCACTGTTTTTTTTTAAATCGGTCCTGTAGTTTTTGAGTTTATTCATTAAAAACAAAAATACAAAAAATACTTTTCCCTTTATAATATTTGTGTTTTTGTGTTATATTTTTTTTTTCAGACAGAAAGACAGAGTTTTATAACCAATCTTTATTTTTTTTTTTCAGTTTAGCAACATTCAAGGTTCCGTTTTTAAGTGTGTTAACAATGCTGTTGTTAGCAATTAATTCAGCACTCTTCTACTTCGTCCCCTTTAAATACCTCATGATGGGATTTGGTAAGTTCTAGTTACCTATAGTCACGAGCATAAATCCCTTACATATACGCAAAATAAATTCAAAAGCGTTTTTCTCGCGAAATAAAAATTGCAATTTTGCCCACATAACTTTGTTCACATTTCGCAAAATATGTTTAAGTCCCAAGTAATAGGGGCGAGCCTATTGCCATCAACCGGCCATAATTCCAGACTCCGGGCTGCTACTGAGAAATTCCAAATAGAAAAACCCAATAACACTTTGCCCGACCCGCAAATTGAACCCAGCACCTCATGCTCAGCAGTAGCGCTTGCGACCACTAGAACAACAAGGCAGTCAGGTCAGGCAGTTCATAATAGTACGGGTTCGATAATAGTTATTTATGCAATTGTTGTATAATAAGGGGTATTAAAACACGAATGTGGGTTTATCACACGAGGCGAAGCCGAGTTTTAATACCTAATTATAACAGTTGCATACAATACTTTATCTACACCCATGATATGAATCCTCTATAAAAGTTTCTGAAACCATTGGATGTTTGTAATTCAAGATCATGAATAAAGAAATTCCCACGAAATTCAGTACAACTGCACGTATGAATGTCGCCTGCAGCAGCACATCACACACACATGCGTGCAGCCGGTGCTGCTGTCCCCCGTTTGAACGTTGAAACGAATTGCGTGATGAAATTTAGTACAACATTGTATCACTCATTTGGATGAGGTAATGGTTACTATGACACTGGCTGTTATAATGTTGCCAATAAGCTAACTGTTCTAGAAACTTTTATAGAGGTTTTATAGCATGGGTGTAGATAAAACTATGTTCGTATGTCCGGTTATCCGTAACACCATAAAATATCTATCAAAACTTTACGCGGGCTACCTTAGCGCATCCCCCCCTTAAGCGAAAATCCCTTGAATCTTGCTTGAATTTATGCTCGTGACTGTACGAGTTATTAATGTCGCCTCGAATATTTCGGGATTGAATTTACTTTATTAATATATGTTTCAGGAATATATAAATACGCGAGGAAGCAGTTGGAGCCAGAGAGAGTGCTGAATAACGACATACTGGACTTCTTTTCACGAATACCGGATAACAAAATACTGGTAATATAATCCACTGTATTTTTAACTTTTTTTTAAATCTTTCTAAAGTACAAGTACCAATGGGTACTGCAGCAATAAAATAAAGTATTGTCATATATCATTTTAGATCATTGTGACAAAGCCAAAAGGCAAATAATTAAAAAAAATCAACTGACTTCCAAAAAAAAGCACTACAAAGTGAAAAATAACTTTAATTTCGGAAGCGGTCTTTGGTTTTGAATTTTCGTTTTTTGCCACCGACTTCCGAAATTAAAGTTATTTTTCACTTTGTCGTGTTTTTTTGGAAGTCGGCTGTTTTTTATTTGTAAAAAGTATTTATTTTTCACTTTTTAGTTGTGGTATTTACCCCACACAAATTCTAATACCACTACTTGCTATGTAAATAACAGTGACATCCACATACTAAGTGGGACAAAATACGTTATAAAAAATTATATGGGACCACCTACCAAACAAAAAAGAATTTTGAATTTGTTTTTTTTCTCCGCCAATTGGCGGAGTAAACGCGTAACAAACATACAAAAAAAAAAACAATAGTTTACAAACTTACACTTAGATTATGTCGTTTTATTTGATTGGGTATTGTTATTTAGTCCGAAAATTTGTCGAAAAACCATTCGCAAATTTTTTGAAACTACATTTGTTTTCGTTTACCTTTGTTAGGCTTCCGTATCCGAAGGGTGTCAAACAGAATCCTATTACTAAGCCGCCGCTGTCTGTCCGTCCGTCAGTCTGCTATTGCCGCTATAACAACAAATACAACAACAGCTACTGCTGAGCATGAGGTCCTGGGTTCGATTCCCGGGTCGGGCAAAGTGTTATTGGGTTTTTCTATCTGAAATTTCTCAGTAGCAGCTCGAAGTCTGGATTTGTGCCCGGTTGATGGCAATAGGCTCCCCCGCCCTATTACATGAGACTTAAACATAACTGGCGAAATGTGGGTGTACCTGCTACAGAAACACCTCTGCCCAATTCTTCGGAGAAAACAAGGCGTGATGTTATGTTATGTGTTATGTTATGTAAGAAAAATAAAATAAAGTTAAAAATTAAAGGGTAAGGCATAAAGGCACCCTTTTATTTTTAATTTAATTTTATTTTGATTACCATATAAGAAACGTGTCCTTGTTTACTAATTTAGGCCGCTTTTTTTTAATTTTCTTGTTTTCCGGTTCACAGAGAGATTGGAAGGAACTAAGCGTGCCAGAACCACAGAACCACAGAAACTCTACAAGACCAATATTATCGAAATCTATTTCGACCTGAAAGAAGCCTAAAGTTAGTATAGGTAGGTATACTCCAATATTGTTATAGTAGATATCCTAGTCCAGGGCGATATTATGTAAGGAAGGTTTTCCAGGGAACCATGGTGGAATATGAAGAAGACGTGCAGCTTTTATGATGATTTGTGCTCAGAAATCTTAATCGAACTGTTTTCGATATAGGTTGTCTTAATATTAATTTATTAAATAAAAATATATTTTTATAAGAATATCATTATTATTCGTTGTTTTATTCTTAAAATTAAACATCACAATTTCGTTATAATCCTAACGACTTAATTAGAGGTTTTATTTGTACAATCTGTAAATTATTTCATTATTGTTTTTGTAAAAAAAAAAAATGCCTTACTTAATCATGTTTTTGGTCTTGTCTGTCAATGAGTTGATAGGAAGATGATAAACATGATGTTTATAACTATTTGACAAATCCGCAAACCATTTATAAAAATAAAATATTTCTACAATGAAATAATTTTAAAATGCATGCGGATCTAAAACTAAATGCTTATTAAACTAATGGAAAATTATATTTAATATCACCTATGTAATTAAATAATGTACTTATATAATTAAGTATAAATAAGTTTTGAGCCATCTACGCCTAGTTTCTACTTTCATTGCTGCACAACACTGTGCAAAATGGCGGCCGGGCATAGCATATCTTGTGACATCAAACCCGGAGATATCTCGTGACGCCATAGCCGATCGTATCTCGTGACGCCATAGCCTAGGAGACAGCGCCGTGAAGTGCTCTTCAGTCCTAAAGGCTTCAAGAGCACTACAATACGTAATGTAGTGTGTAGTGCGCCTTTCATCTCCTCTCTAATTTATCGCCTCTTCGAAGAATACTGTCTGTTGAAGTTTGACTCGGGCACTCTCAGTTCACGCCATTGTTTCTGGAAATAAAATGATGGTTTTTGAGATATTTGGAAGTAATATCATCACGCATATAATCTGACTGAATCCCTGAATGGGTAGGTAATTGAACAAGTTGAGGTTTTTAGTCCGATGATACCATTAAAAAGTCAATTATTCCTACTACATATTCCAGTCTCTTACTAATGCGTCAACAACGGGAGCCAATATAGATAATCACAAGGATAACGCCTCCTTGCTTTGCAAGTGCAAAGAGTCCTACGCTTATGAATAAAGCACGTGAGTTAATACTCACCAAAAAAAATACAATAGACGTGGATATATTTAGTAACCTGTTCCGCTTGGCTATTTCTAAAGAGCCATAAGAAACTCCTGAAGGAAATCGACACATGTTTCACCTCTCAACGAGGCATCCTCAGGATGAAGATTGACTTGTCGCGAACCCGAACACGGCGTGTTGCCACACCGAGCGCTGAACGCAGAGTCAGCGCTCTCGCGTCCGCTTTCTTTCAGGAGTTTCTTATGGCTTTTTAGAAATAGCTAAGCGGAACAGGTTACTAAATATATCCACGTCTATTATATTTTATAATGGATTTCCGCAAGGTCACTCCTGGATCAATTAACTATCTAAATACTTACCAACATCTTGTCATCCGGTATCCTTGAGATAAAGTCCAAAATGTCATTGTTTGGAACTCTGTCAGGATTCAGCACTTTGCGCATGAACTTGTAAATACCTGGAAAAACAAACAACAATGTTAAAATTAATATACCTCAATCAATCTGCCTAGCCTTTTCCGAATTATGTTGGGGTCGGTTTCCAGTCTAACCGCATGCAGCGGAATACCAATATTTTACATGGAGCGATTGCCTATCTGACCTC
Source organism: Agrochola lychnidis (assembly GCA_963680765.1). Lineage (NCBI taxonomy): Eukaryota > Metazoa > Arthropoda > Insecta > Lepidoptera > Noctuidae > Agrochola > Agrochola lychnidis. The sequence goes on along the minus strand of OY796850.1, from coordinate 14,218,355 downwards.
CACAACCCAGTAACTGGGTAATACGATACCTACCCCTTGGTAAGACTGGTTGTCAGATTTTTAGACTTCTGACGATCAATTCAATTCAATTCAATTCATTTATTCATTAACAATTTTTATATCGTGTCTGAATATCTATAACTAAATATACAAGAAACATCATACATGCAATCTATATTGAAATCATTACAATTATCTAAACTACATAAAAATCAATCACGACAATCAATCCGAGTCTCGGTATGTAATGGTCACCCATCCATGGACCAACCCCGGTAAGCGTAGCTTAACGTGATGGATCGACCCGTATGGCTGGTATTACTTAGCCACAAGTTCTTGTTGAGTAAACTGCTGTCAAAGTTTATTTGAGCTCGTGATGATTGTCAAAATACAACAGCCAATCAAAACATATGATGACGGATTAAAATAAGCCTTTAAAGCATCAGGGTTACCTAACTATCCACTGAAAGTTAATTATCAAAGTAAGTTAACACGCACGTACGCGTCCATCGAACCCAAGGCACGCACTTCTGAGTTTTCGGATTCATGTGCGTATTGTATAATTATCACTTGCTTCAAAAACGGTGAAGGAAAACATCGTGAGGAAACCGGCATGCCTGAGAGATATTTCTTGACGGTATGTTAAGCCAAGTCAGAGGCCCATGCCGGCTTTCAAACTCTCACACCAGATTAGTCACTAACCACACAAAAAGAAGAAGAATACAATGAATACGCACCTAATGCCATAAATATATAATTAATAGGTATGATGTAGATTGCTATCGTGGCGCCAACCAACACGGTCATCACGAGGTAACTTAAGTACGGCACCGCGAACTGGCACAAACTGGAAATGAAAAGTTTTATTTATTAGTTCTAATTAATAAGTTAAGCCACTGAGCCATCCTTACTATACTATACTCCATTTATTATAGCATTTGAAAAATAACGACCAAATAAAAACAGCTATTATGTAATATTGTTGAAATGACTGTTATAAAGAGTTTTTTTTTTTAAAGTAAATGGTGAATAGATTTGCTTTATTTGTATTGTTAAATAACGGAACTTATTAAACGTTTATATCGAAATAACGAAAGGGTTATAACCGTTATTTTTCTGTTATAATAAATAGAGTATAAGTACCTATATTTTAAACCTAAGTGTTTTTTGTGCCGTATTTCTTGTTGCTCTATGCCCGGGGGCATACCACCAGCTCGTAAAGCAGTATTATTTTAATATTACTTCAGTGTGGGAAAGAGATGAAACTCTACAGGACGTATAGCTCCATTTCTTTCTCCCACTGAAGTAATATTAAAATAATACTGCTTTTGAACTGGTGGTAGACCCCCTGAACAAACAAGCAAAATTCAACGGAATCTGAACAAGATATTTATTTACTTAATACTTCAAGCATACAAATGTACAGAGGCGGACTTAATGGCATAGGCGTTTTCTACCAGTCAACCTTTGGGTGATGCAGAGACAAACAGTATGTAGGTGTATAATTCTGCCCCCGATAGAAAAAAAGACGCATCTGACATTTTTTCCAGATTTGAGCTATATATCAGACAGATGCGCCTTTTTTTTCTGATTCCGGTAAAATCTGGAAAAAAAATTAGATGCGTCTTTTTTTCTATCGGGAGTAGAATCTGGAAAAAAATTTAGATGCGTCTTTTTTTCTAGGTATCGGGGGCAGAATCAGGAAAAAATTTTAGGTACGTCTTTTTTTCTATCGGGGCCAGAATTGTAAGACCTAGTAGACAAACGGTTGAAACAATGGTTCCAATTTGCGTAACAATGGATTTGTGAAAACGAAACTAACTAAACATAATGAGGCCTACTTCCTGTATTCAGTTGTTACTGTTACTTCCTTCATTGTCCCAATGAATAAACTATGTGCAGGTTGATACTCGTAAGTAAGTGAAGATAACTTAGAGCTTCATCTTCATACAGCTCGGCACCCTAATTGCGTAATACACAACTAATCAAAATCTGAATCCTTTTGAAAGATATTGCTAATCCATTGCATTGAGTGCCGACAGAAGTGAAAACTTGAAAAAATATCGGCACCGCGGTAATCAACGCGTTGACGTCTTTTGAATGGTCAAAAGCTGGTGTCGTTACAGTGTCGCGAAATCAATGGTTTAGTCCTATCTCAAAAATGCCCAACGCGCCTAAAGAAGTTTTCACTTCAAAAAATCTGCTCTGCAACGTAAATAACGCAATGAATGTTGTTGAACTGTCAAATGAAACAGATTAGTCTTTATTGTTTACCTTAAATGTGTTACGCAAATAGATATCAGTTTGGTCACAAAAAGGCAATTTTCTTCTGAATGTCATTAAACAATTTTCAGTGTAGGATGAAGGCTCTCATAATACTTAAGTAGAGATGTATTAGAATTATTAAATGAGCACTATTTGTATGTATATATATTTGTTTGTATATATATTTGAGCTCTAACGATTTCGATGAAAGTTGCAATATAGGGGTTTACGGGGGCGAAAAATCGATCTAGCTAGGTCTCGTAACTGGGAAAATTTGTTTTCTCCGTATTTTCACCCGAGTAGAGCTCAGTCGCCCAAAGTTTAGAACAAGATAATGAATAATGACATTACATTATTGTCGTTAGAATAATGGTCATGGCAGCATGGAATTAGTAAGTACCTACTATAATGGCAGTATGGAATTAGTAAGTACCTACTATCCTGGCAGTATGGAATTAGTAAGTACTTACTATCATGGCAGTATGGAATTAGTAAGTACTATCCTATACTATTAAATCAACATTCTCTATTTTCACCAGAGCAGAGCTCGGTCGCCCAGGTAGGTATTCTTTTTTATATGTTAAGTTGCAACTTACTTTTTCACCCTCTGTAGAAGTGATACAACGTAGTCTATTCCATCCTTTATCGTGAATGTGAGATCCTGTAGTTCATATAGTCGGTTTTTAATTGTTTTGTCGTCCTGTAACAGAAACAATAATAACAGGTTAATAAATTACCTACACACGACTTTTGTGCTAAACTTAAGCGCAGGTCACGCTGGGACCGAAGCTAAGTTCGTTTAGCTTTGCTCATGTACAGACGCCAGCACATCAAGCTACCCGAAACTGTCAAATTTTCCCAATCAACTTTGAACCTTAGACATCAGCGATAAAGTTGAAAATCTATGAAATAAATTTGACAGATTGTAGTAGCTTGATGTGCTGGCGTCTGTACGTATGTTTTTTTTTTTTTTCATTCTTCGGTTCATAGTTCGCGGTGTGAACCGAAGTATGCAAACACGCAGTATCTACATGTCCTAATGTGACTTGCGTTTAAGGCACCGATGCGAAATGTAAAACCATGTCAAACGTCAGAATAGGTCCGTGATGGTGGGGAACAGCCTTACTTAATTAAGCATCGACACTTTAGAGAGTACGACTATTTGTTGTCACGTCACGGCATAGTGTGAATCGTGCCTAAGGTCTAATAAAAATTCTACTATATATATTATTATAAATGTGAAAGTTTGTATGTTTGTGTGTTTGAATGTTTGTAACTCAATCATGTAAAAACAGCTGTATGGATTTGGATGAAATTTGGCACACAGATAGTTTATAACCTGGATTAACACATAGAGTACTTTTTATCCCGGTAGTACATTCCCGAGCTCCACGCAGGCGAAGCCGCGGGCGAAAGCTAGTAGGAAAATAAATGTTTAGAAAATAACTAAAGAAGTCTAGACTAGTTATTACTTTATCAATGATGACGCTGATGATGCTGACGCCTAGTCTATTATTAATTATTATTTATAGTTCATGGGTCACAATGGTTTTCTCCGTTTATATAATATTTCTAGTAGGTATGGAATTTACTGAAGTTCTTAGTAGTTATGCTTCATAAAGATGATACATAATAAAATTTAATTGACTGAATACAAAGAGCAAACATAACATTAAAATAATGTTGGTTCCTAAATAAATATTACTTATTACTAATCAGTTTTTCCACATTTATTATTAGCCAATGTATAAAGTACTTAAATCATGTGGTTTTTCCACTTAACTTCGCTATGGTGTTTCTTATTAAAATGACGAGTAATCGATCATTAATGCAAACGAAAACAATTGAGTTTAAGAGCCAATAAAATAAAGATTATGATTTTATGCAGCATTCTAAACACATGTGCGACGGTGATGCAACAAAACCATTAAATTCACGTTTTAATTTAAGGCGACACGTCTAAACGATTAGTGTTAATGATTTGGAAAAAATATATGTTAAATAAGAGAATTTTTTAGTAACTTAATCTGTGAATATTCTAGATTATGCTAATATTGCATAGTTTAATTAATTTGTAAAGTTATGTCTAACGCGGATACAAAACTGAGAATCACGCAAAAACTATCAAGCGTATTTTTCCGAAATCTACACCATTTTAAAGATTATTAAATTATTTATCTTTTAGTATACGTGTTTTATTAAAATACCTTTTAATTTATGTATAATAAATTATTAATGCATCTAATTTGGTACAGCGCTCCTTGATGGGCGAGTCCTATTACTGGCAAGACGTACGAAGCGTTGCGTGAGCTCAGCACAGAACATGCAAGCTAACCACGCAAGGCCACTAGCATATATCGGCGTCTTAAGGTGGATCCGGCATGGAGATTTATTCCTTTGAATGACTTTTTCATGAAATCATGACACTTGAGAACAAATCTAACTAACATGTCTCTAATGTAGAGACATTCTAATGAGTATAATTCTGTAAATACATATTTATTTGTTATAGTCCCAAATCATATTTTGATCAAAATACAACCTAACACTGACCTGCAAATTGCAAAAAACGTAAGAAAATTTGAATTACGCAGGCTACCTTTACGAGGTGATGTATGCTCAATATGCTCATAAATAAAATACGATACATAAAATCTCAGAAAATAATTAATTTATGTCGTATTCAATTAGTTATCGCTTATTTATAGGTGATTTTTCCTTTAGTTTTACATCATTCTAGTAACTTTATATGCAATATGCATTAGGTATTTCAAGAAACGACTGAATAGAGTGGAATAGAGTAGAATAGAGTAAAATAGAGTAGAATAGAATTTAGTATCTATTATTTATTGTTGCTGCAGGTGGTTAACAAATAAAATTGGTTACGTAATTTTTTATGGAAACAGGAAAGTAGGAGGTTAGATATTGGACATACCTTAGTTGATTCCAGATCCTCTTCTGACGAATCCTCGTCGAAATAGGAGATAGGAACCAAGTTTGTAGTGTCTGAAAAAGTTAAGAAATAATTAGCACTGCTACAAAATTTATTGGTAATCTTATGTTGTTATCAGGTACCTATAGAGTTTATGCAAGGATTTACAGCTAATAAAGCTACTGCCCGCGGCTTCTGCTGCGTGGACCCTAATTCTTTTTCTGAAATAAATGTAGCCTAAGTTTCTCATAACATCAGCTTTCATCGCCAATGAAAGTCCCGTCAAAATCGGTGCAGCCAAAATTTTTAATCATTGTTCTTTTGTTACATGCACCGTATAAACTTTCATATGCATTTAGAATATAGAATAGATAGTAGCTATATTCATGGAAGTTTTCGAAAATTGTTAAACCTAACCTAACCCAGTTACTTCAGATACATAACAACTTCTGAAATGAACTTCTAGTAAGGTTTATGAAGGAATACATCATAGGACTTACTGCGTGTTGCCCAAAAGTAGAGGAACGGTATGACAGCTAGGAGAGGAGTCATCCACATCCGGAAGAAGAACCAAAACAGCAGCCAAACTGACAGCGCCAGTGCAGACTTCTCACGGTTCTCCCACTCAAACAAATACCTGGAAAGTGCAGAAAAGTTGATGTTACATTAGATACTTATAACACAGTGTAACTACTTCAGTGGCTCAACGGAAGCGTCTTCGCAGAGCAATGTGTGGTTGGTCAATACGGTAAGTGGGGAAACTCAAAGCATTTATTTCAATTAAACCATTTACAGGCACTTTTCAACGTCAAGGAATCGGTCACTCAGAAATATGAAGCTAGTTGCCCATTCCAAAGCGTAGTAGGTAGGTACCTATGGAGAAGAACGGGCAAGAAAATCTACGGACACTCTTTTAAATAAAAAATTGTTACAAAATGGGTGGAGTTTATTTCCCGAACTGTATTTACCTACACTCAATCTGCCTAGCCTTTTCCCAACTATACAGAATGGCAGCTGAATACCAGTATTTTACATGGAGCGACTGCCTATCTGACCTCCACAACCCAGTAACTGGGTAATACGATACCCCTTGGTAAGACTGGTTGTCAGAAATTCGGGCTTCTGACGACCCGTAACGACTATCAAAGATCCACGAATGACAGCCGGGACCAACGGCTTAACGTGCTTTGCGAGGCACGGAGGGGACTTGGTATGTAAAGATGGTCACCCATCCACGGACCAACCGCGGCAAGCGTAGCTTAACCTGATCGATCGACCCGTGCAGCTGTTATTACTTAGCCACAAGCCCCTCCTACCTACACTGTGCGTATAATATACATAATAGGTTTGGCAAAATATGGTAGGGTTGTTGTAAGGATGCAAGAGTTTTTCTATGCTCCAAACAAACCAATTTTGAAAATAATCCTTCTCGGACTTTAAATTGAGCCGTATGTTAAAAATGTCCAGGGAATGTCTATAGGCAGACATGCCAGTGATGACTCAGAGGAAAAAAGGTGATGTAAAAATGTTACTCATTTGTAATTGTTTGTGCCAGTTACTGAATAGAACAAAGACAATACGGCATTTTATTGCACAAATAATTAACTATTTACATCACGCATTATTTAAATAGGACACGCATATAATATAATTAGGTAGTCAGCAAACGTTGATTAGATACTTATTAAATGTTCTTTTATACTTTATACACACGTATTTACATTATTTAAAAACTAACAGACTTAAAATAATAATATCTACAAGTATATAAAAAAGGGGGGGGGGGGAATAATCATAGGGCATTAAAAAATTCATCCGCATCGCTGTCAATAGGAAAAGTGCCCAAAAGGCTGGCAGCATTGACACGTTGTATGGCAATGCTGATTCTTTGGCCAAAGAATAGGCCAGCCCTCTGGTCACGTAAAGAGTCGACTAGCCGCTTGGCGATGTCTTGAAAAACTAGGTGGGTACTCGGACCCCATGGCCCTAGTGTTTCAACCCCAAACCCAATGAGATTGGAGTATTTGCGCCGTTTGAGGTTTTCCGCACCTGCAGCAGCAGCCCCAGAACAGCACGTGCTAGGAAGATGGGATGGCGCAAGGGTGTCGACACACGTTGCATCTCACACCAAAGGCCTACCAACCTCCCAAAGCATTATAGTCCTGTCTTTTATACTTGAATATCTAATTTTTTTTATGGGCGGCAATTACATATGTAGTATTTACTAGGGACAAAAAAGACCAACGTGCGTAGCACACTGCTACGCGTGTAGAAGTTGCTACGAAACTGCATAAGGTAAGTAGGTATCAACTTTATATTTGGTTATATTATTTTTGGGTAATATTGTTTCATTGTAGCAGGTAACTGATTTAATTATTTGAGGATCATTCCAAGGTCTGAAGGTCAATAATGCCCGTCCATTATGTTATTAAACTTTAGTCAGTTTACGATAAATGAATTCTCAATAGGGTATAAAAAATGCATTACAATATAGCGTAACGTGTAAACATTTTAAGGCCCTTTTGTAAAGTTACTTAGGTACATCAAAATATAAATAATTAATTGGTCTTTGTTTAAAAGGATGTCACCGGTCATCGTACTTGTAATAAAACATTAAATTTTATGACACAATTATATTGCACCAGGATTTGAAATATCACGGCCATACCAAACAAAATCTTAACAATTTTAATATTAGGTACTTAAAAGGTACATAGTCGTTACAATTTCCGGATACTATTAAAAGGAAATGCAAATACATAATTAAATTAAATACGATTAATGTAATGTACCGTTCAATATGGCGCCTTCTAGACAAGTCAACGAACGACACGTAAAACTGTGTTAAGCTATTTACATAGCAATAGCAAATAGCCCGGTTCGGAATAATTAGACAAGACACTTTACAAAAGTGTGACGATGGGTTCATTAATCTATATCTGTACTAATAATAAAGCTGAAGAGTTTGTTTGTTTAATTGAATGCGTTAATGGAACTACCAGTCGAATTTGAAAAAACACTTTTTTACATAAAATACAACCGACTTCCAAACTACAAAGTGAAAAATAACTTTAATTTCGGAAGTCGGTGTCTTTGGATCAGTATTTTAGTTTTTTGACACCGACTTCCGAAATTAAAGTTATTTTTCACTTTGTAGTTTGGAAGTCGGTTGTATTTTTTGTAAAAAAGTTTTTTTTCACTTTTTAGTAGGTTGATTTGTAATTTATCAAAGTTACAATAGCCTTAGGTCAACTGCTCATCAAAAATACCCAAATCGCTATAGATGTGCCTTTAATATTTGAAGAGTTCCCTTGATTTCTCCAAGATCCCATCATCAGATTGTGACCAAATGACAATGGGACCAACTTGAAAGTATACCCTTTCAAACAAAAAATATTTTTTAAAATCGATCTAGCTGTCTTCGAGTAATCGGGGAATATACATAAAAAAAAAAAATATCCCGACGAATTGAGAACCTCCTCCTTTTTTTGAAGTCGGTGAAAAAATATTTTTGCATTTGGTAGCCTAATTCTTGAGGAAGGCTAGGAAGGCTATTTAATATCATACTACGACCCTTAGGAGCAGAACAAAAAGAAAAAAGTCAGAAAGAACACTAAACGAAAACAAAGTAGGTAATTTGGTGCGGGAGGGCGATGTGACGCGGGGGTCGGGGAAATAAGAAATTTTACTTGAACAAAGTCGCGGGCAGCCGCTAGTTATTGCTAAGAAATACTAGGTTTTGAACCAGACACCTAATGAAGAATTTGGGGCAGAAAGTGGTGACTAATAGTTCTAATTTAGTAGGTTGTTAACAGTTAGTAACTGTCGAACGTCACGGCGGAAGATAGAGACCCAAAAAAAAAATTGGGGTTATAAAGATAACTCGTGAATCGATCATAGTAATAGATTTAAAAGAAAAATATAGTGTCAAATATACCATAAATAACTACAGAAACTTATAAATCACAGTTCACCTTTTTACTACTTGACGAAAGTAGTCGGGAGAATACTGCGATAGTAGTCGAATTTAAGTCTTGATATTTGAATAACACCTAAATTCGATAACGCTAGGAAAGGTACCAATATTCGGCAAAGCTTGGCCTCATTAGGTGTGGCACCGTGCCCTCATTACTTCAAAATAGCACAGACATGACAATGGAAGCAAATTCATCGATACAGAACAATATGATTGCCTAATCTATCTGGAAACTATTATGCAAAAGGTACAAAGTCAAAAGTATAATTTATTTCCGTAACCAGAATATTAAGTACCTATCTCATTCATGATAGAGCAATATTAGCGATGTAGCGGTTACACCGCCACATACGAACTACGCATCAAGGACATGACGTCACACAAATCCTGCATCGCGCAACTAGAGTTTACCGTGTGATCGACATATATACAAGACTTCAACCTTCGGGCAGTTGCCTACCAGACACAATACCCGTCTGGTCAGAGGATCCTCCCTTTTCTATGGTGGATGAGTGAACTTTACACCCTGTTCCTCATACCACTAAATTGGTGACCCCGACGTGATCCAAAAAACTTTAAAATGACTCTAGCGTACACTGTACGTGAAATGTTTTAGCTAGAGTGTTTTAACCGACGTCATTGCAGCTCTCTATGTATAGGGGGTTTGATAGCTTTAAAATACCCGCTGTACATACACCGTGACATAAATGTCACGGTGTATAAATGGTCCTCCAAAAGCTACGGTTTCCTAGGAGACCGGTTGTCGCAATATACCGGCTGCAGTGACAGCTGTCATGAAAATCATGTCATCGGGGTTTGACATAGTGGTGTCAAAAACGCTCTATAGGAAACCATACCAACTTACTTTCATAAATAACGTTTCAGTGACGTCATTCGACGGTAAATTGCGGACGCTGTCTAGTGGCCACCGCTGTCTAAAATCGTAGCTTTAGTGATGGACAGTGTTTAATACTTTGTTACTTACTTTAAATGTTCGTTTCCATAATACACAGCGTAGAATATATCTTTGATGAACTTCAGGTTACTATAAATGAGGGGAATACTGAAAGTCTTCGGCGTTGGCTCCGTGTATTTGTTGGTTTTAGGACTCAATAACCGGACTGAGGCTTTTATCTGTAATGAAAAGAATCCATTGAAGAAAGAAAATCTAAAAATAAACCTGAACAATAACAAATAAATCATTGTGATTGTTAGATTTACGTTGAATAGAAAAACATGAAACTATCGTTATTTGTGGCTAAAACATTGGAAGCTATAAAAACATGAATTACCGGGTTCCACGCGATGGACATTTGTAATTGGATTTTCGGGGAGTTTCCCTTCACGATATGTTTCTTCGATCGACTGTTGAGGTCGAACCAGGCTTTCTCCTCGTTCACTATTGCTAGGAGAGGTATCGATATCTTGCCGAGAGTCTCGTCTTTCATCGTGTTGATTATCGATTCATCCTTTACTGTTATTGTTAGTGTTGACGTGACATCGTTTACAGGGCTGTGGAGAAAACAAAAAACTAATGAAAATTATAGCTAAAGCGGAAAAGTTTATCATTAACTTTTCCCGACGTATACGTGACTATTGAACGAACCGATGGATCACTGCAATAAAATAAATATTTAATAAAACTCGTTTTTACTGCTTTCGAACTTAATTATTCCCGAAAACCAAGCTTGACGTAACAGTTTTAAATAAAATAGATTAACAAAGGCAAAAAGGTGTGGGTACTTCCTCGTTCGGTTCGTTAATCATTTCTATTGTTTATCACTTAGTTCAAAATACAGGAACACCTAGGTCAGGCTTAATCGTATGCAATAGGTATTTAAATAAGTTTAGATTACCGTATATAAGTTAAACCGTATACACAAAAGGTGATTATAGCTACAGATAAAAAAGAACTTGGGCTCAGCCTCAAAATTAACACAAAAAATGCTGTTCTTGAATACCTTTTGCTGATATAGGGAAAAAGAAAAACGCCAAACACTAAATTTAATTTTGTTACTTGAGTTATTTATAACTGTTACGAATTAATTTGTTTCGATTTTCCTTAAAAGAACTGGTGTTATCAATTTTTAGGTTGTCTACAAAAAACAAAGGGTACTATAATATTTCAGATTATATAGAAGATAAAAAAGCTTGGGATTGAACTGTTCGCTCTGCTTGTGATAAAACCAAAAAACGTAACATTTTAATTATAATGTAAAATTATCAAAATATACCAGTTTTATGAACACACTGACATTATATACAAAATGACATGATTACTTTTAAAGTATTAACATTATTTTAATTATTGTGAATGTGAGGACTATGTGGATATTATTATTATTTTTATTTCTTAGCTAGTTTTAATGATGGTCTGGCAGTTTTTGCAGTTTATGCGGCCTACACAAACGTCCTTTCTTTGGTGTAATCTACATGGTCCTCATATGGCCTGACCAAGATTATGTCCGGACTTTTTAAAAGAGACTGCGACCTCTGTGTTTGTTTCGGCCTTTCTTCTCAGAGTAGTCAGATAGAAAACGCCGAATTCATCTAGCTTATTTTTTTAATGTGACGTGTAAAAGTGATTCCGATACCCAATTTACAGAATAAACAATTTCATTTATACAAAGCCTCGGTTTTGTTTGTGATAACGATATGTTTTGATTTGTTTATGGTTTCGTTTCTAGTCTAGACTAGAAAATAAACCAAGGCCTGGGAGAGGCCTATGTCCAGCAGGAAAGACAGGACTCTTCATGATCAAAAAAAATTCTTATCGAAAATTTTCTTTTCGCAAAGAGTACTTATTAAGCTCCCTAATTGTGTCATACACTTTCAATTACAATCCAAAAGAATTTTAATTAAATACCTTTTTTTTAAATCGTCCTTAATAACGCATTAAATTGTCAAAATGAATGGCATTGCCATTGTGTGTTACGCAATTACCCCGCTAGTCAACTTACAATTTGTAACTCTTGTTCCAGGTCGGATCAGTAGTTCCAGGCACCGTGTGCGTCTGTATCCTGGAGTTGTCCAGCTCCAGGATACAGTACGAGTCTGCCTTCCCGCTGATGCCGAGCGCGCTCAGCCCTTCGGCGCCGTGCACCGTCACCGACAGCTCGCCCACCTCGCCCCAGCTGTTGTCCAGGCGGTACCATGACTGGGAATAGGATACATGATAAGTTTTTCATCCTCAATATAGGTAGGTATTGAGAATTATGTTTAATAAACCCCAGTTCTACTGTTATATTATTGTATGGGGATAGTTTAACTGTAAGGAAAAAGGACATAATGGAATGTGTCCATTTGATGTTGCATCTCAATGAGACCAATAGTTGTAAATTTATTTTCTGTGCCTTGCCTTATTCAAAATATTTGTCTGATGAGCAAAATAGGCACATTTATAATTTAAATATGTTAATATATAATAGGACATATCGTCACAGTGACGCTATTTTATATTTTGATTGTAATCAATTTATTACTGATTACAAACTGACAAATAATACAATGTATTTGCCACCTAGTTGTAGGAGACATATTGCTAATCTTTTAGCATACAATATACACAGCGACACTGGTACTTGTAGTGTACCTTTGATTACTGTTAGTAGTGGTACTAACACTACTTTTGATACCCCTTGTAGTTTAAACTATTAGGAGCGACAACAGATAAGCCGCATATGTTGAATGTTGTACATCAAAATATGCAGGGTCTGTCTGGCAAAGAGCTAGAGTTAAGTTTATTTATGGAGAACTATGATGTTCAGGTGTTATGTTTGACTGAACACTGGTTGAAAGAACATGAAGTAGTTTTTATCAATGATGATTTTTTTACTGTACAAAGCGCATTTGTAGGAAAAAGTGCTATCCGCGGTGGGTCTTTAGTTCTTATTTCAAACAAGTTGAAATGTAAACAACGTTTAGATTTAGTTAATCTTTCCATTGAGCGCACTATTGAGTTGTCTTGTGTTGAACTAGAGCGATATGTTATAATTTGTGTTTATCGACCCCCCTCTGGGGATTTTATTCGTTTCGAATCGGTAATGGAGGATTCACTCAATAGGTTAAAATCTAGTAATAAAAGTATAATTTTATGTGGAGATTTCAATATTAATATTTTAGATGATACTCCATTAAGTATTAGACTTCTCAATTTGTTCAAATCTTATAATTTAATTAACTTGTTTTTTGAACCTACTAGGATCACGGCATCTACGTCGACTTGTCTCGATAATATATTTAGTGATTGTGATGCCAAAAATAAATTAGTTTTAAGTGACTTAACATCTGACCACTGTGGTTTACTAGCTAGCTTCCCTATGCAATTACAAAAAAAACCACATAAAATAGAATGCAGGCCTTATACAGCTAGTCGTTGCAGCAAGTTTAAAAATAATATAGCTCATAGAATTACACCATCTATACACGAAAATCCCAATGAAATCTATGGAGCCCTTTTTGATGTTGTGCAAAAAGAGTACCAATCTACTTTCAAGACCAAAACTATTAACATTAATAGCACCTCTGTTGGCTTTAACCAATGGGCTACTCCAGGTATTTATAAAAGTAGAGCGACACTATACGAGTTATATGGTTTGAAAAAATATAGGTTTGATACTCCTTTCTTAGAGTATGTCAAAAATTATTCAAAATTATTTAAAAATATTTGTGTTTTTGCAAAATCAAAATTTTTAGGCGATACAATTAAAAATTCAAATAATAAAGTAAAAACCACTTGGAAAATTATTAACAATGAAACGGGTAAGTCGGTTAAACAAGAAAAACAACTCGAGATTATGGTCAACAATAAACTAGTTAATATAGCAGCCGACGTAGCTGAGGCATTTAATGAATTTTTTGCCAACATACCTATAACTACGACTCGCTCCTTAAATTCGTCCCCGTCTAAAGCTAAAAACCTTTTGCATAGCAGTGTGCCTAAATGTAGTAGCTTATTTAGCTTCGAGCATGTAACACCTCGTGATGTAGTTAATGTTTTTAACACACTTAAGTCTAAAAACACTGGTGATTACTGGGGTATCTCCATTAAACTATTAAGTAATATAATAGACATAGTAGCTCCATATTTAGCTGTAACTTTTAATAAATGTGTTGATTTAGGAACTTTTCCTGACCTCATGAAGAGTAGTGAAGTCATACCATTATTTAAATCGGGTAACAAAAATGACGTTGGCAATTTCAGGCCTATTTCTATCTTACCTGCATTCAGTAAAATATTTGAAAAGTTAATACTCAAGCAGTTGCTAAGACATTTTAATTTAAACAGACTTCTTCATGATGAACAATATGGTTTCACAAAAGGTCGTTCGACTACAGATGCAGGTGTTGCTCTGATGAAACACATATTTAACGCATGGGAGAACTCGCAAAATGCTATTGGAGTTTTCTGTGATCTCTCCAAAGCCTTTGATTGCGTGCACCATGACACACTTTTGCGTAAACTACGTCATTACGTTGTCCAAAACGAAGCTCTTAAAGTAATAAATTCTTATTTGCATAATAGGGTCCAATGTGTAGATGTTAATGGTGTGAAATCTTCCGGGCTACCAGTTCAGTTAGGTGTACCTCAAGGCTCAATACTGGGTCCATTCTTATTCTTAGTGTATATAAATGACTTACCTTTTTATTTAAAGGATATCTGTAACGTTGTACTGTTTGCAGATGATACCTCTCTTATTTTTAAAGTAGACAGGAATAGACAAGATTTTGACGACGTAAACAGTGCACTCTCAATGGTTACGGATTGGTTTACGACAAATAACCTAGTTCTCAATGCCAAGAAAACGAAATGTGTAAAGTTCGCTCTACCAAATGTTAGAAATCTAGGACCCAACATCGTCTTAGATAAAGAGGTGCTTGAAACTGTGAACTCGGCAGTTTTTCTGGGCATAACAGTAGATGCCAAACTTCAGTGGGGCCCACATATATCAAGCCTAGCGGGAAGGCTCAGTTCGGCCGCCTACGCTGTCAGGAAAGTAAGACAATACACTGACATTGATACAGCTCGGTTAGTCTATTTTAGTTATTTCCATAGCGTTATGTCCTATGGTATTCTGCTGTGGGGCAAAGCCGCTGACATTCAAAATATATTTGTTCTTCAAAAACGAGCTGTTCGAGCAATTTACCAGCTACGTGCCAGAGTTTCTCTAAGAGATTTTTTTAAAGATGTTGGTATTCTCACGGTGGCATCACAATTCATTTTCGCCAACATCTTATATATTAGGCAAAATATACACTTATACACTAAAAACAGTGATATTCACAATGTTAACACTAGAAATAAGGACAAACTACGAGCTCCCTTTCACCGGCTTCATAAGGTTCATAACTCATTTGTTGGGCTTGGTATAACCTTTTATAACAAGCTACCCTCTTCTATGCTAGATTTGCCTTTTAATGCGTTTAAAAATAAAGTAAAATCCAACCTTTGTTCAAAGGCATACTATTGTATCAACGACTACTTAAATGATAAGAATAGTTGGTCGCTGTGATTAACTCAAGACAATGTTTATGTTCTTTCTCCAGATTTAACTTACCTACTGACAGTTTATATAAGTTTATATAATTTTTTTATTTTATTTGACTCTATGAGTCAATTTTTTTAATTATTTTTTTACGAGTCTATTTATTTTTATTTTATTGTTGACATAATCTACTCATTACAATGTTTTTGTTATGAGTTTGTATTGCAATTTGTGGTTGGCTAGTGACCTCGACAATTGATTATATTATTTTTTACCTGAGCAACCGGCAGCAAGTTCGTCATGCTCCCTTAGATGTCAATGCTTGCGGTAGCGTCGGGAGTCGGGTTGCCTCCTTCCCTCAAATATGGCGAGGGGGGTAATGGCTGATCTTTGCGTTATGCTCGTGAACGGGTGCTGCTTGTGCTGACTGGTCGTCTTGCTGATCATGGTTTTGTTATTGTTACTAGTAATTAACTGTACATTTATTTTACCTCGATGGTCCTAGTCTATCATTTATAACTTCCAATTTACAGCTTTATGTAAGCGGGCACGCCCTTTATGCCTGGAGGCTTTTATTTAGATATTTAGTTCTTTTTACGTTTAGTTTTTATTTTTTAATTCTGCTTGAGTATAGTTCTCGATGTTTTTGGTTGGTATATTGGCGTGTGCTAGCTGACGTATGGCCAATAATTTATACTTAATTAAAATAATGTTTTGTGTTGCATAATAATTTTGCATACTATTGTATAGAGTCATTTTTATTTTTTTCTAACTTTAACAGACAGCTGTGCTGCTGGGGAGTTTGTTGCGCCACTTCTTCTTCCCAGCTAAAGGCACTAGGAAGTGGTGAAGGGTGGGCGTTTTTGGGGGACTGTCTTATGTAATTTTGACGTTCGAAAAGTGCTGGTTCTCAGCCTAATTTGAATAAATGATTTTTGAATTTTGAATTTTGAATTCAGCTGCTGAAAATAGCCTGAATTTTAAGTTCTTTGTAAGGACTGTAGAGGTTTAAACCTAAATTTATATAAATAAGTTAATGGTGCCAATTCCCTTATTCACAAACTAAACAAAATTTAAGTTCATGCATCTTTTTCTTTCTATTTCATTAAGAAAAGGACAGAAGATAAATGTAAGTTTAGTACTGTCAAATTAATCAGCACCTGTCACTACTCCATACAAGTTTAGACGTGCGTGATTAAAAACTTGCCTACTAAAATTACGTCAATTTACGTCAAGCGCTGATTAATTTGACAGGACTAAACTAAAAGGATGGAGCCGTTTCCGAGATTCAGATTATATATGTCACCGTAAGATTGTGAGCACCGTTAGTTTATAATCTATCGGTATTATTTCCGTTAGAATATAATCTGTCGAAAAATTGTGAACTGGGTGAAATGGGTTAGGTTAGAACTGTGACCAACCGCACGCGGGCCGAGCGAGCGCTACTTCCAAGTTGCTCGCAGCCACGCAGGCTATTTAATATTAGCGCAAGGTGCATTACGTCGCAAACAAGTTGGTTACCAGTTCACAATTTGTCAGTTTTTCATGGATACATTATAAACTATCGAAAAATTATGCGTTAAATTGTAAATGATTTGTCACAGTTCACAATTTTTCGACAGTTTATAATCTAACGGAAATAATAAGGATGGATTATAAACTAACGAAGTTTATAATTTTATTATACGATGACATATGTTAACAAGAATTGCTCGTTTAAAGGTATTAGATCAAAAGTTTATATTTAAAATACGCCTTTTAATGATCCGGTACCGCTAAAACGCTAAGTTCTTGCAGTACCTATGTAGATATCGTTATTAATATCAAGTTTCACCAAATTCTAAGCGTTTAGATTACCAACTTCATAGTTTTTATTCATCACTAAAACCTACAAAGTAAAATATAGTCGGTCCTAGGTGGGATTAAAAGTAACTAAATAATTTACGTAGAAAAGAAATAAAAGTTTGTCATGGAGAAACAAAGATCAGTAAACAAAGGTAGGATATTGAAGAACTTAACCAAAAAAAAACTATTTCAGTAAAAAGGCAAGTGGACTGCATTGCAACCAGCATGCAGAATTTTCGTGACAAAAAAATGCATACGAACTTTAAACAAAAGATTGTCCCTACTGAAATACTCGACATACTTAATTTTATTTTGTTTTGAAACTCTATTTCGGGTCAAAACTTCATTACCTTAAGTAATTTCTTAAAAATAACTCAAGGATGGTTTTTAAGGATAACACTAATTATATCGAAATTAAGCAATCCTTCTCGTTTTCCTATTTGTAATTCTTGTTTTCCTAATAGAATTGTAATTCTATTGAATTCGTGTTTACCTTAATAGTTATCATAAATGTGTTAGATATTAGCGCTATTTAACATACAAATATTATTTTTTCTTCTCTTCATCAATAAACATCTATTGAGTGAACACCAAGAAAAAAAATAATGATTTTGTATTGGTGATTGACAACAACGATATTAACGACTAGGCATTTTTTCTATGACGTAGATATTTTTTGTTAATTAATAATTATCACAATATTTAAAGTTTTTGTTTAATGACGTAGACATTATAGATCGCGGGGTCATCGCTGTAGATACCTGTTGTAATAAACCAATGTTTCTTTTTAGGGCTCCGTACCTCAAAAGGAAAAAAACGGAACCCTTATAGGATCACAAGTGTGTCTGTCTGTCCGTCTGTCACAGTCAATTTGCTCCGAATCTACTGGACCAATTTAGTTATGAATTTCTGTGACCCAAACCCGGAACTGTAACGTAAATAAGTAAATGAATTTTGAATATGGGGGTCACTTATCGGGGCAAATTGATATTTTTTTAAATAAAGTTTTGCAAACTGTACCGTGTGATGTATCAAATGAAAGGGCTTGTCGTAAGGATCTTCATTTTTATTTAATACTTTTAAAGACATTTAAGAAAATAAATGAAAATTGACCATCCCCTCCTTATCTCCGAAACTATTGAGCCTTAAAATTTTGAAAAAATTACAGAAAATTGTTCTTTACTCATAGATTACAGGAAAACCTATAAGATGTCTATGGTCTTAAAATAAAATGGTAAGTCTCTCAATATTGTGTGTACAAACTTACATTTTCAGTTGGAATGTATTGGAGAACATGTTTTTCGACTACAATGTTAAGTTTGTTCTTGGGGTAAATTCATCCCAACTACGGAACCCTTCATTGTGCGTGGTCCGACACGCACTTGGCCGGGTTTTTTTTAATTTACTGGTTCTAGCTCTACTTTGATCCCATCTATGTAGGACAGATGGCAAAAAGTATTTACGTAGATATTTTTTCAAATAGTTTTTGCGTAGTAAATCAATATTGTTGACGTCTTACGTCTTATTAATTAGGAAAAAACTATCCGGGGTCTATTTGAATATGACACATGAATGGCTTTATTTTTAGACTTGACTTAGATTTTCTTATTTAATTCACGCGATGACGTGAGTAGGGATTATGAATGAACTAGCTGCGTCCCGCGGTTTCACCCGCATAAGTCTCGATCCCGTGAGAATATCAGGATAAAAGGTACCCTATGTCCTTCTCCAGGTCATGGTCTACCCATGCGCCAAATTTCATCTAAATCCGTTCAGCCGTTTTAGTGTGAAAGCGTAACAAACAAACTGACTTTCGCATTTGTAGGTAATATTACTAGCAGCGCCCCGCGATTTCACCCGCATAAGTCTCGATCCCGTGGAAATATCCGGCTAAAAAGTACCCTATGTATTACATACATAACATCACGCCTTGTTTCCCCGAAGGGTTGGGCAGAGGTGTCCCTATAGCAGGTACACCCACATTTCGCCAGTTATGTTTAAGTCCCATGTAATAGGGGGCGAGCCTATTGCCATCAACCGGGCACAAATCCAGACTCCGAGCTGCTACTGAGAAATTTCAGATAGAAAAACCCAATAATACTTTACCCGACCCGGGAATCGAACCCAGGACCTCATGCTCAGCAGTAGCGCTTGCGACCACTAGACCAACGAGGCAGTCCCTATGTATTAATCCAGGTTATAAACTATCTGTGTGCCAGATTTCATCCAAATCTGTTCAGTAGTTTTTGCGTGAAAGAGTAACAAACATCTATTCATCCTCACAAAGTTTCGCATTATAATATTAGTAGGATAATACATAGGATTAACAACAATGTATCATGTACGTATGTATCTACATATTGGTCTTCGAAACTTCCTTTCCGTACTCAAAAAGAAAGCCGGTCGTCACATGACATGATTCAGTGTTCACAATCTTTCTTTTACTATAACTGTTCAAAACAACATCACGCCTGCATACGTAAAAGGAGAAGGCAGAGGTGTATGGTAATTACTCCGGTACTTACTTCCGTCAGTTATGTTTATACATGTAATAACCTAGCCATTGACAAGTCACGGATACAGGATTCTGGGCTGCTACTGAGAAACTACAGATGGCTAACTCCAATTACACTTCCGGACATGGTAACTCCATAATCCTGGTTCTGGGGTCCGTATCAGTTATCGAAACTATCGGATATCCGAAATGAAAATCTATCCGTAACCGTAACCGAAACCGTTATAAACGTTTCGGATAATTTCGGATTGGGTCGGAGTCTAAATGAGACACGTTATGGTTTTTCTGCCCGGCCGAGCCGATACAATAGCCGCGCGCGTCACTTGCATGTTTGTTTATTATTGCTATTACTTAGTCATTACTAGTCAGTCATTGCGAGATAATATTATAACATTTATTATAATATTATACACAATTTCTTAAAAATCTAATAATCCGTAACCGAAACTAACGGATAATCCGAAATAATCTTATATCCGTTACCGTATCCGAAACCGGTATAACATCATTTCTATATCCGTATCCGTTTCTAGATCCGAAATTTCATATCCATAACATCTCTGGTTCCCATAATATATCCGGCAAACAACACGCAGGCAGTAGAACTGTCTACCTACTTGTTCAATAATGACGCGAAGCAGGAAATTAATGTGTCTAAATTACTATCACTACAATATTATTAATCAAACAGTGTAATAAATGAGTCTGAGCATTTATTTTCGCATCTCAGCCGGTCCGACCACTTTTACCTGCGTCATCAGTTAGTTGTTGGAACCCAGAAATATTCCGACCATGAAAAAAACCAACCTTCCAATGTTTACGAAAAATACTAACATGCATAGTATAGCTGTAGCATGTCTCTGTGAGTCACGATGTAACAGCCAAAGGATAACGCATTAAGGTTAGTTTATATTGGCAGAGTTCGTGGTCAAGTGAGAGTAGGGTTATCTTTTCGAAAATTTAAAAGTCCTGACAGAAAAGCCGGACATTTGTAGAAAACTTTACATTTTAATCTTAATTTTTTCGGTGGGTACTTACTCATTTAACGTTTTTATTTTCTCAAAAAAAAAGTACGGATAAAGTAAAAAGCCGAACAAAGTTCTCACGGAGGTCCAAAAAGCCGGTCATATCCGGATGAATCCGGCGGTGGACTAGCTGCGAGTTAGTACCTACTTATATCCATTCGGATTTGGATGATTTTCAGAACTCTACCTGCTACTCAGTAGAGTACTAAATCATCCAAATCTAGCCTAAATTGCATTGGCAAGACGTAGTTTTGGGAAAGTTGCATATTTTTAAATAAGCCTTTCAAAATAAAAAAAATATTAAAATTCTTCCGTACAAACTTCGTAACGTTGACTGACCAAACTAGAATTTTCTAAGATTAATCAAAAATTTGTCAGCTATAAGCCGAAATTATAACAGCGGGTTGGAAATTTACTAGCCATACCTACTCAACCAATATGAACGGAGCTTTATGCAAAGCTGCTAGCAAGGTTATCGCGGTTGAGTGAAACCGCAAACTAACTTGAACTTAACTGTGTCCGCATTTAGTGACATTTCTCTTTAATAGTCGTATTTAAATATACAGCAAGGGTCTTGATTAATGTGCATTATTTTTAACTTACTGCAAGTTGGTATTATATTAATAAATGAAGAGTAAATATTGAAATCAAGTTATAATTATGTTCCGCTTCCTTTTACCGATGAGGAAAATTTAGGTATTTTTTATTAATTTGTAATTTTTTGTGACATGACTTTTGAAGCACCGCGTTTATGCATGCTCAAATATTGGCAGTCAGCTGGATTCTAGTGAATACAGCATTGTTTACTGGGCATAAATTAAAATCTATGTAAATATTTCGCTTTGCTTTTTATTTTTACGCTAAGTTTTAAAGGATTTTTTCCTATATTTTTTGTATGTGATTAAAAGTCTGACTTCAGCAAAATTTTGTCAAACTCAAATTCAAACCATTTCTTTCAATTAAACCATTTACAGGCGCTTTTGAATTGTCAAGGAGTCGGTCAGTCAGAAATATGAAGCTAGTTGCCCATCCCAAAGCGTAGTAGGTACCTATGGAGAAGAACGGGCAAAAAAAACCACAGACACTTTTTTAAATAAAATAATTGTTACAAAATATTAGTTACATCATTCATGTTGAAATTATACATGCGAGAACAATGTAGGAAGACGTGCACGTTAGAAGCGTCCGTAATAAAAAGAAAAAACTATTCAAAAATTGAAATAAGCCGCTCGATCACTAACATGACGCATGGATCAGCACCTAAAATGCCATTACTGGGTAATATTACCCGGTAAATGGTAGTTTTTTAGTACATAGTACTCACACTTGTGCTGTGCAATTATATAATACAAAAGAGATTGAGTTTATATGCAAAGATGGTCTTACAATCTTCAGCAGCTCCAAAAGTATTTTCAAATGTTAATCAATTAGTTGTGGTCGTGGAGCAGGATCAGCATTGAACCAAGAATTTTTATCAGCGATGTTATCCCCCAATTTATATTATGCCTGCCTGCATAGTGTGCGTTTTATACAAGACTAGCTTCTACCCGCAACTTCGTCGGCGAGCCTATAACCTTTCTCAAGAATTGGGTTATACAATACAAAAATAATTTTTCAAATCCGACTGGTAGTTCCAGAGAATTCCCCCTACATACAAACTTACAAACAAACAAAAACCCAAACAAGCAAACAAACAAATTTTACCTCTTAACAAACCAATTTTGAATCTGCAGTAGGGCGTTATTTACGTCGTCAAAATTTGTAGCACGTCTATCTACCTTAAAAATTAAGGAAGTATCGTCAGCAAATAACAATATTTGTGGTTGATTTTTTAATAAATGGAGTAGATAATTAATATACACTAAAAACAGGAATGGACCCAATATCGAGCCTTGTGGCACACCCATTTTTACTTTTAAACCTAGTGAATTGATACCGTTTCTTTGAACTTACTGTGGTCTATCATTTAAATAAGATTTTACTGAATTGAGCGCAAGTTTTCCAAGTCCGTAATGCACAAGTTTCAAGAGCAAGGGTTCGTGATCGACGCAATAATAAAATGCCTTTGAGAGGTCACAAATGATTCCTATGGCGTCTTGGGCCTCTTATCACGCGTTAAGAATGTGTCTTAATAAGGTTACACCAGCGTCGGTCGTACAACGTCCTTTGGTGAAACCATACTGTTGATCGTGAATAATTAAGCATTTGATTAAGCATTACCTTTTCAAACACCTTGCTGAAAACCGGCAATTCGGATACGGATCTATAATTTATTATTAGTGTCTTTACTGTCCCCGTATTTGGAAAGTGGTATTACCTTACTGTATTTCATTAAATCCGGGAAGACTCCTTGATCCACACACAAATTAAATAATAAGGCTAATTAAAGCGCTATGGTCTCAATTACGGAGGTACAGACTTTAATGGACATTCTCCAAAGATCTTCGGCCAATTTGCTTAACACTTTCAGTGCTGGGAGCCCTACTGGAGGGTTACCCTAGTCGCATCTGGGATGCCAGGAGCCCTCGCGGAGGGTTAATTTTAAATGTTTTGAATGTAGGTTTTTCTTAGCGAATATAGCATTATAAACTGTGAAAGTAAAATCTGATGTATATTTTAACAAGATTTATTAGTATATGCGTTGGTTTTAAAATCAAGATAGATAGATAGATAGAATATTCTTTATTATGTACACCATAAAAATTACAGACATTAATATAGAAATTTTACATTGGGTGACACAATGGGCGGTCTTATCGCTAAAAGCGATCTTTTACAGACAACCTTTGGATGGATTTAAATGGAAAAGGAGAGACAATAGTGCAGGTAGTCAGTGGTGTACCATTTACATATACAACAGAATACACAGATACATAAAGCATATAATTACCTATATATATATATATATATTAGACAGATATACATAAAATTATAAACATGAAACAAGAGCAAGGAATTATATGTAATGACGATGTTTAAGGAGAGAGAAAGTGTTTTTTTACCAGAATTTTAAAAGTGGACAAAGATTGAGCACGCCTTATCGACACGGGCAATGCATTCCATAACCGTACTGCTTGAACCTTAAAAGATTTGTCATAAAAGCCGGTGGAATGCATCGGCATCTCTAGTCTCAAATTTTCCGATGACCTCAGATATCTATTATGTGTGTCATGAAGGAACTTGAAACGTTCTTTAAGATAAGAGGGGGTTTTAGGATTGAACAGAATACTGTAGAGCTGAAATAAGATATGAGCATTCCGGCGAAGACGTATGGGAAGCCACTTGAGCTTTGTACGAAATTCAGAAATGTGATCATATTTGCGCAGGCCAAATATAAATCTTATGCAAAAGTTTTGAAGTCGCTCAAGCTTATCTAGCTGTGCCTCAGTGAGATCAAGATAACTGACATCAGCGTAGTCAAGGATGGGAAGTAAAAGGGATTGTGCAAGCGCAGTTTTAGTGGCAGTCGGAAGAAAGTTCCGCAGTCGTCTCAAGGACTTACCAGATGTAAAAATTTTGCGACTTACGTCCTGTAGCTGGGGACCCCAAGAAAGATGTTTGTCAATCCAAACTCCAAGGTTCTTAACCTTTTCGCTTACTGGAATAGCAGTTCCGTTAAATTGAACTTGAGGAAGCTGCGACCAGTTTATCTTGGGGGTCATCCTTGAGCTGCCAACAACAATGACCTGAGTCTTCGATGGATTAACCTGCAACCCATGTGCCTCACTCCACTCGCAAATTGAACCCAAATCTTTGTTTATTATATTAATTGCATCAGCCAAACCCGAAAGAGCAGCTTGTCTATATATTTGCAAATCATCTGCATAAAGGTGGTAGGAAGAAAGAAGTTTTTTGGAAATAAAGTTTATAAAAATTGCGAAGAGTAAAGGAGATAAAACGCCACCCTGAGGTACACCGGCAGAAGTATAACACCAAGAAGAACAAGACTCTTCTATGCATATACGTTGCCGGCGGCCATACAGGTAACTACGAAACCAGTCAATCGCCGTTGGAGATATGTTAAGCGAGCGAAGCATGCTAAGCAGGATATCGAAATCGACAGTATTAAACGCATTACTGAAATCCAGTAAGCAAAGAACCGTCAGATTTCCTCCTTCCATGCCTAACCGTATGTCATCAGTGACGTTAACTAGGGCTGTAGTGGTGCTGTGACCAGGACGAAAACCGGATTGAAAAGGATTCAGCAGACTATTTTTACACAGAAAAGCACTAAGCTGATTGTGGACAAGGCGTTCTAGGACTTTGGAGAGAAAAGGCAAGATAGAGATAGGACGGTATTCGGAAAAGGAAGTAGGATTAGTTTTTTTGGGTAAAGGAGTGATTTTTGCCTCTTTCCACATCGACGGAAAAACACCATAGGTTATAGAGTAATTTAGGATATAGCATAGGATAGGAAGGATTTCGTCTAGGACAGGGAGTATCATTTTCCGACTTACGCAATCACTACCAACTGCGTTAGATGTGATTGAAACTACGCTCTTCTTAACATCACAATCAGAGAATTGACTAAAAATAAATGGGGAATGGTCCGGAGTTGGAAGGTTCGAAAGATAGTTTATTGTAGCTGCCTTCATGGTCCCATTACAGTGGGTCGAAGATGAGAAGTGTTGATTCAGTAAATCAATATTTAAGTTTTTAGGAATCGATTCTTGGCGCGATTTTCCAACTCCCAAGGATTTAAGAAATTTCCAGACTTTAGCTGGATCTCCGTTTTCAACTGAGGTGTGGATATGGCGGCGTTGGGCATCTCTACACACCTTATTGCAGCGATTGCGAGCGTCCACAAGGATCTCCCGATTTGAAGGCGAGGGCCGACACTTAAATTTGGTTTTGGTTACAGCCTTCCTGTGCATAATACCTCTTATGTCCTCTGTAATCCACGGTGCCGGAAGATGTTTAATTTTTATAGCACGAATGGGAGCGTGAACATCGTACAGCTTCACAAGGTTGTCCGTCAGCAGGTTGACCTTATCGTCAATCGACTCAACACAGACTAAAGGAGACCAGTCAATGCTGTTGGCATCTCTTCGGAGATCATTTGAATTCATGTCACTAAAGTTGCGCTGCAGGAGAATTTTAGGTTTTGCCTTAGGTGGGCGAATTTTGTAAGACAGGAATAGTAGGTCATGGTAAGAAAACATGTCAGCTGGGCATTGACCATGCTTACTGACATGTTGCGGAGAGGAAACAATGAGAAGGTCCAAAAGTGAGGGATTACAGTTTGGAAAATGATGTGTGGCACTTAAAGGGAGAATTGATAAATTCGACGACTGAGCTACTGATCGAAGAGAAGAAGAGCGGGAATCGATTTTCAGTAAACAAGTATTGAAATCGCCCATGATGATAGTATGACTGTAAGGGGGCGTAAGGTTTTCAAGGATCTTTTCAAAGGAGGAAAAGAAATTTATACGGGACGAAGGGCTATAATAAACACCTAGAAGAACTTTGACGTGATTCAGGTTAACTTCCAAAAAGAGATGCTCGCCCGCGTCCTGCGGTGGAGGTTGTGCAGACATATCGACGATTGAAAAGGGAATTTGTAGACGAAGGTATATGGCAACACCGCCGCCACCGCCACGCGCGCGATCATTTCTTACTAGTTGAAAACCCGGCAAGGAATAGGACGTTGAAGGGAGACATGGCTTTAGCCACGATTCTGAGACAAGGATAGCATGGACGTTCTTACAGTCTAGGTTAGCTAGCATGTCAGGGTAATGTGCCGGAATACTTTGCGCATTTATATGGACTACATTAAAATTTTTAGGTACATCAGAAAACTGAGATTCAAGCGTGTCAGCAAGGGATGGAAAACTAATAAAGCTGTCATTACTACAAGCCGACAAAAAGCTTTCGGTGTCACTGTCGTCATGGCTATCTGACATCGACACCGTATAAATATACAAATAATGATAATAAACGTAAATAAAATAGTGAATTTAAAAGTAAATATAACAATAATTAATATAAAAAGAGCAATTAATTTAAAAATCCACCCGCCAGTTTAGCGTTAACAAATAAAAGCGAAAACAAAACAATAGTTTGAAAAATTTCATCGTCCGGTTAACAGAAATTATATACTATATAAATTTACCATAGGAAATAAAAAAGAAATAGACATAAAATAACAAGCAAAAATAATCAAGTTATACCGAAAATAGAAGAAACATAATACACTGGGCACACTGTCAATCAGTTTCTGAACGAAAATGTTGAAAACAACAATGACACATTGACGTGAATTATTGAGTTGACAGCTGACAGACAGAATATAGTAAAGAAAATAAATAGACGGTGTAAATGTGGAATGCTAAAGGGTAGAGAAATTAAAGTAAAATTTAGCGATTAGTGAAATTGAGAGGGTACGAGTTATAAACAAAATTACCACCCGGACGATGATACTTCGATACTACCTATAAAGTGCACAGAATCACTTCCTCGCAGCGGCACGCCGGGTCTTCCTCGTTGCCGGTGATGGACACGGCGACGACGACAATGCTGATACGATGGGAGACATGGCCTTCTCACTGACCTGCTCGATGTTTTTTAGGTCATCCAGTGAATTAACACGATGCCGGGAGCCGTCAGCGCGAAGAACATATATAAGGCCCTGCTTAGTCCAGCAATTTGTTTCGCCAAGTCTCTCACGCGCAGACATGAAGAGCTGATGCCGCGATCTCGTCAGGAACTCGGATACAGTAACACCAGTGCCTTTTAACTTCGTTTTGGCAAACCAAACACTGTCCCTGACACCGACATCCCGTAGCTTGCAAAGAATGGGCCTGGGCTTGCTGTTACCTGTTTGCCTGCCCATCCGGTGACACCGCCTGATATCAGCCACTGCAAAGTCGGTTAGCTTCAGATGACCGCGCACAACCTCTGCGACTACCTGTGCTGTATCTTCCTTGGCCTGCTCGGTGACACCATGTAACAGCAACATCTTCCGGCGCCCACGCATCTCAAGGTTGTCGAGCCCCTGCGCCAATGCCTCCAACTGCTGCTGAAGACAGCCCAATGCTTCGAGTATAAATTTCTTGAACAAAGTGAAATCTGCTACCAAACCATCCGTTGTGCCGCTTGAAGTACCTGAAGGTTTTTTCTGCAGTTCTGCCTCAAAGTTTGACATCTTGTTTTGGAACAATGTCATCATTTCTGACAATGAGACCTTCAGTGCTTCCATTGTTATAAATAGTGCGTTGTTTTGATTGTGGTGTAATACGATTTAGGAGATAACACTAAAGTGGCGAGTACTCTATGTTAACATGTATATTTATACATAAAAATAGTCAAATTAAAACTATTTCCAATTTTAATAAATTATTAAAACAAGAGCAAAAAAATTTTTCACCTTTCGTACCAACTACCCACAAGGGAAAAAAAAACAAAGCATTTTTTTTAAATTTGTTACAAGCGGTTACAAATATTCGCAAAAAATTTAAAAGGTTTAAACTACGTATGGCGACAAGACCCATTGGAAACACTATTTTACTTCGCTTTACAGTGTTTTTCTATCTGGAATTTCTCAGTAGCAGCCCGGAGTCTGGATTTGTGCCCGGTTGATGGCAATAGGCTCGCCCCCTATTACATGGGACTTAAACATAACTGGCGAAATGTGGGTGTACCTGCTACAGGTACACCTCTGCCCAACCCTTCGGGGAAACAAGGCGTGATGTTATGTTATGTTTTTAAACCAAATGCCGTTGACCGTCGCGATGGTTAACTTTAGCGCAAACGTAATGCCGGGAACCCTCCCGGTGGGTGCACTTCCAATATATGGCGGCATGGCGTATGAGTTCTATGAAAAGTGGGTGCAGTCGAAAGTGTTCAAGTTAAATTCAATCGGGCATTCTGAAACGTTCGCCCTTAATAAATCAAAAAAGAGCGAGGGCGAGGAATTTATGGTTCCAGTAGTTTTAAGTGGAATACTGATAGAAATCGGACAACTGACGAAACACGAAGTTTGCCGAGGGACATTAAGACAATAGAACTACAGTACCCACATTTATTTATGTCCGACATTTAAATAATTTATTACAGACTTTTAGAAATACTAGATTTAAATATAATACGTTTATCAGAAACGCCAAATTTAAATATTTATCTACCTTGTAATCGTATCCCTATCAAGTTTTGAACTTTTAAAACTTGATTTCTTTTTTTAGAAGGTTCTCAAGTCGATGCTTAGATATATGTATTATTTTTAAGTAGGTAATTTAAAAACATCTAGAACGTGATTTTATGAACATAAAATCTGTTTATTAATCATTTTGTCCCACCCGCATGCTTCTAAAATATTTCCTTCGACAAATATACCTAGGCCTATTAACACATTACCATTTATACATAATCATTATACAAATCACAAATATAATTTGGTTTACAACTCAAATATGAATCTGAATATATCAATGAACTTGATAATTCTCTAATACGAGTTTTCAAAAAATCTATTTAATTATATTCTTATATATTTAATTAGTTTAAAATACGACACAGCCAAAAATCTACATTGATAGGACAAAATCACAATTAAATATTTATTTACTAATTACACCAGTTTTAACTGATGAATGCAAAAAGTGCGAAAACATATCCAATGAATTATTCTTCAGACGAACAAAACGATTAAAATTTTGTTTACCAGTTCATTAGTCTAGAAAAACCCGCCGAGCTCTCTATAGCTAGCCTGGGTCTAAAACTCTAAACCCGTTACTTGAAATCTTTACTTGTGCGTCATTAGTCATTATGTTATTTTTTGCCAATTTATTCATTCGATAAAACAGGGTCAAATTAAATTACCTAGCGAAACTCTGTCGACGTGATAAGTATCGATGTCAAAATATGATAAAATAAAAATAAAAAGTTTTGACGTTTTTTTTTTGAGGGTCAACGACCGCTGGTATTGTTGTTACTTGAAGTATGAGTTGATCTTTGAAATCTTTTTTCTAGTGTTTTATCGTCTTTAGGTATCGATACCCAATATGTCTGTCGAATTTTACTAGCTAATTTTTATTGACCCTGTATGTATTTCGATAAGGCGCGCATCGGTCACAAAAAGTTAAACTAATATAGTATAAAATTACTATGTCATTCATACGCGTGTATTCTGCCTTAGGAATATATATGGTGATTTTAAAGTCGGCTGACAGATTAAATTTTCATGTTGGCTATGCTTGGTGTTCAATCTGAAAGTTTCCTACACGGTCAAAGCGCTGAAATAAATCTCTATTAATCTCGACATCTTATTACAGGCATTGGTTAATATAATGCACAATGGGTCCTGAATATATATGTTAAGTTTTATGTCAAGATATATAAGTCTAAAATTTCAATATGTCTCTGAAAGTTTGTGCTTAAAGTCTTCGATATTCACGGATTTCTCAAGATTTTTCTCAACACATTGAAAAGTAGCATTTTTATATTTTACTTACAAACTTCTCCTCCTCGGGAGAGACATGGTGGACGGCATTCGTAGTAGGCACGTTGTCCAGAGGCATAGTCCTCGCGGTCCCGCTTAACGTCACCAGCATGTGCAAGGAGCCTTGACCGCACTCCAGTTCCTGCCACAGTTCATGGGTCTTCTCCTTCTCGAGTTGTGAGAGGTCGATGACACACCTGCGAATAATAAATTTTCCATTACCGAGCAAAGGAAAGATTTATTATAATGTTGGCTATGTCGATCAATTTTTTTTATGAGGAGTATCTGTAGGCTGAATAGAGACGTCAGATTTTTTTTTGTAAAGCAAAAAATCTATGCTCGCTTTTTGTTTTAGTTGCGTATGCGCGTACAATGCTACATATGTGAGAATCATTTTAGGTGCTAACTTAATAATTACGATAAACTGAATGTTTACGTCTATTGTTCATACAACAATGTACAATCGTGACAAGAACTCAGTTTAACACATTTTTTTTTTTAAATTATTGACGCACATATTGTTTTTGTTAATATCTGTCATGTCAATTTTACCAGCAGAACATTATTCTATGAATTTTTCACTAATTATAAGCTGGCCAAATAATATTGTCCAATATATTTACCACACACCAATGTATCTGTATTTTTCCGATGAAGTTTAACCCGGAACGTAGTGTTTGTTCTTGAGTAGCAAGCCATCTGTTTATGGACAGTCTTAAACCTAGTGACCGAGAGTTGATGGCCCTGAACGACGGCGACACCTCTTCGTATTTTTATTTTTAAAATTGAGAATCAAAATGTTGGACTACTTACGACAGTTTCATCAACTTTTTTTTTTCAACTCGGTAATGTAACTGCATATAAAGACTAGCGCTGATTGGGGTGGGCCGCGCCACAATGCAACGCATTGCAAAAATCCTCCACTTTCGGACATTTTCTATGAACCAACTCACACTACAGGCGGGCCGCACTGCACTTAAGGGGACGATAACCGACTTTTAATGATTTTATACTGAATATGACGTCTAAACGTGTAGTGTTGGTGATTAGGAAAAAATATATGTTAAATTAGAGCATTTTCCTAATATTTTAATATAGGCATATTTTTAATTATGTTTATATTACATAGTGAAATTAATTTGTAAAGTTATGTCTAACGCGGATAAAAAACTGAGAATGACGCAAAATCTATTGAGCGTATTTTACTCAAAACTTCATCATTTTAAAGATAATTTAATTATTAATCTTTTAGTATACTTGTTTTATTAAAATACTTTTTGTTTTATGTGTAATAAATTAATAATGCGTCTAATTTGGGACAGCGTTCCTTGATGGGCGAGTCCTATTACTGGCTGGACGTATGACGCGTTGCGTGAGCTCAGTACAGAACACGCAAGCTAACCATTCAAGGTCACTGTCATATATCTGCGTCTTAATGTATGAAAATGCGTTGCGCTGCGGCCCGTTGTGGCTGTAATGTGCGCTTGTATTAAATGCTCACATTATTTACAGATGAAACGAATGACTATTTTTATTGGATTTTGTTTCACAAAAGGCTTTGCACAAAGGAGGCAAGGTCGGCCTCGGCCGGTGCTTTTGTGTCGAAGCCTTCATCTGCAGGAAGCTTTAAGTCAATTCAAATGATGCTAATCTTATGAAATTGATGAGTTTGGCTAGGCGCGGCGGCGTAACAAAATTTAGGTATTGGTACGTCCAGCGCACACAGATAACATTAGGATGTGAAACATTAATTCAAATTAAAAAAAATATATATATAATTTGTTTACCAAAAAAAATGTGACAACAGGTTGGTGATTGGAGCCTCATTTTAAGCAAAAAATGCCTGTATTAGGAGACTCCGCTCTTCCACAGCAAGATAATTAAAATACTAATTATTATTATAATACTAATTTTATGAATCATGTTATGCTACGCTTAGATGATTTTATCATATAACACTAAAATTCTGAAGCAAAAAATACGTCACGGTTCAAGAATTTTGATCTAAACACCAAACATGTGAGTGCGTCATTATTGTAAAAAATATACAAAACAAAATAGGTAGGTATAGTTTACTGGTTACATAATTGTTATTGGTAATTAAAAATGGTCGGGCGGGATAGTTTATAGTTGTAGAACCTGCATCCAATTGAGCCTTGACGATGGGAACCTTCGGCATTAGCATGAGACGGCTTAGCAGTCACTGAACTTCCATAATCTTCAAAACCATTATTTTGTTGGACAGTACTTGTATGTACGAGTACATGCGATGCCTACATTACTTTGTATGTACCCTTTTTAAATAACATATGGAACTATACTCCATTGGTTTATGTAATTAAATAAAGGTAAACAATACGAAAAAAGGGTTTTTATAGATGACAATTTCTTGTTTAAAATATGTTGTAACTTTAAACCAAATTAAATTTATTTTCGATTTTAACGATAGTTTCCTCTTTAATTAATGTATGTTAAACTTTATCATTTATTCTTAAATTAATCTTTGTAGATGTAAATGCTTGGGCACAATTTTTTTGTTAGATTTATAATAATACTATAATATTTTGTAATCGGTCTATTGTAAAGAGCCCAATAATACACAGGCTAAACGTCAACGAATTACAATGTTGATAAATTGAAGAGTACAACTGTGACGTAGCTTGACAACGGAACTGACAGGTATTACGTTTAGTCGGTTACTTAAATTGACAGCTCTCTCATCTTGTGATTTTTTTCGTTACCTGTCTACATAGACTAATTATATGCAATACAAATCTGCTTTGAATAAAAAACTTTCGAATGAAAGTAGAAAAACAAAAACTGTTCTTCTGATTAATTAATGGTCGACACACATAACGTAGAATGAAATGAGAATAATAAAAAAAAGACATGTGACATGTTTGAGTAGGTAATCTTTTTTATGGCGAAAGCGTCAGGATAGCCCGTAAAATTCACATTCTCTTATGTTTTCTGCAATTTCCAGGTCAGTATCAGGTTGTATGTAGATCTAAATATGATTCGCGACCGTATCAAATTTTTATTTATAGAGTTTTATTATAATTTGAATTTCGCGGGCTAACTTTTATTTTACTAGTGACTACTTAACCGGACTATGCGGGCTACCTTAGCGCATTCCCCATAAGTAGTAGGTATACCAGCAATACGTAGTATACGAACAGACTATTTAAATCGCAGGAGTGGAGTCGAAACACCAACTCTTTACAAAAATTTACTCTTTTCACAATATTATCAATATTATTCAGAATTACTGACAAACTCGCTATCTGTCGAGTCGTTGGGAAAAAATGATTATTTTCATAAACATGCTTGGAAATTCGAGCATTATTTTGACAACCTTCTTCGAGATAAATTGAAAATGCTGTACTTTTTACTTCGACCGTACTTCGACACACATGGTAACCTAGAAGGTAACATAACAAGGGTTTTATTTAAATGTCAATTTGGATCGCAAATAAAGCTGTTTAAAGAAATAAAAAAATAAAGTTTAATAAAAAACTGTAACCCGACTACGGGAAAATAAAAATGATCTAAAAAGTACGATACAAGCAAATATTTTAGACAGAAATCAAGACATAGGTACAAAAATGGTCAAGGTAAAGCCGTCGTCGCATGCCATTATAATTTTGTAGGTGTTCCTGGTACCCACATGGCATACAGTTTCATTTACATTTTTATTTTCCCGTAGTCGGGTTACAGTTTTTTATTAAACTTTATTTTTTTATTTTATACTTTTCCGTTTTTACACTTGATAAACGTAAATAAGAGTATTACAATAGTTCAGTAATTAACGAATTTTAAATTCCAATAGCAATGCTTTGGACGAAACCATAGAGCTATTTATTTCGACGCCAAGACCTTATATCGATATCGAGCTTCGAAGAAATCCAAGATATAAATATTTCGTTGTACTTGTTTTTCTTCATAAGAGTGGGATTACAAATCGTTACTATTTATTAAGATTTGATTAACTGCACGTTGGTAACATCTTGCGATACTACGTAGCGCAGTCTCACTTTTGCTTGTTTTTAACGATTTAAACATATTTATTTACTTTGAAAATATAATATAATATACATATTTGTAATGTGCTCGTCAAGACCTTTCCTTTGATACCAAACATGTCATGATCATTCCATTTTAAGTTTTTTCGAGGTTAGAAATTTACGTGTAAAGTCCACCAAATTAAATTTAGGGAAAAATTATATAGCCTATGTCACCCGGACCATTATTACGAATCTATTGATACCTCATTCATTAAAATCGGTTAAGCAGTTTAGGCGCTACGGTGGAACATACGTAAAAGCAAACATACATATATACAAACATACATACATACAAACATACATACATACATAGACTGCTAAAATCATAACCCTTCCTTTTGGATTTGCCGTAGTCGGGTAAAAAAGAATCAAATGAAAATGTTGGTGCGTGAAAATTATCGTGGTTCGTGATAGATTCTGGAATTTATTATTGATTTACTTAGTTTGAATTTCCGAGCATTATTTGAAAAAAGTACAAGCCTTGGCCGCAACCAGGTATTGCTGAACTCACGTATGTGTGCCTCGGCTTCGCCTCGGTCCACATTTTCACGGTCCTCCATCAATGGCTCTTTTGCAGGACGCGGCAGTAATGTACTATTAATACCTAATACTGGTTTTTGGTAGAATAACATCCAAAGTATTTAAATTTACCTTTTAGTTACCTGATAAGGTAGAATAGAATAGACATAAAAATGTCAAATTAACGTGTTTGATAGCTTTGAGAAATAGGTAATCTAATTAAAGTTATAAGAATATCAAATTAACGTGTTTGGTAGCTTTGAGAAATAGGTAAACTAACTAATTAACAAGTTTTAAATTGTTTATTAAACCAAGGAAGTGTATTTGTGATTATTTTTTGTTGAAATGAGAGAATTAATAATTTCACATGAGTAGGTGCGAGATTATATTTACGTAGGTGGAGATATTATGTTATTCGAATTGGTTTTTTATTTACGGACTCTTTTTAGAAAACAGTGAAACAGAGTCAACCAAAAAAAAAAAAACTTTTAAGTAGGTATGAAAATCGGAAACCTTTAAGATATTCTTTCAAAGCTTTTATACGTTATTCGATTGATTTCAAAATCTTTCCTATGACTCTACTTCTATGAAAAATACGGAAATTTAAAAATATTATATTTTTTCTTCTCTTTGTCTACCTAGATAAAATGTACTTCAACTTGGACTTTAATATTCTAAAAATGATGAGTCACGAATCATCGCTATTAAAAACTAGATTCGAGATATCGAGCATGCATCTACTAAGCATCGTTATTCGTTTCACACAACGAACCCTAAAGTTAAATGTCATAGATATATTAATATTATAAATGTGGAGGTAGCTCTTCTGTTACCTTTTCGTTAAGGTGTAAAAAGGTAACAAACAGACAAACCAGTATCCTGATTGCGTAATACAACACAATCACAATCTGTTACGATTTGAAACAGGTTGCTAATCCATTGCGTCATAAGTTGGAAAAAAAATCTGTTCAACAACGTAAATAACGCAATGAATGTTGTTGAACTGTCAAAATGAAACAAATTAGGCATAATTGTTTACGAAAATAAGTTACGCAGTTATGTACTGGGTTAGGACATGGATACTTTTTATCCCGGTGGTATTTCCGTTCCCGTCGGATAATTTCCGACCTCCAGGCGGGCGAAGCCGCGGGCAATAGCTAGTAGTTACAAATTTGTAAGTAGGATAGAACAAAATAAAGAAAATATATTTTACCTGCCCATAAAGGTCTTCTGCTTCCCCTTGTGCCAGACGGTAACTTCCAGGTTATTGTCATCGTACAAGTATAGGTTAAATCGCTCACACCACGACGGTTTTGACTTTGACAGCTGCTTCGATTTGTGACCTTCGCTGCCCAGCCTGTTTGGAGAAAAAAATAAGATTAATGGCAGGAAAACATGTAATCAACGATCTTGCCTGATGGTACTTAGATGTTCGTAGATTGTGGGCATTAATTAATTTAAAACATTGATTATATTCAATTAATGGTAGAGATAGGTAAGTAATGTATCAATATATGTAATATTTTTATAAAATTTATAATTTAAAAAAATGTTCATTAGACAATTATTATTGTCATAAACTCTAAATGATAATAAAAACCGCATCAAAATCCATTTCTTAGTTTAGACAAACAACGCAGTCACACGCCTTGAAGGTACTTTCTATTTATAGATGATAGATTTATTATTTTAATGTAGTTATGACACAGATATTGGTGCCGATTCTCTTTTTCACAAACTAAACTAAATTTAAGTTCAGTGCATCTTTTTCTTTCTATTTCATTATGAAAAGGACAGAAGATAAATTTTAGTTTAGTCTTGTCAAATTAATCAGCGCCTGTCACTCTCCATACAAGTTTAGACGTGATTAAAAACTTGCCGACTAAAATTACGTCAATTTACGTCAAGCGCTGATAAATTTGAAAGGACTAAACTAAAATTTATCTTCTGTCCTTTTCGTTATGAAATAGAAAGAAAAAGATGCACTGAACTTAAATTTAGTTTAGTTTGTGAACAAGGGAATCGGCACCAATGGGTATTTATTTTAGTTTCTTATTAATCACAATACTACACAGGCACACACATGTATGTCACAACATTTTATTTGATTTTGTATGAGTTTTTTTATATTATCCTATCTTATATTAATTACCTTCAATTTTTTAAAACGGACACACATGGACTTCCTGTGTTTATATTATTCTAGCATAATATGGCACTCGTGCGTTGCAGCTGAAAATTAGCGTCAGGTGGTACACCTTGTGTTGTCATCTGATATTATGCTGGCTATTAAAGCCCTTTTGTCATTATAATCATTGTTTTCTGTTTTATAGTTTTAAGGTGTATTTTTCTACTGTAATGGCAATTAACGCATTTTTCTTTCTTTGTTATGCCTTTATAGACAGTATACATAATTAATTTGCCTCTTCTAGCTTTGCATCTTCGGAAAATATGAAACGCGAGCTTTCATCTCCAAATTTTGTAAAATACGCTGAATTTAATTTCTTCTAAAATAGTTAATTGATTCAGGCGTGACCTTGCGGAAATCCATTATAAAATACAATAAACGTGGATATGTTTAGTAACCTGTTCCGCTTAGCTATTTCCAAAGAGCCATAAAAAACTCCTGAAATAAATCGACACGTGTTTCACCTCTCAACGAGGCATCCTCAGGATGACGATGGACTTGTTGCGAACTCGAACACGGCGTGGCAAGTCCATCGTCATCCTGAGGATGCCTCGTTGAGAGGTGAAACACGTGTCGATTTATTTCAGGAGTTTTTTATGGCTCTTTGGAAATAGCTAAGCGGAACAGGTTACTAAACATATCCACGTTTATTGTATTTTCTTCTAAAATACTTGGGACTGGTTGTGTCTATATTTTATAGAGTATGTACAAGGATTTATGAAACTTTATTAAACCCCTCTGAGTATTGGTATTCACCAGCTCCTCTGTAAACTCTTCGTTTACTTTCCAATGTACATGTGTTATTATGTCGCAGCGATCTGGTTAAATTAGCCATTTAATTGAACTAGAATCATACAACGTTTAACAACTTGGCGTATTGAAAGTCAGCCCTTTGAAGATGACTGACCAAGACTCAGCCAAGTGATACAAAAGGTGAAAAAAAAATCTGCGAGCAATTTGGAAATAGCGCTCGCCGCAGCACCGCTCGCTCGGTTCGCGCAAGGTTTGGTCACAGTTCTAACCTAACTTAACCTATTTCACCCAGTTTAACTAAATGACTACACGACATTCAGCCATCTGGTTAAACGTTGCGCTCAATGACTTTGCTAGTTGTCCTTCAGCTATTTAATTGGATGCCAGCGTTTAATGAACGGCCTAGGCGTCCAATTAGCTGGCTAATTTAACCAGATGGCTTCGATATATAAATTATATATTCAGCATGATCATGATCATTTCGGAATGTTTATTATTAGCCAATTTTCATTAATAATCATTTCTGAAACTTTGGACTAATTTTCACCGACTAATATGTCGCTGACCACTACTTAACTAAGATTACTGACTAGTACTCTGCATCATTTGTTGGCTATCGATTTAATTGTATTATTTGCATTTAAATATTTACAATTTTTATAAGGATGCTTAAATTGGTACCAAAACGAGCAATATAAATACTAAATTTAAAAAAAATCTTGCAGTTATATATAAAAATTAGGTATGTACCGACTATAAAATGAATCATCAAAGCATTACGGGCAGTAGGTACTTATGCTACACAAAAAGCTGATACCCATAAACTCGTTCAGTATTTTTCTTTTATAAGAATACCTAATTATTTATTCTTGTATTCGAGAACAGCTTTTTAAACAAAAGGGCTTGTAAAGGGTAACTACTCCAAGGTAATTATTCAATTTCAAAAATAGGTCATGCATGATAAAAATTGAGTGTAAAAAAAAAATGAATAAAAAAAAAAACTATAAACAAGTTTTTGTGGGTGGTAACTTGGTAAGACTTTCTCAGTTTTTAGGTTTTTTGTGTAATAAAATAAAGGATGTTAAAAAAAAGACGATAAACAAGTTTTTATACGGTAACTTGGTAAGACTTCCGCAGTTTTTTGTGTAAAAATTATGAATAATTTTGAGTTAAATGTACCGTAACGATACGGATATTTAAATACGTAATGCAGGTATTCCGTAGGGGTAAGAACTTATGAAGAGCTTACCTGTATTTACAATATAGTCCATTGGTACTGCCGCTCGGCATATCTTTGGCATCAATCAAAACGACGTTCACCATAGACTTCCATGACTTCTTGAGAATGTCGAATTTTCTGTTTTTCCAAACATACTGCCAGACAAAAGTAAAACAAACATAAATACCTGAGGGCAAGGTATATTCTTTGGCTTACAGTCAGCACTTTTTAGCGCCAAAGTTGCAAACGACCCTTAATCACTTTTTATTGTTTCAGTTGGGAAGAAATGGCGTAACGTTACCCACATTAACACGGCTCTGTCTGGAACTCTGTACCTACTAATTGTATTATGTCGTGTACTTTTATAAACAAAATAAAAAAGTTATGATCGCAGCCGCGTGCATGTGATTCGCAGTGTTTAGTGTGATTTGCTATTTCTGAATTAATGTTATTTTTACACCGATCTCTATTTACAAATTTTACAGTTATTTCAATTTCTTGTCTCTTTATTCTTTAATGTCAAAAAGCTTGAGGGGTAATAATAATAAACTAGATTGAGAAAACATTAGGTAGGTACATACCGATGTTGTCACAATATTATCCATGAGCGAAAATATTTTCTTTAACGTATATAAAGTTATTTACTGAGAACAAATTTCAGTTGAATTTATTGTTCATAACACTGTACAGAGTGGGTGACTTCACACTATGCTAAATATACGTTGTGAAGGTTTAAAAACTACCTACTAGGAAGTTAGAAAACATTCGTGAATTTAGCGTTTGAAAGTGATAACTTTAAATGTATAAATTCGCCTTTTGATTTCCAAAGGGTATTTTTATTACTTAGTGTTTTAGTGGTTATGACTTTGTGCAAGAATCAAATAGGTATTTGTATGCAAAATCCCAAAAACATGCAACAACAAAGATTACATCATCAGAGATAAAGTTCGATCGATAATTTTGATGATACTACAGTATTTCTCAATACCTCCGAGGT
The DNA here is from genome assembly GCA_963680765.1 of Agrochola lychnidis. Lineage (NCBI taxonomy): Eukaryota > Metazoa > Arthropoda > Insecta > Lepidoptera > Noctuidae > Agrochola > Agrochola lychnidis. The sequence continues at coordinate 14,178,136 of OY796850.1, read as the reverse complement.
ATCAATACAATACAAGCTAATATTACACAATACGTACCCACCTTCTGAACTTTTTTCCCATGGTCTCTGAGAATGGTCAGCCCATTGCCAATGCGGTCCATGAACTCCGAAGAGACAGCAAGCGCGGTGGGCGCCAGCGGGTCCATCACGAAACCGTCAGGAATTGCGAGCGACCTGGTAAACACACTCTCATCAACACATCATCATCATCAACAACAACCACTTAATAACAACAACTAAGTACTTAGTTGTTATAATTTGGTCGATACAAAACTTTGCAAATCGGTTTTAATTTAATGCGTTTGTTTGTATTCAATAACGCTAAACAATTCATTTCGTAGTTTGTGTATTCAAGTAATAAGTTTAATTTTCATTGATAATTTAATAAAATAATAATAACAACCCTTAAAATATCGTGCCGAGCGCACTGAGCAGGTGTGTGCTTTATCCGCGACGCATGCCGATGTACTCTGCTCCTATATGAAATACTCGTTTCGCCTGACCTGATCTGCGCTTCACAAGCAGGACCAAGCTTCCGAATTATAATTCATACATGCCGTTATGTATACTTTGTAAAGTATATCACTTATATGGCAGTAACGCAGTATATGTATGGCGGTATATACAATAGCATAACATGTACAGCGTATTGGGAAGTGGGTTTGAGTAGACTTGTTTGCTGTCCATTCCGTTATTTGTTTGTATTATTCGAGGGGTGATTGTCAGACACACTGTGTTGGAATATTATATGCACTAAGCACTAAAGTCCCCGTCACGAGAAGCTATAAATTTTGTAAACACACATTCAGGGGTTTGCAATCTTTGGGTACTTAAAATAAAATAAAAACAGTTTTGTACTATTTTTTTACAGGGATATAATTATATTAACACACACGAGTTGTAGGTCGTAGGTTCGAACCCAGGCAGACGCTTTACTTTGTGTAAATTATTTCATCGCCACTGCTCTCAAAACGGTGAAGGAAAACATCGTGAGGAAACCGGCATGTCCTAGAACCGAAAATTCGAAGACATGTGACATCTACCAACCCGCACTGGGCCCGCGTGGTGGATTACGGCCCACTCCCTCTCACAGAGAGGAGGCCTGTGTCCCAGTAGTGGGAACATTTATAGGCTGATGATGATGATGATGACACATCTAATTACAAACAAACAATATAACCTAATCCGCGAAAACACCACAAACAAACAGACGCATTCGAAACTCGAAAGACAGCAGAGACAACGTCAGCGTGAACTTACTTCAAAATCGTGGCTCAAATGTTTACGTTCCATGAATCAGATGCGTTCCAGTACCACAAAACCTTAGACGACAGCGCTTTATATCGCTAAAATATAACCCGATCAAGTGATATTGCTCATTATTTTCGTATAACACTTACGTTACTTTGACTCCATTGAATTTGGGATTATTCGTTGTTGATTAAATTGTCGCTACGTATCTTGGTAGAAGTTCTTTATTTACAAAAATTATAGCTTCTCGTGACGGGGACTTTAGTACAATTTATTCATTATTTTCAAAGAGTATACCGCAAGACCTTGCAGGTCACGGTGTCATAACGGGACTAGACATCATAATGTCTTTTGTTTAATAACGTAGTTAACACACTCTTGACACATATGTACACAGAGTACTGTTTTTGCATATTTTTTTGTTTGCTTCAAGAATATCACACTAACATAATTTGCTTATGTACAGATAATTTGGGTAGGTATGTGAAACTACTGTTCAATTGAAGTTTTCGTGAAACTTTTAAGCATGAAAAATAATAACATCTAATTCATAATATTTAGTTTCATGTGCGACTTTCCATTTTTGTTTTAGACCTATTTTAACGATATTTTGCATTTATTATTGGCAATTTATTGAATTACATACGTTTTTGTACGTAGGTAGGTAAACAGTAACAAAGAAAAGATCGGGTTGTTGAACTCGGATGGAAATATAAAAAAGGAACTTTTACGCGTCTCAAGAATTATGCCCTGGCTGGAGGCTTTGAGTTAGCTCAATGCAGCCACAGTACTCATTACCTCAGACGTCAACTAAGAGATGCAATAATTAAAAAACCGGCCAAGTGCGTGTCGGACCACGCACAATGAAGGGTTCCGTAGTTGGGATGAATTTATCCCAAAAACAAACTTAACTTTGTAGTTGAAAAATATGTTCTCCCATACGGAATGTATGGGAAAACATGTTTTTGCAACTGCAAAGTTAAGTTGGTCGATTATTACTCGTTAATCTGTAGAGCCTACTTAGCCGTGATAGTTTTCCTTTTAATTTCGTTATATCAGCTACTGTTGTGATTTTTTTCACATACCCAAAACCAACCATTTAGCCGGCAGGGGGGGGGGCACTTGACTCTAACAAAAATTAGCACTTTAAAGCTTAATATTTCGCAAACGAATCCCTGAATCCAAAAACGGTATTCACAAACTCTCAATATTTTTAAAGGACCTTTCCAATGATACCCCTCACCATGGGGTAAAAAAATAAAAAAATAAACATTACCACTTTACATGTATGAGAGGTACCCTAAAAAAAATGTTTTTCATAATTTTGTTTTACCACTTTGTCGGCGTAATTAATATGTATATCTATGCCAAATTACAACTTTCTAGTACTAAGGGTCTCGGAGCTAGACCGCGGACAGACAGACAGACAGACATACAGACAGACAGACGGACATGACGAAACTATAAGGGTTCCTTGTTTACTACGGAACCCTAAAAACGAGCGAGCCCTACAGTAGTAGCATACGATGTGTAACATCTTGACATTTTACATTCGTAATAAGCAACATAAAAAGGGCGGGGCCTCGTCAAGGTCGTTTCTGACGGCCAACTCTAGCATCGCGCGCGCTCACTGGTCAAATCGAAGCTCATCCACATACCAATATCTACCTAAGTGTATGGCTAATTCTTTTGAATATATTATTTTGGGGCTTGTACTACTATCCGGGTCTTACGGTAAACTTTCAAGAATGAAATATTGAGATATTGATAGGTAGATACGGATTCTATTTATAACGTCAATGTGAATAACTTAAATAAGATAGATAAGGCTTCTATTCATTCGTTATTCCGGCAACTCATCTCGATGTTAATAAAATTGAACAGTTTTAAGTTTTACCTAATCAGTTCTCATAATAAATTAATGTAAATGGAGCCTCTTATTATGCGTAGTATTAATTTTATTTACGAAGTGGGTATTACACCATATTCTGTAAAGTCAATAGAAAAACGCTCCTATGTATCATCATCTTGTCTTCGAAGGAAGGATGAAACCTATTCTTTGTTAGAAAACGGAAAATATTAAATTACGTAAAACAAAATAGTTTATAACTTCAAATAGACTTGTATAGAGTTATGTGGTATTGTGGTCTTTGACATATTAAACTTGGTTCGTTCCAGCAAATATTGAGTCAAGCACTCGGGTGTGTGACGTCAATGTGTTCGTGGGATAATCCGGCGCGGGCGCAGACACCCATTACGATCATCTTTGGTACTATTAGAAGATACTAATATGTTTTAAATTGCCAGTATTTTTAGTTGAATTCTATGTTTTTTATTGTCTTCTCAATTATGTTTTGAACAAGTCACGATTATCAATGACTACAAATTCTTTGCAAATCATCTTGAAATATGTACTACCTGCTTGTTTGCCTACACTAATATTATAAAGAGAAAAGATTTGTATTTTTGTTTGTAATGAATAAACTCAAAAACTACTGGACCGATTTTAAAAAATCTTTCACCAGTAGAATGCTGTATTATCGCTGAGTAACATAGGCTATAATTTATAAAGATATCACGCGGGCTAAGCCTTAATGAGGGAATTTAACTTTGATGTGTGAGGTCAACCACCGCTCTGTCAAGCTAATTTTTTTTGCTATTAACGACCATTGGGTCGTTAATAAAAAAAAAATTAGCAGAACGGTAGCGGTTAAGGCCAAAAAGTTTGGTGTGACGCAACCAACCATTTGCGAGAACCATTTCGAGCACATTTTCCTACTTAGTTCTTTTTAAATTCACCATAATAGATCGCTGTATCTATTGCAATTTTCAATATATAATCCGAAAAATTAAAATCCGGTAAATAGAGTTTCGTCTAAGCCTTTTTCCGTAATAGCAGGTCAAGCGCACTCCGCGTTTTAGGTATAAATAAAGCTACTAGTACGCGGCGGGCTCGATTTGTCGGGCCAATTCTGTGGGCGTAACGTAGTCAGAAGATATTTAAGAGTTTCCTACGCGATAGAAAGAGAGGCAACTCCTAGAATATTACTGTAGGTAATTAGCGCTGTGCGACCTGAATTGCATTTTATTTCGTCGTAGCAAGAGTCGCTATTTACTTAAATGATTTTACGGAGTGAATCTTCTGTACTTGTACTATTATGTATTCTGTGATAATAGGTACTTATGCGAGATATAAAATGGATTTCCTTTACAAAAAGCTAAAATTGAACTGCGAATCGAATTCACTTGATTTAATATGAGATCCACACAATCGGGTTCTCCTTTTTTTTTTCTAAGAACTTTTTTTTATTCTGAGTGAGTAATACTAATACCCTATTGTTATAAATCTTGACTTCCCCAATTTGATAAGTAGCTGTCACTTTGTAATAGACTCATTGTCTTCCTTACGATTGACCTTAGGGAGCTGATTAACATGTTGGGGACAATCTGCCGGCCGGGGTTACGCACGTTCCGCGGATTTATTTGTAGGTAGACATGTTCAATGGAAAGGTTTCTCCGATATTTATTTTTATAAATCTTTCTCTACAGTTCCGGTATATTTAAAAAATAAATAATTATGTAGGTAGGTACCTATGATATCGGCGGTAAAGTTCGCAAGTTAATCTAGCGAATTTTCCGCTTCCGGCAAGTATGCAAAGTTTTATAAGTATCTACAGTGATATTGTATTTACTTTAACAGATAAATCATAACATTATTGATTAAATTAATAACATAATTGTTTGTTAAAAATACTCGTAAATTTTATTTCGGTTAGTTAGACCATCTATGATCTAATTAACCAAAATAAAATGGATCAATAATTAAAAGAACTCAATATTTACGTACCAAACAAATTCTCTTAAATCCGAAAAAAACACACTCACATCACAAGAAGAACACAAACTTTCGAGTGAGCACACTCTAAAATTATTTCACCCAAACTTGAACTGGATTACTGACCTTACCCGACTCGAAGGCTCTCAACGTGACAACAAAACTATAAACACAACGCGCACACCAAGCGAGTGATCGAAAATGAAGCAAACACACGTGGCACTCGATCGAATCGAATAAAACTTACACAAAAATATGGTTCAAAGCGTCACACCACCTCCTTGACATAAGGAAGCTATGATCCGCCATTGACGATCAACTCGCAGATTAACAGGAAGACTAAACTCCGATTAGAAGCACGTAACTATAGTTTAACAGCGCCCTTGGTATCGGTTTTTGTCAATTGTTCATTGAACCATTCGTTTAGATTTATCTCAGATCGCGAGGACTGTCGGCACGACCGGTATGTATGTGGTCCAATACATAAATAAGCTTAGAATGCGGATTGTTTGGTGGAGATCCGACATTTGCTCTTTGTACTTTTGATCGAGACGTAGAAATATAGCTGTATGGTAAGGATGTGTCATTAATTTTCAGGGCTTAACTTTGTTGACAGGTATCTGTAAATATAGATGCATTATAAATACAGTGATAACCGTTTCCGGGGTTGCGAATAAAACCGAAAGGCAGATCGTGGCCCACGGCAACATGGCAACTGAAGGAACACGGGTGGGTTTTAGTCAGTAAGAGTCTGACACGCCCTCCCGCTTCGCCCAGAGCGGGAGAAGTTATTTGACAATTCCCATCCAAAAAAAAAGTGATAACCGTTTATAACGACTTGGCTTAACTATACGTACGGGTTATAATGACGAAATTTTGAGGTCCCAGCATTTCCGTTTACTTAACATAGTGTTTGATTATAACGACTATCGGCTATAGTAACCGTAATCCGACAAATCCTTCGAAGTCGTTATAAACGGTTTTGACTGTACTTGAAATCGCATCGTGGTGGACCCTAGCAAACCGATATATAGTAAGTAACATGACAAAAAAACAGACATCTATGGGGAGTCTTAGTAGGTACCTATATTGAATATGATTTAAAATCGTCCAGATTTATGTTCCAATCGATACTTCGATTAGGCTTTTTAACAGACTGCGGCGAAGCCAAAAAAGGAGGGTTATGTGTTTGACCTGTATGTATGTCCGTCTCTATGTACCCTCGTAACTACTAAACGGATGAACCGTTTTGATGAAAGATATGTTAATGTATGCGAGTGTCACTGAGTATATTAAATTTAAAAAAATCAAAATGGTGGTTTTTTGGCGCCAAAATGTATCTTTAAAATAAAAAAAATGTACCTGCCCTATAGAGTGGGGTATCAAATGAAAGGTGTTTACAAAAATATATACAAATAATATGTTTAAATGTAGGTAATTTGGAATGAGAAATGACAAAAAAACAAAAAAAAAAAAAAAAAAGGAATTTAAAAAACTAAAAACAAGCATTATAATCTATAGAATTTTGGTATCGCAGGTGGGGACAAACTAAAGTTACACCATATTTTCAGATCATTGGTTTGTTCCGCAATATAATGCTTGTTAGGGTTCCGTACCCGAAGGCTGCCAAACGGGACTGTAGTAATAGGTAGACAGTTGAAAATTTCATAGATTATGCATTTCTATTGCCGTTCTAACAACAAACGATAAAAAATGTATAAATTAAAAATTAAAGGGGGTCTCCGTACAATAAACTTGTTGTTCATTTTGGAAAAAAAAATCTAACCCTGTCATGTAGTGTCATTGTCTAGAGCTCATCGAGTAGAGAACAAATATACATATATTATTTTAAATTTTTCTTAAAAAATTATGAAATAGAGGACCATTTTTGTACGAGTTCCATCTCAACAACAAGTTAGGAATTTGAAACTTCTGTATATCATGTACCATATACTATATATAATCAACAAATAATAAAAACGCCGATTCATAAAGTATTTTATTTAAATATGGGTGATTTTCTGCAACTACAAAAATAACTTTGTAATTCATAGTATCATTATGAAATACAAATTTATCTTTGCGATTTTTTTAAATTTAAGATGAAAAAAAAAATTCTTCGTTTAGTATTTTCATCTATTTGCTGAATAATGTAGGTACGGTGGTACGGAACCCTTCGTGTGCGAGTCCAACACGCATTTGGCCGGTTTTTTTATTCTCTTTTTAGTTATGTGTTTTGCAGGCAGGTTTTTTAGTTTTTTAAATAACTTTTATTATTGCCTGATGATATCAAGTTATCATATATGTATAAGCTATATAAAATGCCATAATTAAACTAAATTACCATGCCTACCTTTAAAAACAAGTTTAGCTTAGGAGCTTAATTAAAATATTTTATCGCAGTCCAGTTATGGAGAGCAGTGGTGGCCAAGTGGTAATGGCCGCGGCTTACGAGTCGTAGGTTCGAACCCAGACAGCCGCTTTACTATGTTTAAATTATTTTATCACCACTGCTCCCAAAACGGTGAAAGAAAACATCATGAGGAAAATGTCCTAGAAAAACTCGAAGCCATGTGACATTTACTAACACGCGCTGAGCACGCGTGGTGGATAACGGTCCACTCCCTCTCATAGAGAGGAGGCCTTTGTCCCAGCAGTGGGAACATTATAGGATGATTATGATTTTAGTCCAGTTACAAGATTATAAAAACAGCTACACGTCATCGCTACGAACAAAAACCAAGTGCGTTGCTACGAGATTCCTTGAGAAAACATATTTTGCATAATAAATTGGTTAACATATGATGATGTTCCCGACAAGGCCACGATTATGCAGCGCCAGCGCAACATGTCCTCCTAAGAAAATGGTTATATCCCATGGGAACATCATGCCATAAAAGGAAGCAGTTCGTTCCATAGGGGATTAACACAGCTGCAGGCGAACTTGAATATGTAGAATGTAATTACATTTCATAATGCGGATTGCTTGGTTCAGAGCTATGTAAGCAAATATAATTGCTAATATTTAAAGATCTGTTGGCTTGTTTTACTTGAAATTGAATGTAGAACACAGGTATTTCAATAGGCGAACTGAAGATTTCAACGATAAAATTCAGTCGAAGGAAAACTTTACGTGAACTTCTAAGTATTCAAAAAAAAAAACAAGTAAATCGGGTCATTAATCACTGGGAAATCGTACTACCTACATGAAAAAAAAAAACACGTCAAATGCATACCCTCTTCCTTTTTTAAGTTGGTTATTTTTTTTTTACAAAAATTAATCCTCTGTCAAAATCAAATGACGAACACATAATGTCAAGCTGTCATGTTTCACGTAAACAATTTGTTGACTGCTTGAACTCTGTTTATCTTTTTTGTTGTAATTGACACTCATTATTGTTTTTACATTGCCATTGTAAAGTTTTTCAGAGTTTAGGTAGGTACCTCAGGGTTTAGGTACAATGATCGGTCGGTGGGTAGGGTCACCGATATTCGATCTTCAAACCGTATATTGTGGTCGGTAATTATTATAATAAATTATAATTACGTAGTAGCTTAAGTCAATCAACACTTTTAAATAACTCCTGCCAAATGACTTGAATAAGTTAAATCACCTAATGCACTAACTTCAACTCGAGAATAACTCAGCAATACTTGCTGGTGCTACAACAATCAATAGCTTTTGTTGAACGACTGCAAAGCACGTTTGGAACAAAGAAAATCCTTTTAACTCAGATTCGACGTATGCCTTTGAATTGCTTTTTCAATAGAATATTCGTGATTATAACGAATACTTATAAAGTTTATACTAAGTAAGTACATATAGTAGTTTTTGTCAGCGATTCAGTCTGCGTAGATTTGAAAATATTGCGAATGGATTTTCCTACACAATTTTGAAATTTCGTTGCTACTCATTATGATTCGACTTTTAAATAATTATTTCTTGCTTAAAAGGAGGCTCCAATCACTAGTTGTTAAGATTTACTTGTTAAAATAATAAACTATTTTTCATTTTCATTTCTTAGTGGATCTGGACGCGTACCGCGAGGGTTGGTTCGAGGTGGCGCGGGAAAAGAGTTCCTGGACTTTGGGGAGACCTTTGCCGAGCAGTAAATAAAATAAAAAAGTGCACCTAGCAAATGTTTTCATGTTAATATTTAAGTGGCTCCGTGTATAGTCAGCAGTCATTAACTGAACTGAGTTATAAATACATCACAAACTTTTACGAGATACCAAAAGTATTATTTATTTTCCTGCTTGAGTTGATCAGTTAAATTATATTAGTGAAGTCGTTCAAATGTTTCAAAAGGCAAAATATACATTTAAAAAAGCGTCACGTCTTTCTAATAGGGTAACAGCAGTTCCGTCCAAACGGTGGATTATTTGATTACGTCAGAACAATTAATATTATTAATTCGCCATCACTTAATATATTTTTTACGTTACCTATTGCGATGTTATAAGGTGACCTAGGCTGCTGCGTCATTAGTAGATAAAATACAGTTTCTATACTGGATGTCACATTAATATTATTCAAATAAGGTAACATTTAAAGGCGAAAACATAACAACGTAGATAAAAACCTTTTTCTTATGTTTTTTTACTATTTTTTATTGATTTGAATAATTACTGTACACAATGTGTTTGTAGAGATACTACATCTTTACAAACTATTAAGACGCAGATATATGACAGTGACCTTGAATGGTTAGCTTGCGTGTTCTGTGCTGAGCTCACGCAACGCGTCGTACGTCCAGCCAGTAATAGGTCTCGCCCATCAAGGAGCGCTGTCCCAAATTAGACGCATTATTAATTTATTACAAAAGGTATTTTAATAAAACACGTATATTAAAAGATTAGTAATTTAATTATCTTTAAAATGGTGAAGTTTTCAGAAAATACGCTTGATGGATTTTGCGTCATTCTTAGTTTTTTATCCGCGTTAGACATAACTTTACAAATTAATTTCACTAAACATAATCAAAAATATGCCTATATTAAAATATTAAAAAAATTTCTTAATTTAACATATATTTTTTCCAAATCACTAATACTACTGGTTTAGACATCATCTTCAGTATAAAATCATTAAAAGTCAGCTATCGTCCCCTTAATAGAATCCTTATTCGGCAATGGAAACATTGTGTACAGCCTAGCGGTTAACCGCCGGGGCGGCTAACCGCGCGGCTAGCAGCTTTTTCATTTTAATATGCAACCGGTTTTGATTGTACGCACTTAAGTATAATTCCTTGAATAACATTGACGCATTTCTCGTCTCTACATTTTTTCCCACTTTTTGTTTTATTATTGCGGATATCTTATATGGATGTAACAGCATTAGTTTAGTTAGGTATATAACATAATGATAACAGCCACACGGGTCGACTTGCTGCGGTCGTTTCGTAGATGATCCATTACATATCGAGCCCCGCAAGCCGTTGGTCCTGCCTGTCATTCGTAGATCTTTGACAGTCGTTACGGGTAGTCAGAAGCTCAAAACATAGTTTGGAAAAGGCTAAAAAGATTAAATAAGCGAATCCTGTCTGCACACAAAAATCATGACCCTGAATGACTTTTTATAAGTTCATTCAGGTTTATAGCCTCAAATTAAATTGATTGTAACAACGTACCATTATGAATTTATCATGACGTAGGAAGGAGCAGAATAATAGGCATTATTAAGTAGGTATTATTATTTTTTGCATCACTATGTTTTGCTGCCTTTATCTACCTGCTCAACTTGGGAGAGGTCTATGTCCAGCAGTGGACTGCTATTGGGGTATAGTATTCGCACTAAGATCGTTCGAACTTGTTGTTCGGTCAGACAGAGGGCGCTCCGGTTTTCCGAACAGAAAGATACATAATTATGCATGCGGCCGATCGCGTATTCGGGCAACGATCGCTTCCTTTATTTTTTTTGGGGAAATCCATGGAAAATCCTCATGGATAGGAACGCCCTTTATCTGGGGAGAATGGAGCGTGATGTTGAACTCCTACCGACTAAAGGTCAATGCAGACGTATAAGCACTGCACGGTATTTTATCGGCCGTTCAGGATTCTTTCTATGAAACTCTATAATGCAACGCACACTTATAAGCACCGTAAGTCCGTAACGGTATCGTATCAGCCCGAGATCTGTGGTGCTGATCCCGTGCAGTGCGTATACGTGTGTGTTGACCGATTGTGTTTAAAAGCACACGGTGCACCGATGTGCAGGTTGAAACGGTAGCAACGTCTGCGTAATTTAAGTAATCTGTAATTTCAATTCTGTTGTTACTTTAAATCAAGGAAATCTCCTTCACCTTGTCTTGAATAGAGCAACTTTAACAAAAGTACTTACATACATCTCGTTTTTAAATTTTATCGCATCACTTGCTGTGTACCCACTCCCAAAGGGGAATAACCGAGATAGATAAATAACCACAATCAACATTTATACACTCATTAAAATTAAATTACACGTCTTGCCATGATTTTTATGTAAACACTCTTTTTGTGATCCCAAAGATAGACCTAAGATGGAATGGTTTCCGCGATTGAGAACAAGAAGCAAGGACGACAAAATTGACGTCGCATTCTTCGTGACGTCATTTCTTGGTAAAAGTAATGAGAGGTAAGGGTTAAAGGTAAGAAAGCACGACATTTATAGAAATTATCCTTGAGTAAGCGGAAAGTTCACCCGAGATACAGTAATGGAAAACAACAAAGGAATGTCATTGGTACTTTCTCAGAATTCGGTTTAATTGTAATATAATTTTAGCACTGACATTGGAATCGAGAAACGATCGCGGCATTTCTTGAAATTACCTACATTTATTTGCGGAAATGTTTTTGAATTAATTCTCTTTTTATTTATATCACGTTAACAGTTCCTAGCTGTAGAGCGTACGCTATAACGCGTCGTAGGGTCGTCGCGCCCCCTACACTTTGCGTAGACGTTGCGTAGGCGCCTACGCTGCGTAGCTGCCTACGCCGCGTAGTCGCGGGGCGAACGGAATAGTTACGTTTCCAATATTCGATACAAACAACCACAAAATTATGGTTCGTTTTGTTGATGCAGTTCGCCCAATGCAAAGAAATTTGTCACCAGAAGCAATAGCACTATATTATACCTAATAAAAAATGAAAAATTCTTATATTCTTATTCTCTCTTAGTAATGCATATATAAGAATTTTTCATTTTTTGCCTAGATGACGAATGTAGGTATTGTAAATAATTGTAATGACACAAAAAGTCCCCCTTGTGTCATTAGTATTACCATTCATAGTCACCTAGAATGTATATTGCAGGAAATTACTGATTCACATCAGTCGGGCACAGGCTTGACTAGTTGAATTATAGTGTACATTAAAGCATATTTATTTTTTTCTTTTCGATGTGTTACCAGTTCTGAACGATCAGTTTGAAAGTGTCTATATCCTTCATACATAATATACATAGTTTTTAAGCTTAAAGGACCTTACTAATGACTTTATTGGCAGAATGTTAAAGGAAACTCCTAGTTAAATCAAGGTAAACCTTGAAGCGTATTGAATCATTCGTGCATATTAGGATATAGTCACCTTTAAGCCCAAACATGAATGATTCAAAACCACAACTAGGCATTGATAATATTAGCCAATATCAATAAAAAAATGGTTCATAATCGAATAGTGACGATACTATATAAACTATTATTATTATTTATATACTGTCGTCACGAGCAGTGGTGGCCCAGTGGTAACGGCCGCGACTTACGAGTTGTAGGTCGTAGGTTCGAACCCAGACAGGCGCTTTACATTGTGTAAATTATTTCATCACCACTGCTCTCAAAACGGTGAAGGAAAACAGCGTGAGGAAACCGGCATGTCCTAGAACCGAAAATTCGAAGACATGTGACATCTACCAACCCGCACTGGGCCCGCGTGGTAGATTACGGCCCATTCCCTCTCACAGAGCGGAGGCCTGTGTCTCAGCAATGGGAACATTTATAGGCTGATGATGATGATGATGATGACTGTCGTCACTGAATTCTGAATAAGTAGTTGCTACAGGTGTAATGATTAAAATATGAGTGTAATATTGATTGTAATATAAAACAGCTGGCGTTTTAGCACGTAGCTGCGTATTTATCTTTTGTTATATCTCCAAAGTAAAGTATTTCAAGTCCAAGACTACGTAATACCTACTTAATATCGGTGTTTAGAAACTTGTGTCCTGATAAGAGTATCTACCTGCTATCAGCACCGGTTCATTATTACGTCACTACTGTTTTGTAATAATTATCTCCTTTTTTTATTTTATTTAGTAAAATATATGTTACCTGCTTGTTAATTTGTATGAGGCCAGTACCCTAATTGCGTAACTTATTTTCGTAAACAATTATGCCTAATTTGTTTCATTTTGACAGTTCAACAACATTCATTGCGTTATTTACGTTGCTGAGCCGATTTTTTTTCCAACTTATGAAGCAATGGATTAGCAATCTGTTTCAAATCGAAACATATTGTGATTGTGTTGCATTACGCAATTAGGGTGCTGGTGACCTATAACACAGGTTTTCCTAAACCTATATCAGGCATCAGCTCTCACAATATGAATTCATATAGTTCAAAACTGAGGAGCTCGTGGCTAAATAATAACAGCCGCACGGGTTGATCAGACAGGTAAAGCTACGCTTGCCGGGGTTGGTCCGTGGATGGGTGACCATCTTTACATACCGAGACTCCTCCGTGCCTCGGAAAGCACGTTAAGCCGTTGGTCTCGGCTGTCATTCGTGGATCTTTGACAGTCGTTACGGGTCGTCAGAAGCCCGAAAGTCTGACAACCAGTCTTCCAAGGGGTATCGTATTACCCAGGTACTGGGTTGTGGAGGTCAGATAGGCAGTCGCTCCATGTAAAATACTGGTATTCAGCTGCATCCGGTTAGACTGGAAGCCGACCCCAACGTATTTGGGAAAAGGCTAGGCAGATAGATAATTCAAAACTGTTAAGTGCTGCAAAACCATTGTGAGAGAAAATAAATATATTTCATTATTATTTTATCAATATCGTTTCGTCATTACGTATTTGTAAGGACAGTCAAAGTAAAAAAAAAGATCAAACGCCATTTATAAAATCTTTTTGAAATATTGGCAGATATACTGTACGTTTACAGACAACATACAATACACGCATGTCTTCCCCGAAGGTAAGCAGAGGGGTACATATGGCACCCCCACATTGCGCTTGTTATATTTAAGTCCCATTAAATAAGGGGCTGTTGTGAAATTGTGACGTACAGTCGGCGTTTAATATTTCACAATTTCAATAGATAGTTTAGCAGAAAAATGTTTTGCAATTCGCTAAATGTATCGATATTATTTTTGCCCTTGACTGTAGGTAGGTACACGCAACATGTTCAAAGTATACTCTTGGGAAATTATAACAATGCGACAATTTAATAAATGGGTTGTTCCGTTTTTTACATATTTTTTTATTAAAAAAAACTGCCTCCTTGGTCTAGTGGTCGCAAGCGCTACTGCTGAGTATGAGGTCCTGGGTTCGATACCCAGGTTGGGTAAAGTGTTATTGGGTTTTTCTATCTGGAATTTCTCAGTAGCAGCCCGGAGTCTGGATTTGTGCCCGGTTGATGGCAATAGGCTCGCTCCGGGACTTAAACATAACTGGCTAAATATGGGTGTCCCTGCTACAGGTACACCTCTGCCCAACCCTTCGAGGAGACAAGGCGTGATGTTATTGTCATGTTTTTTATAAATTCCATAGAAATAAATATATATTTATTTATTCCATATCTCTCTCTCTCTCTCTCTTTAAGTGGGGTCATCATCATCATCATCATCATCAGCCTATAAATGTTCCCACTGCTGGGACACAGGCCTCCTCTCAGTGAGAGGGAGTGGGCCGTAATCCACCACGTGCGGCCCAGTGCGGGTTGGTAGATGTCACATGTCTTCGAATTTTTGGTTCTAGGATATGCCGGTTTCCTCACGGGGGAGGGGTATATAATAGTATATACTTCCGTATTTCTATGCGTATTTTAAAGACTACAGAAGGCCAATTCCTATAATTTAAAAAGTTAAAATCTAATCGCAATCTCGTCTCAGCGACAAAAGCGCAAAAATTTAAGGAAAGAGGCATTTTCGACATATTGACAATGAGATTAGAAAGCGAAAGTTCCTTAAAGTACGGGAAACGCCCCTCGGAATTAGATGTATATTAAAGCTTTCGCTACAAAACGAAAGAAACGAGTTTTACAAATTCCGGGATATCGATAAAAACGTACCTATTCATACCCTTATGTAGTTACGAGTAAATTTACTTTGTAATAACCTCTTAGGGCAGGGATGGCCAATTTTTTCCAAATAAATATTAAATGTGGCCATGACGTGTCAACAAACAATTTTGTCTCAGTGACTACTGAAAACAACTATAATATCCACAATAATACCCTTTATTTGCAACTATACTGTTTCAGAATTATACCTTTTATTATTAAATAGTCTTATACAGTAATGTTAATATTTATTTAAATGAAAGAACTAATTAGTGCGACTTCTCGTGTTGCAAACTAAATGACTAGCTAGGTACTTAGGTAGGTGCCTAAATTCCTGAAATGATGCCGTGCCCAAATTAGTTTGTTACGTGCCATCAATGGCACGGGTGCCATTGGTTTGCCATCCCTGTTTTAGGGCCTTACTAGAAAATAGCCAGCCTTGAAAACTTCTTTGTCTACCTACTGAACAGTAAACCTTTACAAGCTGATAATTCGCTAGCTCTAATAATTAATTACAACGTTTTTATTTTTCTTTCGTAATCTATTGGGTATTTTATTATCATTCATATTGAATTACAGACTAATTAACACATTGTTTATTGATTATGCTAGGAAAGATAAATCCCCATCAAACAAATCAGCTCCGATATGGCCCTGAAAATGTTTAGTTTTTTTTATTTCTAAACTAGTTAACCGTCTCAGTCAACGATTAAGGTAATGGAAATAATATTCGGTAAGTAACCTCTACAAGACGTATAGCTCTATCTCTTTCTCCCACTGAAGTAATATTAAATTAATACTGCTTTTGAGCTGGTGGTAGGCCCTCTGGTAGCCCAATGGTAACGGCCGCGACTTATGAGTTGTAGGTCGTACGTTCAAATTCATACCCTGACAGGCGGTTTACTTTTTGCAAATTATTGAAAACATCGTGAGGAAACCGGCATGTCCTAGAAACAAAGTTCGAAGACATGTGACATCTACCAACCCGCACTGGGCCCGCGTGGTGGATCGGCCCACTCCCTCTCACAGAGAGGAGGCCTGTCCCAGCAGTGGAAACACTATTATAATAGGGTGATTAAAAGTAAGAATAATAATCGATATTAGGTATTCTTTAAACATTATTATTGATGTCCCTGTTTTTACCCTATTACATGGCTTAAACATAACTGGCGAAATAGAATATTACCTATACACCTCCCCCTAAATCCTCGGGAAATGTAAACGTAGGTAATGTTTTATTATATAGGTAATTTTTTAAACAAAATATTTTGATTCTAAGCTAACAATGAGTAATAAGGTTTTAAATAATTGAGGTGTAGAATTGGAAGCTGCAAGCAAAATTCAGGTCGCAGGTTGCTGAATTCTGCAGGAGGAGACGCCCTGGGCGTCGGGAATCACAAGAAGATTTCCGGCCACCGTAGGCGCGGGCTTGCGGATGGTGAGCAATGGGCAGCTCGCCGTCCGATAAGGACCAAGCCCGGGTCGACGGCGCGTTGTGTTCCACGCGCGCCTCAAAGAGATGTCAGCAGAATTGACGGGGTTCGCTAGGGCCAATGCCCCCCGGCAGGCATTTCGAAGAAAACCGATAGGGAAATCGTGGCCCCCCTGGCAACACGGCAACTGAAGGAACACGGGTGGGTTTTAGTCAGTAAGAGTCTGACACGCCCTCCCGCTCCGCCCAGAGCGGGAGAAGTTATTTGATAATTTCCCACCCAAAAAATATCAACATGTACGTCACAGATAAATAGATTTTTAAATTATTATAGCTACAAGCCAACATGTTCTACTTAAACTGATTCGCAGTAAGTTCTAGAGGGAAATTTTGTTATGTCGTGGAATAATACCGCGATTTGACTGATCTGATTGATAGTATGTGGTTTAATTATAGCATTTCGTATAAGAAAACCATTCGGGTATTTTTACAGTTTATAAACAACTTTTTTGTACCTAACGGTAGTAATTTAGTTGTTTTAACACGGTTAGTGCAGTGGCTTGGTTTTCTACGCAGGTCGCAGGTTCGTTCCTATTTGATTATGATGATAAGACCTTATACTGACATAGAACCCAGTCTGGTCATTATTCTGCGGATGAGTTTTCCTTATAGTCTGTACTTTTTTCTCAAAAACGTTTAAATTGATTTGACATTTACTAAATGACAGTAAGTGTGTGTATTTTTTTTTCATTATTGAGTACTTGAAGGCCAGTCTAAAGTCTCTTCAAAAATAAATCTGTTACTCACTCGGTATCTTCCGCTTGCGCGTGCGCAGGGTCAAGCACTATGTTTTGTTGCGGTTCTATTGTTGCAGCGTTGTCACTGGAATTGTTCACCAATTCCACATCCGGACATTTGGTAACTTGTGACATTGTCTCGTTCGCCGAAGGTATTTCGACACAATTCGATATTGTTGCAGTTCCTCTCAGTACCGGTCGGTTGTCAAAAGTTTCATTTCGAACAGAACGCGCCAAGGACGCTAACGTCGCTGGCTGTTTGTCAACACACTCCAACTGACTCTTTGTCCTGAACGAGATTTTCTTCCAAGACATCACGATTATGAATAAAACTCGAACTTTAAAACAGCATTTCAACTATTCCTGTCACATTAGTATTATTGTTTATTACTATTTGTTTGCATTGCAGGAGTTATAAAACATTCATATTATTATTGTTTTTGAATTATACGGACCGGCGACACTTAGCTATGCGCACCTTGGACGTGAACTCAGTAAACACAATAAATATTATAAATATTTACAGAATGACACAAAAGTATCGCGCGTTATCAAATACAGAACTGAATACCAAATTGGGAGAGGATGAAGTTGTTGGGTCATAACGTACCCTGCCAGACACGATAATTAAACGGTATCATCATTGCGTGGCCGATCAACGTCATTCGTTAACCTAATCGTTAAATTGTAATTAATTGTAGTTTGTTGTGAAACGAACATACCTCGGTTAGTTGTCGACTCGGTGACAGAGGCACGATCGTATTGAAGGTACTCTAATGACTGCTCACTGCGACTGTTGCTTACTGCACCCACAGGTATTCCACCGTATTGTTCTTTGTGTCTTCAGTCTGACCCCACTGAACATGTTATTGCGTTTGACAATATCACTGACCGCGAGCGAGCACTGCGGTGTTTACTCGAAAGAACAAAAAAACGTGTCCCCACAGCCATCGGAAACAACTGTCTGTCATTCAATACGAATCGTAGCGTGGGTATACGCATAAATTAACATATTTACGTCAAATGGCAAATAATGTAAAGAAGCAAACATAAAGTGCTGGAACGTCGTGACTTGCTGAGTAATTTTACGAAAGGGTTTTCCAGTGCCATGACGTGTTTAAGTGTAACAAGATGATGTAGTATTATGAACATATTTTATTATAGCAGCGCCTGCGCTGAAGTTTTTTTATAATCAATAGTGAAGCAGTCAGAGGAAAAGCGTGTTGGTAAACAAATAATAGCGCACCTTACGCTCAATATCCGTAAGGATCAAAATTGAATGAGTGAATGTACAACTGTAGTAGAATATAAGTTTTCAATTATCCTGAATTAAATGAATGAGTTTCCGGTTAAAGGTCTTAAATGTTTTAAGTCAGTAAGTGAAATAAGTAGGTTATCAAATGCATATCCATCGTACCATTTTTTGTGACTCACTAAGTATTTAGTTTACTTTAGTCAAGTGACACTCACTGTAGTTGTAATTTTTTTACTTACTTGGGAGTGTAACACCTCTTATTGGCATTATGAATGTAACTACTTAATAGCCAGATAAATAAATAGTTAGAAGATACTTAACACTTAAACGTTATTAAACAAAATGCGATGCTAAGATTTGCACTAGCCGAATGACCAAGATATTGTTCAAATACATACCTACCTAAGTACCCTGTTTCTTTGAAAGGTAAGAATACAAAATGATATCTACCTCGAAAAGCATCCCAAACAAACATGTATGTTGTACCTTTATGTAAATTAGGTTTAAGTCATGCTTAGCTGAGCCTGCGAGCCTCAACAAATAAAAGTATAATAAAACAAAATGCATTTGGAGATTGACAAATTCGTACAGTCAACAGCAAGTCCTGGTAACAAATGAACTTTGGCAGCGACTTTCCTTCGTAGCAGCTAGGGCGATTGTAGAACGAAAATAAAGATAATACGTTTATTTGAGTTAAAATATGACTCAAAGAAAAATCATAAAAAATAACAAGTTAGGGGAAAACTATATTAAGGACCTAAATGATGTAAGTACTTCATTTACTGAAAAACCCGACCACAAATGGTGTTATTTGCTGATAATATGCCTTTGCATGACACGTCACTTATTTTTAAAGTAAACAGACATGCACAGGTGCTTGACGACGACGACGTATATAACGCTGTGAGTAAGGTCCATAATTCATCATCATCATCAGCCTATAAATGTTCCCACTACTGGGACACAGGCCTCCTCTCTGTGAGAGGGAGTGGGCCGTAATCCACCACGCGGGCCCAATGCGGGTTATTAGATGTCACATGTCTTCGAATTTTCGGGTCTAGGACATGCCGGTTTCCTCACGATGTTTTCCTTCACCGTTTTGAGAGCAGTGGCGATGAAATAATTTACACAAAGTAAAGCGCCTGCCTGGGTTCGAACCTACGACCTACAACTCGTAAGTCGCGGCCGTTACCACTGGGCCACCACTGCTCCATAATTGGTTTACTCTAAATCATTTGGTATTCAATGAGAAGAAAACTAAATGTATAAGATTCGCGTTACCGAATGTTAGAAGTAGTGAATTTCACGTTGTATTGAATAAGGAGGTACTAGAATTCGTCGAAAAGACTGTTTTCCTGGGAATCACGCTTGACTCAAAGCTGCAGTGGAGTCCTCACTTAACGTCACTTACAAGGCGGTTAAGAGTTTAGCCGCACGCTGTTTGGAAAACTCACCAATTAACAGACGTGGCTACCGCGAGACTGATATATTTTAGTTACTTTCATAGTATCATGTCTTACGGTATTTAGCTGTGGGGACGAGCTGCAGATGTTGTTTTTGTGTTTATTCTGCAAAAGAGGGCTGTCAGAACCGTCTACAACCTCCGCAGACACGAATTAATAAAGGGAATTGTTTAAAAAATATTATGTCATGACGGTACCTTGCCAATATAGGTAAGGTACATACATAAAAACCTTATGTATGTTAAAAAAATCTACATCTTTTCAGTGAGATATGTGACAGGCAACACTAGACATAGGAACAATTAAATCAACCATGTTTCAGATTGCCTAAGTACACACTTCTTTTAGGGATATTGTGTAAAATGTTATAATAAAATACCATTCGATCGATATAGTCCGTGCAATCCACGATGAAGCGCCCCACTCCGCGATTACTGTACTGTAAGCTGAACTCTAGTACGGCGCGGAGCGGAGTGGGGCGCGTCTTCGTGGATTGCGCGGACTATATTCTTCAACAAAATGAGAAGAAATTTAAAACATTCATTAAACTCACACTATTTAGACAAGCTCCATAAAATAGCCATAACAATAGATGGCGAAAGCATTGAATACGTGAAAAGCTACACATACCTGGGACAGTTATTATCATTCAGAGATCAAACGGACATGGAAATCGAAAGAAGAGTTGCTTGTGCATGGAAAAGATATTGGTCACTCAAGGAGATACTTAAAAGCAAATACTTTTCCATGACAGTTAAGATAAAAGTCCTCAACTCGTGCGTACCGTATACCTTGCCTGACGTATGGGAGCCAAACGTGGGCCCTAAATCAAAAACATCTTTAACACTGAGATCATGTCAGCGGGGAATGGAGAGAAGCATGATTGGTGTCACTAAAAAAGACCGGTTAAGAGCGGTTGAAATACGATCCAGAACCAAAGTAGAAGATATAATAAAGAAAGTAAGACAGTTGAAATGGAGATGGACAGGACACATGACGAGAGATAGTAAGTTAAAATGGACAAAAATTATAACAGAGCGGCAACCACGCGATGGCAAAAGGAAAAGGGGAAGACAGGTAAAGAGATGGATAGACGACATAAGAAAAATTGGAGGTGCTACCTGGTCTAGCTAGAGACAGAAATGAGTGGAAAGAGCTGGAAGAGGCCTATGTGTCACAGGACACGCTGATCACTAAACCGGAAAACCCGATGTGTTAGATTTAAGTTTTTAATACTATTAGATTATACTTGTGTTTAGTTATTCAGCAATAAAGGCTTAGTAATAATAATTTAGACAAGCTTAATATTAGTTGGATGATTATATCGTAGATAAAATGCTTAGCTTAATGCTGGTCCTGCTCCATGTTAAAATTTTAATGTTTGAAAGTAATGCTTCCCTTTTTTTTCTGACATTACGTTATATATAATACTATGTATATAATAATAGACTGTTTGACGGCTTGAAGACAGGCACAAAAAAACAATCACAGGCCCAATTGACATCATAAATATAATAGCATAAGCATAATCAGAAGCACAGAACCGCAGCCTAATTGCGTAACACACTTTCAATCACAATCCGAGACTTTGAAGGATATTGCTAATCCATTGTTTCATAGGTTTGAAAAACTCGTCTGCTCAACAACGTAAATAGTGCAATGGACGTGGGTGAACTGTCAAAATGAAACCCATTGCGATCTATTGTCAGTTTATGTGTGTTTAAGCAAATACCCCGCCGCCACTCGAAGTGGCGGTGGTTGGGGGAGGCAAAGGCCTCTTCAAAGCTATGTCCAGCAGTGGACGTCTTTCGACTGAAATGATGATGATGAAGCATAATCAGCCTATAATGTTCTCACTCCTGGGACACAGGCCTTCGAGAGACAGTGGGCCGTAATCTCCCAAGCGGGCGCAGTGCGGGTTAGAGTTGTCACGTCTTCGAATTTTTGTTTCTACAGGTTTCCTCAAGATGTTGTCCTTCGCCCTTTTGAGAGCAGTGGTGATAAAATTATTTATACACAGGGTAAATAGCCTACCTGGATTCGAACCGACGATCTACAATTCGTAAGTCGGCACCGTTACCACTGGGCCACCACTACTCTCAAAACTCATAACATAATATTTGTTACAAAATATTACTTTAATTTTTTTTTTAAGTGAACTCTTCGTTATGGGCCTGCCTGCGTAGGCCGGTTTGTACCAACCACACGCACGGTGTTCCGTGTACAAACCGGCCTGCGCAGACAAAAGTGTGGTGAAGCTTGAGCGTGTGGTAGGCCCATTAAGCGCGTTGGGCATTTTTGAGATGAGACTAAACCATTGATTTCGCGACACTGTGACGACAACAGCTTTTGGCCATTAAAAAGACATCAACGCGTTGATTACCGCGGTGCCGATTTTTTTTAAAGTTTTCACTTCTGTCGGCACTCCCGGAGTGCCACTGTTTTTATTTTTTGTTTGCTAGTGTGTTGAAAATTATCGTTTGATAAGCGTGAGCATTTGTTATATCAAAATGTAGGTATAATTCTTGTGTCTACAGCCAAGAAAAGAGGTTTTCAAATACGTAATATTAATATTAGTATATGTAAATTATAGTTGGTCGTTAGGTTTTTCTGACTTGGCGAGCTTATTAACCGACTTCTAAAAAGGAGGTGGTTCTATGTTCGTAGCGTATGTTCTTTTTTAATTTTTTATCTTCATTGGTGACGTTCTAGAACGAATGTCGTAGGGTGAAAGTCTTAATGAATGTCCCGGCTGTCATTCGTGGATCTTTGACAGTCGTTACGGGTCGTCAGAACCCGAAAGTCTGAGAACCAGTCTTACCAAGGGGTATCGTATTATCCAGTTACCTACTGGGTTGTAGAGGTCAGATAGGCAGTCGCTCCATGTAATATACTGGTATTCAGCTGCATCCGGTTACACTGGAAGCCGACCCCAACAGAGTAGAGAAAAGGCTAGGCAGATTGATTGAACCTGCTGCGTGATAATTCATGTATACATTTACCTATTTTTATTATACCTACCGAATCGAAGGCATTCGTGATAAGGTACCTACCCATTAAAATTATATTATTAACACTAAGTTAAATATTTATCTACCTAAGTAGTATACCTACTCATGTGTTCCTAAGTGGAAATACCTGTCTATTTAATCTTTAAGTCATTTAAAATACTTAATGATATGTAATACACTCTTAATTATTCAAATCAAATCATTTAATTCGAGTAACATAGATTCATAATAGAATAGGCATACACATTTACTAATAAAATTCAATAAATTAAAATTACAAGCAAAGTATAATACTCAAAATGTATATGATATAAATTATAAATGTATGTAATATAAATTATAAATGTATATAATATAAATCATTATGTATTCCTATACTTACCTAAGATTTTATAGATATACATAAGCTAACTAATAACTAGGGATGGGCCGAAATTCGGTTCACATTCGGTTCAACCGAATTTCGGCAAATTCGGTTCAGATGCCGAACATTCGGCACAAGAAAAATAATACCTACTTGCACTATTTTGATTGAAATTTAATAGAATTAGAATAGCATTACTGTAAAATAAAATTATATCTTTTACACACTCATCATCATTTATTTTATTTAGGAATATTGTAAATGTCAACTTTAAATTAAATCAGTTCTTCTGATTAGTGTAGAAAATCTGTTCTTCTTATTAGGCCACGCGGTGGAAGCGCGGTGTGCGGGCGGGGTACATCTAGCAAAAATTGAAGTGAACGCGTACCTAATACAAACAAGTCACGACGTGTCGCTCTCGAGAAAACGCGTGAAATTGACCCGAAGTTCGGCCGAAAACCGGCCGAACTTTTCATTTTTACCGAATGTTCGGCCGAAGTTCGGATTCGGTTCAAACCACATTCGGCCCATCTCTACTAATAACATTTTGGTAGGTTAGTAGTAGGCATCTATTATTATTAAGTGGGTACTTAAATTCTAGTAGGTAGGTGCCGTGATAATGTCGAAAACGGAATATGGTGATAGATTAGACAAAATTGGACTATGATATGAGGAGATGGTTTATTGATCCATGTATATTTATTCAAACTTCATTACCATATTCAATAATTCAACCGTCACCAAAAGCTCAAATATTTAAATCAACACATTTGACTATTAGGTACCTATAATGTTTGTCATCTGTCTACTTATTTATAAGCATTTATTTATAAGCATTTATAAATATAATATTGCTCTTAATCTTAATATTCATGTTCAAGGGCATATTAAAGTACTTAGGCCGGTAATTATTTATTGAGTGGGCATATTAATAGGTATTCGGAAACGAGGAAATCTGTTGATCTCATTGGCGTTAAGTAGATACAGTACAGATAATGATTTCGTCTCTTACCTATATTTGCATACTGGCTCACTTCCTAGTACACACGGCTACACATCAAGCTATACATTTCCAGTATAAGCTGACCTCGCATTGCACGGAAATCCTATACAATGCGAGATCATCATAAACTGAAAATGTATAGCTTGATGTGTAGCCGTGTGTACCAATATTTTTTACAAAACTACGGTTAAGGCTCCTGGCTGTGACTTCACTCGACAGAGTTTAGGTAAATTCTTGCGATGCTATGTTTGTGTGCACCGTTCACGCACACACGCCTAAACATCGAGCGTAGTGATCGCTTAAACAGTTTTGATCCTATAGACGGTATTTTGTTAAGTTACGTAGGTACGCTTATGAAATAAGTCTGGAATGTTTGTGTATATTCGTTTAGTATATTTATAACAATTCTGTTTTATATGGAATTTTATACTTTTTGTATGGAAAACATGAAAAATTATTACCTACATGTTGAGTTTTATGGGTTTATGGGTTTCATAAAGGGGGTCGAAATTTTCATTATTTTTGCGATAAGACACAATTTTCGAGATATAAGCAAAAGAACAGAAAAAAGATAAAGTACAGTTTTTGCAACTGAATGAGTTATTAATTTAGTGAAAATGAAAAATTCACTATTGGTGCCGATTCTCTTGTATACCGAAC
Source organism: Agrochola lychnidis (assembly GCA_963680765.1). Classification (NCBI taxonomy): domain Eukaryota; kingdom Metazoa; phylum Arthropoda; class Insecta; order Lepidoptera; family Noctuidae; genus Agrochola; species Agrochola lychnidis. Next base: position 14,152,809 of record OY796850.1, on the reverse strand, counting down.
TAAACTTACTAAACTATCACTAAAATTCCTTAATTTTGACTATGAGAATCTCAAAGCTATTCTGCAAAATAAATTCTCTAAATTTAAAAATAATTTTGACACATCTAAATCGAATTTGACAACCGCGACTCCACTCGTGATACCTAACCACGTGAATCTTTTTAAAGCCGGAGGCGCGCAGGGGGGGCAGCCTCGACGTGTTTTATATGGATTTTTCACTTTTTGTGTGGAAAATAAGAAAAAATATTACCTACATGTAAAGTGTTAGAGGTTTAAGGCTTTTATAAAGGGTGTCGAAATTTTCATTATTTTTGCGATTGGACACACCGTTTTCGAGATATAAGCAAAAGAAAAAAGAAATATTCGGTACTGTTTTTTCATCTGAAGTCGAGGTGTTGGTGTGAATTTTAGTTCATGACAACCAATTTTATTCCACATGTTTTTAGTCACGATAAAAAAATAGTCATATTTAGTTAGAAAATCTAAATTTTAGGTTAAAAACGTCAAATTCAGAATAGCAAAATTGCCATTTTCACTAAACTAATATCTCAGTGCCATCTTAGTGCTGTCAAACTAAAATATAGTTAAGTTGTGTCACTTTAGTCTATTTCAGAATGGGAAATCGTCGTTTGACAGGAATAAACTAAATTTTGGTGATTTTTAGTTTAGTTTAGAGGCATTTGTGACAAGAGAATCGGCACCAATCTGAATTTGACTTTTCTCACCTAAAATTTTGATTAATGCCGATTCTCTTACACACCGAACTAAACTAACTAAACTATCACTAAAATTTCTTACTTTTGACTATGAGAATCACAAAGCAATTGGTGCCGATTCCCTTGTTCACAAACTGAACTAATTGGCAATTTTGCTATTCTGAATTTGACTTTTTTAACCTAAAATTTAGATTTTCTAACTAAATATGACTATTTTTAATCGCGACTAAAAACATGTGGAATAAAATTGGTTGTCATGAACTAAAATTCACACCAACACCTCGACTTCAGATGAAAAAACAGTACTGAATTTTTTTTTTCTTTTGCTTATATCTCGAAAACGGTGTGTCCAATCGCAAAAATAATTAAAATTTTGACACCCTTTATAAAACGCTTAAACCCCTAACACTCTACATGTAGGTAATATTTTTTCTTATTTTCCACACAAAAAGTGAAAAATCCATATAAAACACGTCGAGGCTGCCCCCCCTGCGCGCCTCCGTCTCTAAAAAGATTCACGTGGTTAGGTATCACGTGTGGAGTCGCGGTTGTCAAATTCGATTTAGATATGTCAAAATTATTTTTAAATTTAGAGAATTTATTTTGCAGAATAGCTTTGAGATTCTCATAGTCAAAAATAAGGAATTTTAGTGATAGTTTAGTTCGGTGTACAAGAGAATCGGCACCCATGTCTAACTAAATCTGACTATTTTTAATCGCGATTAAAAAGGTGCGGAATAAAATTAGTTATCTTGAACTAAAATTCACACCATCACCTCGCTTCAGGTGCAAAAAACAGTACTGTATCTTTTTTTTTCTTTTGCATATATCTCGAAAATGGTGCGTCCAATCGCAAAAATAATGAGAATTTCGATCCCCTTTATAAAACCCTTAAACCCCTGACACTCTACATGTAGGTAATATTTTATCTTATTTTCCTTACAAAAAGTAAAAATTCTATATAAAACGTCAAGGCTGCCCCCTGTGCGCCTCCAGCTCTAAAAAAAATTCACGGGGTAGGGCAAACAAGTACCACGTGGACTCGCGATTGTCAAATATAATTTTAGTGTGTCAAAATATATTTAAATTTAATTTAGAAAATTTTTGTTGCAGAATAGCTTCAAGATTTTCATAGCCAAAAGTAAGGAATTTTAGTGATAGTCTAGTAAGTTTAGTTCGGTATACAAGAGAATCGGCACCATATTGCCATCTTAGTGCTGTCAAAATAAAATATATTCTATAATTATTTCACGATGGGAAATCATCGTTTGACAGGAATGAACTAAACTTTGGTGATTTTTAGTCTAGTTTTGAGGCATTAATTTGTGACAAGAGAATTGGCACCAGTATCCATAAAGGGATCTGAGACACTTGCGCGAAAGACATTTTCGCGAAAGACACTTGCGCAAACCCACTTGCGCGAAAAAGTTGCGGAAATGAGATTTCTTCATAACATCACGCCATCAATTTCAAAGGGCCTAACACTTTGAAATTGATGGCGTGATGTTATGAAGAAATGTGAAAATTTTTGCAGCCGCCATCTTAGATTTACGTTTTGACATCAAAATCTGCTTTAGAATCCTCAAAAACTATGAAAAAGACACCTATGACGAAAAATCTGAATATTGTCACAGCCGCCATCTTGGATTTATATTTTGACCTCACTATCAGCTTTAGCATCCTCGAAAACTATGAAAACGATACCCATGACGAAATATTTTTAAATGTTCGCAACCGTCATCTTGGATCTTTATTTTGACTTAAAGTAGTCTTCAGTAGCGTTAAAGAACTTCGTTCCAAAAATACTTCACTTATTGCTACAACAGCATATCGGCGCGGGCATATCGGTGACGCGAACCCATAACTTTTTCCCCTACCAAAAATCATTCAAAACTATGAAATCTAAAGTCAAAATATAACTAGTGAACCCAGCAGGCAGATGTTGTCCTGCGACAACAGCACCACGCGAGTCCAACTATAGTTATGAACCATCCAAGTTACACAAAAAGAATTTAAAAAAAAACATCTAAATCAGTCAAGCCGTTTAGGATAAGAAGAATTACGAACACACGTACACCGGTATTTTATTTATTGCCAGGCATGCAAAATTTTAATGTTCTTCAAAAACAAGCAAAGTACTTTAAAATAAAATGCGGATCAAAATGTGGTAGTCGACGTACAATTTCTGGAATATGTTAACATCGGACACGTACGTGCGTGTGTGCGTGCTGCGACGCAAAGTGATACGTCCTCACGCTGGGAAGGCCCGTTCGCTACTGACGGAATAGATTTTCCGCGATCGTTTATATAGTTCACTTTGCCATTTATTTACGTAATGAAGTAATTGTTTATTTATAAAATAAAATTTAGATTCTATTAAACAATTAACTTAAAATTAATATGTAATTTTTAAAATTTCTTAAAAGTGTTTCTAAGTATTAGAAAAAAATATTTATTTGGCTTGAAGTTTTGAGAAAGTTACGTTATTTCAACATTTTTTTTCTGCTATATTTTGTATGAAAGTTGAAAAAAGTGGTTCCCCTATGTACAAGTAGACCATATAATGATGTTGATGATATTTTTTAATTTTCAACATCAAAAGCAGTTTCTTCTAACGAAACAATCAAACGTCAGTCTCGCGTCATTTTTTGGAAAACTTGTTGCGAATTTTAGTGATTTCCCACGAATCCTTAATTTATTTCAAAAATCCCTTTCCCCTATGTACAAGACGAAGAATTGGACTTTTCAAATCACAAATAATTTTGTTTAAATTCTCGTCCCCTTTCTCACAACGAATAAACAAAATTGATCAAAATCAGTGATTTCGTGCGGTGCGGCGGCACGGAGCCTTAAGTAAACGACCCTTCATGTGAAAAATACCGAGAATCAACGTATTCCAAAACTTCTTATCTTTTATAGGTAGGTAAGTAAAAATTAGTAAAAATTTGGCACATAGGTGGTACCGAAATAGCTTTTTTTGCTATTTTTTTTTGGTTGGTTAATTATCAAATAACTTCTCCCGCTCTGGGCGGAGCGGGAGGGCGTGTCAGACTCTTCTTGACTAAAACCCACCCGTGTTTCTTCGGTTGCCATGTTGCCGGGGGCCACGATCTCCCTTTCAGACTTCTTCGCAACCCCGGCAGGCATCGGCCCTAGTGGACTCCGTCAAGGTACCGACATAGCTGTCATTATGTTCTTAGATTTATGAAATGGAGATCACACAGATCCTGCCTTCAAGACTCAATTTAATTTGTTTCCAGTAAATAACGATAAAACTTGTGTTACTGGACTATTAGATTAAACCCAGAACTTCACCGTAAGAAAACGAGTTTACTAGAAACTAGATCAATAAACAGCAAGTTCTCTGAAATCTCTAGATATGAGTCATCACGGAAAAAACGTACAAGTGATTCAATATCTACATTAAATACTAACAACAAGAGTTCTGTTAGCAGGTAGGACGGTATTTCCGATATTCGACGAAGTACCCTTGCACATCTCTTCACGTGTGCAAAGTTCCTCGAAAATATGACAAGGTCTTATTCTGTGGTAATGTTACAAATAAATAACAAAAAACTTAAAAACGTCATCTTCTCACTTATGTCTTATCAATACAGTAATAGAGGGGGTTCTCAAAGTGTGCGCTGCGGCGCCCTGGTGCGCCGTAGAGCTGGCGCCGGGAGGTGATCCGGTTAACCGTTCTCCGGAAACAAAACTTAGGTATTCGCGAGTGCCGTGTCTTCGTGGAGGCGATCGACGGCGGTGATCTCTCGCGCCTGGCACTGGTTTAGGCCATGGTACGGAGCGAGAGGAAATGGGAAACCATCACCTCCTTCTGCGAAGTAGTAATGCTCGCGAAGGAGGAGGCGGAACGCGTGAGGGAGAGGCAAATTTCGCACCCTCGCGACCCTAACCACCGCAGGAGGAGACGCCCTGGGCGTCGGGAATCGCAGGCAGATTTCCGGCCACCGTAGGCGCGGGCTTGCGGACGGTGAGCAATGGGTAGCTCGCCGTCCGATAAGGACCGGGTCGACGGCGCGTTGTGTTCCACGTGCGCCTCAAAGAGATATCAGCAGAATTGACGGGGTCCGTTAGGGCCGATGCCTGCCGGGGCTGCGCTGAAGTCCGAAAGGGAGATCGTGGTCCCTGGCAACATGGCAACCGAAGGAACACGGGTGGGTTTTAGTCAGTAAGAGTCTGACACGCCCTCCCGCTCCGCTCAGAGCGGGAGAATTCTCATTCTCTTTGCAACATCTTATTTATGTGAAGCCGGATTTCAGCTGTAGCTGTAATAAAGAGCAAATATCGCTCAAAGATTAATGTGGAGCAAGAAATAAGAGCAGCGGTGTCAAGCCTTATCCCACGCCTTAAAAAATGTGTGGACATAACCAAGCTCACGCCTCACATTGACTAAGTTGCTAAATCCTTTTCCCAACTATATTAGAGTCGGCTTCTAGTCTAACCGGATGCAGCTGAATACCAGTATTTTACATGGAGCGACTGCCTATCTGACCTCCACAACCCAGTAACTGCATCAACCCGCAATGCAACCCGAAAGTCTGTCAAAGATCCACGAATGACCAACGGCTTAACGTGGTTTCCAAGGCACGGAGGAGTTTTGGTATGTAAAAATGGTCACTCATCCACAGACCAACCGGCAAGCGTAGCTTAACCTGATGGATAATAAATGTATTCTTATGTCAATCTGAATATAAAAACTCAGCTTCATATCGTGGATGTTTTAATTTTTGTGCCTATTTGCCCAATTTCGACTAGCTAGGGCGCCGAAACAAAATACTAAACTTACAAGTGCGCCGCGAACTGAAAAAGTTTGAGAACCCCTGCAGTAATCTATTTAAAACTTAAAATCAGCTCTATCTAGCCGAGTACCTACTTGATTAGTTTGACCATAGCTCTAAACAAATGACAGTCCGTGGGGTGCTAATAAGGTAAAAATTTCTCGTTGGTCTAATGGTCGCAAGCGCTACTGGTGAGCATTCGATTCCCGTCGGGTTTACCCGTGTTATTGGATTTTTTCATCTGGAATTAGTCAGTATCAGTCCGAAGTCTAGAGTTGTGCTCGGTTGATGGCAATAGGCTCGCCCCTTATTACATGGGAACAAAACATAACTGGCGAAATGTGGGTGTACTACTATAGGTAGCTACAACTCTGCCCATCCCTTCAGGGATTACAGGCGTGATGTAATGTTATAAAATTTTGTAGCACATATACGTAGCTCGCGTGCTACGCCAAACAAATACCTAAGTTATCCAAGTGATGTTTCCTTATAAATCGTGGAAAAATAAACAAAAATGTACTTACCTAATTAATCTGATTAATGTTAACATCATAATATCTACAAACTAACATACCTAATATTCAAAGGAAAAAGCATGCTCGTTTTTGTTTACCTGTTGTTGTCGTATGAATAAAATTCAAAGTCAAAGTTTTTATTTGTTAAACGTAGGTGTAAAAATAGGAATCATAAATAAAAAAATAAAAAATACCGTCAACTGCAGGGCAGTTGACCGGTACTGAGATCTCTATGTTTTGCCGTTAACGGCGTACAAATATAAAATACGAACTTTACCTGATTTTTTTGTTAAAATTAAATGACAAGCTAAATTATATCCTAAGAACAAAGTTAACAATATTGCAAACAAAATTAATTTCGAACATTGTAAGTACCTACACATAATGGAAAAGGTACTCTGCCGAGTATCTTGAAGCATCAATAATATGCATCATGTATTGTAAACAGGTGCGAGAGGTGCCTTGAGAGCATACTGCTCAATGTGAGAGGAATTTTATAAGGTAAATGCATTCAAATTTTCGTCGTAAGGATGCAGCCAACGTGCCTCGCAACGATATTCCTTACTTTAATGACAGTACGAGCTAGGTTTACAGCCTTAAGGTTTCGCTTTCTGATCAACGATTTGTTTGTGTTTGTCGATTTCAGTGATTATCATTAACATTGAGATACTGGAAGTAGGTAGGTAACTATAGGCTGTGAATTTTAAGTTAACCTAAGTGTGTTTCTCCTTCACAAGGCAGAAGATAACATTAACAAACAACTGCAGACTGATCTAAAACGATGTTACCTGCTATGGACCTTGTATTTACAGACTGTTTATATTCAATACATCACGCACGTTCTATCATACCTATTCACAGTATTCCCCTATTAGATATGTAGGTGAGTGATACAAATGTTTGCTCATGAAGTCATGATCTGCGCCTGACCGCACAGCACAGCAGCGGTGTGGCGGCCATGACACCATTTCTCATTTTACAGATAAGCTTGTGGAAAATGGCGATAAACAGTTCCGGTTTAGTAACGTTTTACACTCACCAAACATGACCTCTCTATGGACAATCGGGAGATGTTATTATGATTTGGGTCGTGTAATTTTTAATGAATCATAATGTTTAGGACTACAATGTTACCTACGTGTTTATTAATCATAGTTGTACCAACAACAATAGGTGCTCAGACTTCCAATTAGGTACTCTAAATAATTATATCATAAAAAATAATATTTCATTAGTGATCAAAGTATATAATAGCAGATATGTAATGGTATTTAATGGAGATGACCACCCAACAAAATAAAAACTTATAAGTAGGCTACCTACAACGGCCTCTTCACATGCCTACAGAGAGAAGGAACGACCATTCCACACCGCATGAAGATGTTGCGTGAGGTCGACTTCAGATCAAATGCTAGCACGAAGATATCCTGTACCGTCAGTCAAAGAATTAGAAAACTCAAATCGATACAAAACATTGTGCCTGACTTGAATTCAACCCGCTAATTGCACTCGGGAAGCAGATTTCTTAAACCATCACGACATAGGAAAACTATCCCTTTATCGACATAGGTATTGCTATTAAACTGTTTTATCCAATCTGTCAATATAAATCATTGTAGTGGCAGGAAGGCAATTAATAGGTACACTAATCAACATCATGATAATAACAGTGATTTGTTACTAATACAGATTTAAACCGACTTAGGTACTTGCATATATTAAACGAAGGTCCCACATAATCGCAGATTTACGCAAATGTAGGAAATCCAATACAATGTGCTTGTGACAGGGGATTTTTTATATTATATCTTTTGTTGAACTGTTACAATGAATCATGTTTTTACGCTGTGGCACGTAGGTACCTACGTACCTAGTAATTGGTCATCTCCATCCAAAATTAATTGGAAAGCGGAAAGTGTACTACTTTGTTAATTATAAGTAGGCAACGAGGTGACAGATTAATTGCTTATTAAGGGCGTTACGATACCCCGGGTCTCGTGGTGTTTGATTTGGAGCAAGTACCTAGGCAGTAGATAGTCTACCAAGTATCGTGAGAACTAAGAAGTATTCGACATAAATGCACGGTTTAGGCCACCGATGTTTTCATAATAGGCCATCATCTGCCTAGCCTTTTCCCAAGTATGTTGGGGTCGGCTTCCAGTCCAACCGCATGCAGCTGAATACCAGTATTTTACTGGAGCGACTGCCTATCTGAACTCCACAACCCAGTTAGGTACTGGGTAAGTGGGTACCACCCCTTGGTAAGACTGGTTGTCAGACTTTCGGGCTTCTGACGACCCGTGACAACTGTCAAAGATCTACAAATGACAGCCGAGACCAAAAGCTTACGTGCTTTCCGAGGCACGAAGGAGTCTGGGTATGTATTGATGGTCCAACCCATCCATGGACCAACCTCGGCAAGCGTAAGCTTAACCTGTTGGATTGAGCCGTGCGGCTGTTATTACTTAACCAGGAGCTCCTCCTCACGAGCTTTCATAATAGGCCGATAGGCGTTTCAATGTTAAAGTAAAATAAATGATGCAGAAAGATTACCTACTAAAGTTGACAGTGTTAGTTCACAGGAAATTTTCTGTTGATCCGGCCCTAAGAAAATTAATTTCGCTAAAAATAGGCGTAATTAGTATGTATATCCATACCAAATTACAGATTTCTAGTACTAAGAGTCTAGGAGCTAGATCGCGGACAGACAGACAGACGGACATGACGAAACTATAAGGATTTCTTGTTTACTACGGAACTCTACGCGTAAAGTGGGATGTTTTTGTGGGGTGTCGTTGGAAAGGTCGTTCAAAAATATTGCGAGTGTGTCAATACCATTTTTGGATTCAAGGATCCGTTTGCGAAATATTACGCTATTTTTGTTAGTGTCAAGTGTCCCCTCCCCTCTGTCAGCTAAATGGTTGGTTCTGGATGTGTGAAAAAATTCACGGCAGTAGTAGGATATATAACGAAATTAAAAGGAAAACTATCACATTAATCCGATCCAGCCTGTCCCTTGTTGTCTTCCCCCAGCGACGCCTAAGCCGAGGTCCGTACCCTACAGGGGGGGGTTAGGCAGCCACAGGTACCTAAGTCCAGTTAAGCAGCCGACAACCTCCTAGGTTGACCTACAAGATGCCATTTATAAAAAACTTTTTACAAAAAAAAAAAACAACCGACCTCCAAAAAAAACACTACAAAGTGAAAAATAACTTTAATTTCGGAAGTCGGTGTCTTGGGTTTTGTATTTTCGTTTTTTGCCACCGACTTCCGAAATTAAAGTTATTTTTCACTTTGTAGTGTTTTTTTTGGAGGTCGGTTGTTTTTTTTTGTAAAAAGTTTTTATTTTTCACTTTTTAGTTGTGGTACCTACCCCACACACATTTGAATACCACTACCTGCTACCAATGACAGAAACTTAACATATCATCTACATACTTAGTGGGAAAAAAATACGTATTTTGTAGCTAACTCAAAAACTATCCAAGCAAAGTTAATAAAATTTATATGGGACCAATTCGAGAGCACACCCTTTCAAACAAAAAAAAGAATTTTCAAAATTGGTCCACAATTGACGGAGAAATCGGTGGACATACATAAAAAAAAAAAACAAACATACGCGACGAACATATAACCTCCTCCTTTTTGGAAGTCGGTTAAAAATATAAAAATTATCACAGCTAAGTAGGCTCTACAAGTTAACGAGTAATAATAATAATCGACCAACTTACATTTGCAGTTGCAAAAACATGTTCTTCCATAGTATGGGAGAACATGGTTTTCAACTACAATGTTAAGTTTGTTCTTGGGATAAATTCATCCCAACTCCGGAACCCTTCATTTTGCGTGGTCCAACACGCACTTGGTCGGTTTTTTAATAATGGCCATAGCAACATTTGACTTTCCAAAAATTTATTTTACGGCTGTTTTTCCTTGACATTTCTAGGTAGTACCTATGTATGTATACTTGGGTAAGTTTAGTTTTTGTAATGTCAGAGACATTGGTGCCGATTCCCTTATTCACAAACTAAACTAAATTTAAGTTCAATGCATCTTTTTCTTTCAATTTCATTAAGAAAAGGACAGAAGATAAATTTTAGTTTAGTCCTGTCAAATTAATCGGCGCTTGACGTAAATTGACGTAATTTTAGTCGTCAAGTTTTTAATCACGTCTAAACTTGTATGGAGAGTGACAGGCGCTGATTAATTTGACAGGACTAAACTAAAATTTATCTTCTGTCCTTTTCATAATGAAATAGAAAGAAAAAGATGCACTGAACTTAAATTTAGTTTAGTTTGTGAACAAGGGAATCGGCACCATTATTTAATTCCTGGTGCCCTGGCTACAACTACAACACAAATACCAACTTAATAAGTATTAAAAACCTTAGGGACACAACTTTGACTAAGTTGCTTTGAATATGTATAGAAAGTATAAAATGATCTTCAAGCATTTTTCACTAAGTTGATTTGAACATAGTATAAAAGTACGAAATTATCTAAAAACATAGGTACCTCTATATTCCATTAGAAATAAGATTAGACATTTAAACAAACCTTTTTTACAGTCCGTTCAACCGATTTTGACTTCTATACCGTAGGCATAAGGATGGCATTAAAAGCAAAAAAAGTGGTTACAATACCAATGTTTACTGCAGCTGCCATTTGTCATGCCACCAACGCAATAGAAGTCAAAATCGGTTGAACGAACTGTAAAAAAGGTTTAGTTAAATGTCTAATCTTATTTCAAACGGAGTATAGTTATGTATAAATAGCTAACCTTCGTCCTCGAAACGTTCAGTTTTATGGAAAAACAACTACCTAACTACCTATTAATTAATTACCTACAAAAGCTACCGGAGTTATTTTAATTGATTCAACAATTAGGTAATTAACTACGTAACGACTAACGATGGTACAGACGCCAGCACATCAAGCTACCCGAAACTGTCAAATTTTCCCAATCAACTTTGAACCTTAGACATCAGCGATAAAGTTGAAAATCTATTAAATAAATTTGACAGATTGTAGTAGGTTGATGTGCTGGCGTCTGTACTACCAATATCAAGGCTATGGTCAATGCCTTAAGCATTTCAAACTTGTTTTTACTGATGGAAGGTTGACCTTAAGACGTTGTAAGTTGTAAGTAGGTAGCAGGTAAAAGAGAGAGTTAGGATTACGTAGAGAAGATTCGAAAGCGTCCTGAAGAACTTAAAAGGCTCCGCAGACAGGCGCGACGCGATTCTGATGGAACAATTTCTATAAAAACTTAATGGAAAAAGTTCTACCGAAGTCGCGTCGCGCCTGTCTGAGGGAGCCCTATTCTATTATAGGTATAGTCAGAAATAAAAGTAGTTTGACACTTCAGTTTCAAAGATCGAACTTAAAATAATAATTGGAACCGCTGATGTTAAAAGATACCTGAAATTAAAAATGAAATATAAATTCTCGTTCGTTCTGTAGTTTCTGCCTACCCCCATGGGAAGAAGGCGTGAGTTTATGTATGTATGTATATAAATTCTTTGTTATTAGGTATATGTATGAAATGTTGAAAAGCAATGTATCGAGTAATTTTGTGTCTGTTTAGACCAAAAAAGTAACTGTATTGATCTAATACTTTTGTTTCTGACCCTACCTATACTCCATAGGTTTAGGTAGTTAAAAAAAGGTAAACAAATCGTAAAAAGGGTTTTTATAGATGACACTTTCTTGTTAAAAAAACAATAAAACCAAATTAAATTTATTTTAGTGTTTATCTATAGTTTCCTCTTTTATTAATGTACTAGCGGACCCGACAGACGTTGTCCTGTCAAAACATTGTCCAGCGGACAAAATTGTGAATCTAAACCATTCCCAGATCCCCTTGAACACACACAAAAAATTTCATCAAAATCGGTCCAGTCGTTTGAGAGAAGTTCAGTGACATACACACTCACAGAAGAATTATATATATAAAGACTAGCGGACCCGACAGACGTTGTCCTGTCAAAACATTGTCCAGCGGACAAAATTGTGAATCTAAACCATTCCCAGATCCCCTTGAACACACACAAAAAATTTCATCAAAATCGGTCCAGTCGTTTGAGAGAAGTTCAGTGACATACACACTCACAGAAGAATTATATATATAAAGATGTTAAACTTTATCGTTTATTCTTCACTACTTTTCGTAGATGTAACTGCTTGTGCACAATTTTTTTTGTCTGATTTATAAGATTTTGTAGTCTGTCTATTGTAAAGAGCCCAATTTCTAAACGTCAACGAAATATAACGTTGCTAATTTGAAGAGTTCAACTGTGACGTAGCATAACAACTGAAGTGACTGGTATTACGTTTAGTTGGTTACTTGACAGCTGTCTCGTCACGTGGTTTTTTTTGTTTACCTTTTTTAACTACCTAAACCTTTGGAGTATAGGTAATCTTCCTTACCTTTAATGTTGGTACCTAAGTACCTGCCTAGGTATACTTTCCGTATATGTGTTATCAACCTTATGCATGTCACTGCAATGGCGGGCGAGTCGAATTTAAAAGAATTCGTTATTATCGAAAAACTTATCGATTTCATAACTTCAAGAATTCAAACTTGAAAAAGTCGATTTACAGAACATCCTTGATCCTGTCCGTTAAATCCTGGATTGTCATATTTGGTGGCGTTTAATAAACCAGCTCCTTTATAATCCACCTTCCTACTTGTCGCGTCACATTGAGCTCTATTAAATCTAATTGAAATTGACCCCTGCACCCACCGTCAAAGGTCCTCATCACAGTAGGTACTCTTGTTTTAAAACAATTATAATGACATTAGCCTTTTTGCTACAGTATTTCACACTAGGCTACTGGTATATTTCCATAGACACAGCACTTGGCCCTGGGGTAGAGCGAGAGGAGCGGTCGCTCTAGACGCCAGATGGCAAAGGGCGCCAAAACCCCAAATTTGAAAACCAATTTGCAGTCAAAAATAATATTTTGATTGAAATTAACACCAAATACTAATTTAATTATAATAGCAATAAAAGCTTAAGCATGAGTACCTATAGTACTAGATGAATTTATATTCAATAAGTGTTGATATTTGAAACAAAAGTTGGTTTTTGAAAATTTGGAATTTAGAATTTACGTGAACTGAAAGCGTCCGTCGATCAAAGGGCGTCCAAAGACAATCTTGCTCTACCCTGATCAAGGGCTAGAGCCGACGCTGCATAGACATCGGGCAGGCCGAGACGAAGATGGCGGAACGAGCTTGACTCCTACCGAAAGGACTGGCCGACAGCGATAGACAGAATTGTCTGGAAAAGGGAGAGGGAAACTTTTGCCTTGCACTGGGACCATTATAGGCTAGTTAGATTAGACTTGTGTCCCTACAGTTGGCGACCAGCGATCTGATTCTATATTTAGCTAAAATCTAAATATACCCTAGTTTGCGTTCGCAATTTATTTGCCAACATGTAAACAAACACGAGTTTTAGGAAAAACCACTGTAATACCTAGACATAAGGTTCAGTTTGCGTTACAACTTCATATTTTTTTTTACTTTTTCAACAGTACTAGTCAGTCAAACTGTGCGTTTGCACTGGCGAAACATTTACAACAAAACATGTTGGAATCTCTATTTTCTGTCAATTTTCCATACAATTCTTGACAGGAACTAGAGATTCCAACATGTTGTGATGTTTCGCCAGTGCGAACGCACAATAAAATCAACTTTATTTACACTAGCATAAAGTTCATGTTTGTTTAAGTGAAAATAACATTAATTGAAAACAAGGATTTAAATAGACTAGGCACTAGTTACCTATACCTACGGTCTTGTGTTCCAGTCTAGCCAACTTTCTTAGCGATTTAGTAGTCTTTAAGAATGTCGTCATCAATTCGACTCTTGTATCCTGTCATGCTGATTTGTCAAGTAGAAAATCACTGACTGTTGTGCGACTTGAAAGTCGACGCGAAAGTGCGTATCTAATTGACAATGGAGAATAGCAAGGCGCGTTTCAAGGCGATTGTGGCTCTTAATTTTATGCAGAGGTAGCTCTATTTATCCTTTATCCTTGGTCAGAGAAGTTCCTGGCGGTTGCTACTATATTTTCCCTATATTTAGGACTAGCGACCGTTCTTTGCGTGTTTAAATCTGTAGACTAGGCATACACATGCATATGATATCCTAGCCTGTACCGGAATTTGGTATAGGTACTGTTCAATATATCTCAGTACTTGAGTTGAATTAAGTATAAATTTTTATAAAAACGAACATTTATTTAATAAAAAACCTATCCGATTTCATACATTTTCACTTAAATAATTACGTGCAACTTATAATTAGGTACATCGGTACTATTAATAAGTGTACAAAATCTTCAATATTCAATAATGAATCATTATCCTAAAAGGAATATTAAAAATTATTTCCTAATGGCTTCCTAGCTTTAACAAAAATAAATGCATTTTTACAATCCAGTTTTGTTTATGATAAAAATGAAATGTGAAAGTTTGACTATGTTAAAATTTCTTCACAGGCACATTTATGCAAATTCATTAAAGACTACTTACATTTTGTTGTCTAAATACCTACTTATGTAAAGACTTCACAAGCATTAATTAACATGAAAATAACTTCTATTAGGTCATCTTTATTTTGAAACATAATAGAAACCAACGATGAATGAAAGTCTAGGTAGGTATTCGATTTTGTGCAGATTTAAAAATACTGGAGCTGTTTTATTTTACAAAGGTGGTTTAGTTGCCCCAATCACAGTAGGTACATTGAGGTCCTACTAGAAATCTACAAAATATTACTAACAAGAGTATTGAAAAAAGTACATAACTTTCAATAATCTTGTTAGTAATCTTAGTCATTGCCATGTCTCTGTGTGGATGTCCTAGAACTGTCTAGTTTCTTAGAACATGGTTTAATTTTATTCCTTTGTTCATTACAATGGAAAATTCTTATTAAAAGTAGGACCTTATATGTACTTAAATTAACAAAACATTATTATTTTATAAGTGGTAAAAATTCAGTCTACTAATTTTAATTTCTTACATCTAGTTTCTGATTAAATTAAATGAACAACTTATGGTTCCTTACAGCTGTAATATATAAACACTTAATTAAGTCATTCAGTAGATTGTTTAAATAATAGTTCCTTGTACTAAACTTTGAACAATAAACCCGTTCAATTGTGATATAAGAGTTTTATCAAATTTATCAATGATTCAAAATTGTGTTTGTAAAGTATCAATACAGATAGGCAGAATATTGTCTAAGATGATATATAAAATTGCATTCAGATACTTTAGGGACACATTAATAATGTTTGTCACCTTTAATATGAATGGTGGTAACATAACATCATGCCTTGTTACCCCAAAGGGTTGGGTAGAGGTGTACCTACAGGACACTCACATTTCGCCAGTTGTATTTTAAGTCCCATGTAATAGGGGATGAGCCTATTGCCATCGACCAGGCACAAACCCAGACTCCGGGCTGCCACTGAGAAATTCCAGATGGAAAAACCCAATAACACTTGGTCCGACCCGGGAATTGAACCCAGGATGTCATGCTCAGCAGTGGCGTTTGAGACCACTAGACCAATGAGGCAGTCATAGGCAGAATATTATCTAAGATATATATAGATAAATTGCATACAGATAATTTAGGGACACATCAATAATAAGGTTTGTCACCATTAACATAAATTGGAGGTTTCTTATAATAATACAATCACTAGGTTACTAATACAAGTCAATTAAACAAAGTCAAATTATTACTTAGATAAGCACCTAAACATTTAAATATTTGCTTTTCTTTAACAAATCATCTGATAACACCTAACAAATAAAGGAATGTTCAAACGTGTGGACAGAATCATCAAAACAGTGGAAATAAGATATGTGAAATACAATAGGTACAGGGTTA
This sequence comes from Agrochola lychnidis, assembly GCA_963680765.1. Taxonomy (NCBI): domain Eukaryota; kingdom Metazoa; phylum Arthropoda; class Insecta; order Lepidoptera; family Noctuidae; genus Agrochola; species Agrochola lychnidis. Next base: position 14,136,869 of record OY796850.1, on the reverse strand, counting down.
GTTATAACTATGAAGCTACCTTTTTGTAGATACTATTCACTGAACATCAGTCTTTTCTTTATATTCAATTTGTCAGTGAACACCAAATTTTGTCAAAAGTACAGTCAATTGCTTAACTTTGTCACATTTTAGTTGTAGCTTCTAGCGAGCGCAGGAGAGGTGCGCGGGCCATATACTAGAAACGATCTTTAGAGGCATGCAGGTCAGGGTTGGTCAGGTACTGCAGCTCCTGCAATTCTTGGAACTTCTCGTGATCCCTGATGTGTGCGTAGTTGGCTGATAGGCACATCAAGTAGTGTACCAGACTCAATATCACAAGTAGACATGTTACCATAGCCAGAATGAACATAAACTCTGCTTTCTCGACATAGTCTTTGCAAAATAGCTTAATTTTGTGTGCTTCACAGATTCTCATATCCTCCTGCTTAACACTTGATGGGAACATGAAGTCAAATTGGGTAAAGTCAATGCATGTTGATAGATCTATGTTTTTCGGTTTCGAGCAAAGTTTCCAAAATATCGTGAATAGGAAAGTCGTTATAACTAGGAATCCTAGCAACATGATCCATACAAAAGTCAATATGTACGTGATGATCATAAATACGGCGCAGGATATCCGTCCGCCGACGCGCGCCCTCCATGCACGATACACTTTCTGCCTAGTGGCACCTGTTGTCAAACAACCCAAACACAAGAGCATGAAGCCAAGAGCTGCCATACAGGCGCTGCCAACGATGAATATCATCTGCAGCGCTTCGATCCATATGAGACGGAAGTGAAATACCTCATCGAACATAAGTATTGAAAGAGCTGAGCCCCGGTACATAGTCCCGCAGAACACACCCACGCCCAAGCAGCACATAATTGTTGCGATGAGAGTAGCATGGGGCACCCTTGTTAGACATGCCTGGCATGCGTCACCCATTGTTAGTGTAGTTTATTCGTCTTGAAAATCACTTTTGCACACCAGTTTTTCCTTATTTACACAAAATATTTCCTTAGTTTCATTCAGAACAACAGGGAAAGTAGATTATTTTACGCGTTCATTGTTCAATCAACGGATGACAAATAATGTTGACGTGACGTTTCATTCACAGATTATAGTCAGTCACAGTCAAAGGTTAACACCATTAAAAAAAAAGTCTAAAATTTTAGTCTAAAATTATAATTCGAAATAAAGACGCTATAATGACAAAGAGTGCAATATTTTATTTTTCATGATTATTTTAGCGGTTAATTAACATAATATCAGTATGGCTTTTTTCCCCCAACAACAAAGCGTGTATCCGAACAAAATGCAATAACCGGCCACGTCAAAATGACAATTGACAATTCCAGCAGTAGTGATGCACACTTAACGTTTTATGAAATCTACTAAAAAATAATAAAAAGTAAATGAAAAATCGACTAATGTAACCATAAAATATGGGGAACTAACCAAGGAGTTCGACCATGATAGAATATTGCTTTTGGGATAACGTAACCAATGATTATTGACTACTATTTTCCCTTTTTAAAATATTTTTATCTTTAATTAGTTTGTTATCATTTTTTGAGTATTTGCTCTCAAGGACGGAAACGGTGTTGTTTTATCAGACATAACTCCAGTCCTCCCAATAAATACGGATTACTGATTTATATGAGTCAATAAATATTATTAATTATCCGTGAAAAGCTGATGGATGTTTTAGTCTTACTAAAATTATGTGTCAGTTGTATGAAAACAAAACGTTCCCATCCCTACTGATTGTCAATTCAATAAATTGTAATAACTTGCTTTGCTTTTGTAATACAAATACATTGATCAATTCTTAAGAATTTTCTTGTGTTTATACATTTTACATACTGAAATTGGCTCAAAATGGAAACTCTATATCATCAGACTAATCAGGTGATACAAGAAACTGCGGAATTGTTTCAGAAGTTAGATAGAGATCCATCTAACTATGAGGGAATAGAAAACGCTATTCAGTCGAAAATTAATGCAATTAGTGCGTAAGTTCATTTCATAATATATTTCGGATTATGCTAATTGAATTATCTTCCTAATTTGTGAGGTTTTACTTAATATTCCTATCATTTGAAGACCTGCCTGATGTCAACATATTGTTGGTAATTTTTTATGTAGTTTAAACATTTTTTATATTTTGAATTACAGGAACTGCGAGCGATTGGATATATACGTCTTCAAAACACCCGTCAACCAGCGACCTATGGCTAAAATGAGGGTTGACCAACTAAAGTATGACAACAAACATATTCAGGTACCACCGAGTCAAACTTATTTAACCTTTCTCCGCTAACCCCTGCTTTTATTCCAATATATTTGAGTTTGGCATAGCATATCTTACTCCACCACACATCATCTTTCATCATCAACTGTCATCTCATTGTTCTAAATTGTCTTTTACCATCTTTTTATACTGTGCTTTATGCAAATAAATATATTCTTATTATTCTCATTCTCAGAATGCACCCACTTTCTAGACCTATTGTCTGCCACTTGATGTACAGATATATATGAATTATCTATAAATTCCAAGAAAACAATAGATGTATTGTTTTCAACTAATTAAACCAAGATCAACCATCGATTCTTAAACATGTTCTCATTCATACTCTATTTATACTCATTCATATTCAATCTATTCTCAGGACAGTGGTGCTCAGCTCATTTCTCTGTATCACATGTAGGATTTCAAAATCATTCTTGATAGGAAGGAAAAGCCCATTTTTCTAACAGTAAAAAAAAGTGACTATGGGGTAATGGCAATGAGGCGGCTGTCTAGATTTGATGAAATCCAGTCTGCTGCTTCATTGCCTTAATCTCTAAGGATTCCTATCCGAAGTCATTTGCCAGTGAATTAAAGCACATTAATTAGGGACATGTTATAATTGTTAAAGTAATAAAGCTCAAATTCTCCATTTTTCCTCAGGCATCTCTCTCAGCAGCTCAAAGTAAAAGAATAAAGCGTGAACAAGAGGCGAAAGATAGAGAGCAACTTTTGAGTCGACGATTTGGTCATGACCACACCGCCATCAACGTGGATTACTTGGCGCAAGAACAAATGTCCTTGCAGAATTCACACAGGAATGTTGATGAAATGCTTCATACTGGTAAGTACTAGAGAATTAGAGGTACCCATTGTGTTCTATGTATAGACACAAATGGGTCCTAGATATATGTTGAAACAATTAAAGTAGCTGGGCTGTAAGCTTAGTAAATACTGCAAGCAAAATACGAATTAAGTTAATTACCAGTTTACAACTGTGAGCTGATATTCTGTATACTATATCCCTTATCTGTAAAGTGTATGTATGATATAATCTCAGCTCATAATTTGTACCTGACACATAACAGGCCTATCAGACAGGGAATTAGTTGTGTGACTAAAAAAGACAGGTTAAAAACTTAAAATACTGATATTAACCTGTCTTTTTTACTAGACCAGGCATTTTCCCAGCAATAGGACAATAAAGTTACTGCCGAACAAATGTCTGGTCTGGCCTGTTTTCACATAGAAGTAACTAGGCTCATCATAATCTGCCTAGCCTTTTCGGCTTCCAGTCTAACTGTATGCAGCTGAATACCAGTATTTTACATGGAGCAACTGCCTATCTGACCACAACCCAATTACTGGGTTATACAGTACCCATTGGTAAGACTGGTTGTCAGACTTATCTTGGTTGATAGAAGTAACTAGGCTAATGGGCTGTTATTACAGATGCCTATTGCTGTATTACTTGGCAAATGCTTACTACTACCACACAAGGAATACAAGGGATGCACAAAATCATGAAGAGACTGACAGAATCTAGAGTAGATCTGGCCTATTCCAAATAACAGGTGATTCTGGGCTAAGTTGATGATATTATAGAAACCATAATGAAAATATTAAAGGCTCGACGATCTTGACTTTTCTTGAATTTACTTATTGAATGATATTAGCCACTTTCATTTTGTACCAAAATGTTGAATGTTGGTCTCATACACATTATTGCTATTGTTTATTTGGTAGGCGTTTATAACTTTATTTTACTAGCACAAAAAGCTTGAACGTCTAATGAGATAAAACCGCAACGCTAACATTTCCATAGTCTGCGCTAGACAATTTGAGTGATCAGGGCTTCGGTAGGGTTCGAAATTAGTTGGGGATTCCCGAAACGTACTTTAAAGTAAATCACGTAATTAATAACATTAAGATTGTCAAAGGGGGAAAATAGCGAGTAGCCTACACAAATACCATGCAAGAACTTATGACTAATCAACTAATGCCCCTTGTTTTGATTTGTAGTTGAGACATAACAGGAAAGAAACAATCCACCATTTTAGCGTGGCGTAACCCAAACCTAAACCTAGACGTTGCATTGTTTAGTTTAGGACTTATGGTCCAATGTCGCCTAGAGGCGGCACAGTTTATCTCCAGTTTATGTATTTATGGGTCCATAACCCAGATCACCTTATTGGTTGGACTCATTTAAGTGCACACTACAAAGTAATTTAGCCGTCAACGACGAAGTTACGATGGACGGCAATAAAACTTGTAATTAATTTGCCGTGGATACTGTACCTACATACTACCTATATCGATGTACGATTGACTGAGCCGAGTTACGATGGTGCTCAACACCAACGCTACGTGGCGCTGACATCACCGCACGTGTATTGTGTTTTTATAAAATACACACAAAAAATAAAAACAAGTTGTAGTAGTATGTGCGATATCACAAAATAGATCTTTGACTCTTTGTGTTTACAATACTTGGATTTTAAATGGTATTTATTTATTGTGTTTTGGATTATTATCAAACACGTATGCAGAGAAAATTAAATAATAATTATAAAATAAAATATAAGTGAGGATTACAGTGTTAAAATGTGAGTAAAAAAAAGGGACTTACCACATCTTGATTTGTTTTTGTATCACAGTACACACAACACCCACGAACAAATAATATGTCTTATATCACTAATAATCTTATAACTAATAACACCGGACTAAGCAACTTGACATGACCGCACCGTATCAAGGTAAACTTAATACACAAACTTGAAGTTTTCGAATAGGCAGCCTAGATCGAGATTACTTCATGCGCAACGCGCTGTCGGTCGCTGAGAAGATTATGAGAAATTATTTATAATTGACATTAAAAAAAAAAATCACTAGTGATGCTATTGTTTAAATTATTATCATGTGGAAACATTTAATTTAATGATGTCGTTAAAAGTGAGAATGAAATAATAATGTAATTATTTTTTATTACATTTTCTTCTCCCATGATCGACCTTGACTTTACATAGGTACCTACTTTAAGTTGGGCGAGTGACCTAATAGCCAATTATACTGGTCCGATATATATATAGGAACTAATTAATTCACGTGTTTGTTTGCTGACTTGTACTTCCTCTTTTCAATATATCGAGTTTAATACAAATATCAAGGAGACTGCCTACATTTTATTTTTACGCATAATTTATTAGATTAAGTACCTACCTACGTATTCTACTTCATAGAATATATATATTAATTCATATTTATTGATTGCGGTAAGTAAACATATATGTAGCTATAAATGTTACCTAACCTTGGATATCAATCGGCTGGGTCCACTGTTAAAGGGTCTCTACGTATATTTCTCCTGATCCATTCTGTGATCAGTACCTAAACCAGTTTTTGAAATATCTTGTTTGCTAGTGCCTCAGACCAGATAAAAAACCAAGACATAGCGCTGCGAACAATACAGTGAAGCATGCCAAAACTACACCTCCGCTTTGTGCATACACGTTCACACGCACACATTTACAATCAAACTACACCTCACTAAGTGCACATAAATGTTTACGAAACCGGTTTCACGTCACTGTTCGCAACGCTGTCTTGGTTTTTTATTTGATCTGAGAGTCTGTGCTAGACAATTTGAGTGATCAGGGCTTCGGTAGGGTTCGATTTACAACCATTGCAGTGAAACTACTATCAAATTACACCTCACTAAGTGCACACATGTTTCGTTAAAAGTAGCCAAGTTATGTGTGAAGAGGTTGGTCTTTTATTTGCAAGAAGCTACGACAATCTGCCTCTCATCCCTTTGTTTGGTCCTGTGCAAAGAATATACTACTCTCAAGCTCGAGTGTCACTTGAATCCAGGTTCGATCTGCAGATTTGCTCCTGTCTTGAAACTACAAGCTTTTAATTTGTTCCAGGTTCAAATATCCTGGAAACGCTGAAGTACAATCGTGAAACAATAAAAGGTGCTCATAGACGGCTAATAGACTTGGCCAATACTTTAGGTTTATCAAACGCAACCATATCGCTGATAGAACGAAGGGTCTCACAGGATAAGTACGTCTTGTTTGGAGGCATGTTCGTTACCCTGACTGTTATTGTGCTCGTGATTGTATATTTGACGTAGTTGGTATAATTCTCGATAAGGGGTACATTCCTCTATCTTCAATGACAATAATAGCCGTTGACTTTTGGTGCAATAACTCAACAAAACTTTAAAATAGATAAATATCTTAAACTACGAATGCGCTTTTATTTTTTCGATAAAGGGGAATTTGGGTCACAAAAAGTATGACATTATTGAGTTAATTCTTTTCAGAAGTGATGATAACAGTCTCGAACGTTCCCCCTCCCTTACCCTTCTTACAGAAATACTATCATGGAGATAGAAGGTTGTACCCTGATGAAGTATAGCGCAATGTTATAAACATAACTTGCGTAACGAACAATGATTTATGATGTTTAACAGCTGTTATTAAAGGCTATGTCTGCTCTTTTTGGTGGAGTTAGATCCAAGCAAATTGTAGCTATCTCTGCAAGCAATAAAAATTGGACGTTATCTAAGTAAATTGCGCTACACTTGCATACCATGTAAAATTACTGTAAAGACTTAGATCGACCGAAGAGTTCCATCAGGGCAGTAATTGCGTAACACACTTACAATGGCTTTAATTTGGACAGTTCAACAACATTCATTGCGTTATTTACGTTGCTGAGCAGATTTTTTTTTTTTTTCGAACTTATGAAGCAATGGATTAGCAATATCATTTAAAATTATTCAGATTGTGGTTGAAAGTGTGTTACGCAATTAGGATGCAAGTTATCCTTAATATTATAAATGCGAAAGTAAGTTTGTTTGTTACGCCTTCACGTTAAAACGGCTGAACGGTTTCGGATGAAATTTGGCACATATATAGATGATGCCCTGGAAAAGAACATAGGATACTTTTTTTTTTTCCCACGGGATCGAGACTTATGCGGGTGAAACTGCGGGGCGCAGTTAGTTTAATATAATTTTTTTATGCGAATTTGTCCTTTTTTATAGTTTCTCCTTCTAAACAGTGCTTAGAAGTTAGAACAGACGTTTGATTAAATCAGTCTATGAAATAACCTGCATTGATTTCTTGTTGTTATGTAAAAGTTTGCAAAATGTTACGATCAAAAAACATGTTCCAAATTCTTGCTTGTTTTTATTTAGTAAGAGTACTGGGGCTGCGAAATACCAACTAGTTTTTGTGCGACGATCATTCTGTAATTTATAACAACTATATTATTAATAGGTATAACCTGCATTTAGATTTCTTTCTTTTATTACTATTACATAGGTGGCAGGTGGTAGATAGGACGTTTACGGATTACGTTATCCCCACATCCTTTGTGGGAAGAATCACGAATGAATAAGAATTGTTTTGGTCACCCTTTGGCCTTCAAATGGTTTGTTCTAATCCTCATTGATCTATCCTCCATGTGACCCAGATCACTCGGTTCTGTATCTCTTTTATTTTTCCATACCTCTGTTTTATGCAAATTTCTGATGATACCTGTTTTAGTGACCTCCATTTTAACATTTGAATCCGTACTAATAAATGGAATTCTTTGTCTGTTTGTTAATTTTTCACGGCTAAATTGCTTAACCGATTTTTATTTAATTTTGAAATGATTTGAACCCGGAGCGTAGGCCTAACGCCGAAATAGGCATACTAAAAAAAGACAAAAAATACTTCCAAAACCTTTAAAGTAAAAATACTTGCATAGAATATTGATCTGTAACGTAATATAAATAAAGAGCACAATTGCGTTTACAAAAATGAGGTGTCGGTAACGGTGTCGCGAGTTCAATTGTATTTTCCCATCGCGAAAATGCCCAACGCGCCTAAAGAAGTTTATCTTTAAAAAATCTTTAAAGTGGTGAAATGTCGTATTGAAGTTTGTACCTACTGGATAAATACTAAACCAACCCGGAGGAAGTCGCGGGCACAGCGCTAGTAAAAGATATAGATTTGTTGATCGAAGCTCCAAAACTATTGTAAAAAAACAAAGATGAATTTAGGTAAAAGTTCTGATGAAAAACCCTGTATTATTGATACAGGCAATTTTGTAGTAAAAGTGATACAGTCTATTTGTAGCTACAAATTCTGTTTATGTTGAAATGTAAGTATTAAGTAAATACATATAATAATTAGGTAAATCTTACGATTAAACAACTATTGGAAATAGATAGGTAAATAATAAATATGGTATCTTCGTTTGCTACTAAATGTTACATTCCTTTCGTTCATTTGAATTATTGCACGTGTTTTGTGACCTTACTCTATGTTTGTAAATGTATTTTTAAAAGCTAAAACATGTTTGTAAAAATATTAATAATAAGTGATATTTATTTTATTAAATTTTCTATTTTAGACTTGTACTTCTTTTTCTTTCCTGATGTTAGGTTACCCTTACTACGTCAGAAATTAGAAGCACCTGAATTATTAATAAAATGCAATAGGTTAATACAAAAGACACATTATTTTAATTTTTATTTAAATCTTTATTTGAGTATCATCATTCCCAATTTTTCGAATTTTGCCAAAGTCCACAAGGTCATAAAAATAGTTTATGATAGAGGTTTCAAATGTTGTCGCTAAATCTAGTCACAGCAAAAAAGTCAAGAGGTCAAAAGGCAAGGATTATTGATATCAATTTTCTAATAATTTGATGAGTGGGAAATTAAAGCTAGCTAGTCACATTAAACTTGCCACTAGCCATTCATTGTCCCCTTCAAGTTATACAGTTTTGGGTAGGTACTTATCAAATGGAATTTCCAAAAAGGATATCTTGGAGAAAATAACAAAATACGTCTAAACTTCTTTGGCAGTCGCAGCCTGTTTACGATCTCTTTCGTCTGGGTCGCAGCATGGTTTTTTGGGTTCAACGTGTGGGCAAGCGAAAGCGACGTCTTCTTCTTTGGGAGGGGCGCAAGGGCCGGTTGCTTCGGGAGGCGGGTGCATGCACGTGTCGACGGTCGGTTCGGGTAAGCGTGGGTAATCTGCAATGCGTGTTGCCGCTGGCGAGATGTCGGGAACATCGCGACGCAGGTTCTTGACACGCTCGTAAGCGTCTGGTGCGAGCTTCATGTAATCTGGGACCTGTGACCGAAATATAGGATCATTTGTAGTGAGGTGTACCTCAGTTAAAGTAGGTGATATGATGATGGCTCAGCTCTTTCTGTCTTGGATGTCTCGATAACGACCTTCGGGTTATCTAGACTCTTTTTAATTTCGAATACTAGAGCCTACATACATAACATCACGCCTTGTTTCCCCGAAGGGTTGGGCAGAGGTGTCCCTGTAGCAGGTACACCCACATTTCGCCAGTTATGTTTAAGTCCCATGTAATAGGGGGCGAGCCTATTGCCATCAACCGGGCACAAATCCAGACTCCGGGCTGCTACTGAGAAATTCCAGATAGAAAAACCCAATAACACTTTGCCCGACCCGGGAATCGAACCCAGGACCTCATGCTCAGCAGTAGCGCTTGCGACCACTAGACCAACGAGGCAGTCAGGTACTAGAGCCTATATTTGTCTATATCGAGCCATGAAACAAATATAAGTAATATAATTATATTTATGAAGCTAATATTTAAAGTTACAACATACGAGTAGGTACGTGGGAAAATCTGGGAGGCCGAACAATCAATGGATTTCTCGAGCCTTCGCATAGGTACAGACGCCAGCACATCAAGCTACTTTAATCTGTCAAATTTATTTAATAGATTTTCAACTTTATCGCTGAACTGTAAGGTTCAAAGTTGATTGGGAAAATTTGACAGATTCGGGTAGCTTGATGTGCTGGCGTCTGTACCTACTTTGACTCCACACTTAGCCAACGAAGTCTTTCACATGTGTTACGTTACCAACGCCGATTAATTTTTTCACGGTCTCGACATCGTGGAAAATATTTATTTTAGTAACAATGGTAAGGTAATCACTGAGAAGAAAACGTTTTGGTAGAGAACGAAATCTTAACGGGTACTCGGGCAGACAAGATATTAGAAAATATTCCTACATTTGCTTGCTAAGTTATTAGTCCTATTACCTAACTTTTCACAAGTTTTTCAAGAATCTCAATTACTTAGGTAACAACAAATCAACATTCAAATTAACCTTTAAGCCTCTCCCCTACAAGTGCGTTTTTATCGGTCGATAATAACGCAAGAGTTATTATGATATCTGTCTGTTGTACATTTTGTATTAGGACGGCCACGAAGTTACACTGCTGCGATAATAACGACGCAATAGAAGTTGGACTCTTGTTTTTCTCCGTCCTGCGGTATTCCGATATATGTTCTCAGAACATATTGTATTAGGACGCATGCGATCTTACACATATCTGCGTTAATAACGTTAGTATACACGGTGTACCTAGTGCGGACGGGGGGCCTGTACTGTAGGTTAAGAAGGGTCTCCTGCGCGTGTTTTTTCGAAACATTACACAAAAATTATGCAACAAAGAGGCTTGGCCATACAAATTTGTGTATGCATACACGATGTTTTGTATGAAACAAATGTAGTTGTGTAAGGTTTTTTGTGTAATGTTTCGAAAAAACACGCGCAGCAGACCCGGCTTTACACATAAACATTTGTTTTCATAAAAACATCGTTTTTGCATACACAAATGTGTATGGCCACGCCTCTTTGTTGCGATGTTTTTGTGTAATGTTTCGAAAAACGCGCAGCAGACCCGGCTTAACACGCAGACGATAGAAATATCGGACGATAAAAACGCAGCTGTGTGCAACAAATCGGGACGCATTATTGCAATACCGCTTGCGTTATTATCGACCGATAAAACGCACCTGTAGGGAGAGGCTTCATTCTTCCGTGTCCAATCATAGACGCTGTTGCCCTATTTTTTGCTTTAAAAGAGCATATTCTAATTTAAGTCGGCTGCGGAGGATTAAAATATGGTAACCCAAAGACAGGTCAAATAAAATAGCTTAAGTACACAGTGAAGAACTTGTCACACTGGATGCGTTCTACGTCCTACGGTCCGGTCAACTCGAACATTTTTAGGGTTCCGTAGTAAACAAGGAACCCTTATAGTTTCGTTATGTCCTTCTGTCTCTGTCTGTCCGTCTGTCTGTCTGTCTGTCTGTCCGCGATCTAGCTCCGAGACCCTTAGTACTATAAAGCTGTAATTTGGCATAGGTATACATATTAATTACGCCGACAAAGTGGTAAAACAAAATTATGAAAAACATTTTTTTTTAGGTACCTCTCCTACACGTAAAGTGGTGATGTTTTTTTTTTTAACCCTTTGTGTGGGGTATCATTGGAAAGGTCTTTCAAAAACATTGTGAGTTTGTGGAAATCATTTTTGGATTCCGGGATCTGTTTGCGAAATATTAAGCTTTAAAGTACTAATTTTTGTTAGAGACTAGTGTCCCCCCCCTGCCATCTAAATGGTTGGTTTTGGATGTGTGAAAAAAATCACAGCAGTAGTTTATATAACGAAATTAAAAGGAAAACTATCACAGCTAAGTAGGCTCAACAAGTTATTGAGTAATAATCGACCAACTTAACTTTGCAGTTGCAAAAACATATTTTCCCATACATTCCGTATGGGAGGACATTTTTTTCAACTACAAACTTAAGTTTGTTTTTGGGATAAATTCATCCCAACTACGGAACCCTTCATTGTGCATGGTCCGACACGCACTTGGCCGGTTTTTTTAAGTATGTTATGTTCGATTTGACCGGACCGTAGGACAATACAAGTAAAGGCTTGTGCAGACCAGCGCGATATCGCGGACGCGACAGGCAGCGCTACCAGTGTCGCGCCCGCGATATCGCGCTGGTCTGCACAAGCCTTAACGCATCCAGTGTGATAAGTCCCTGAACCCTATCGCCGTAATTATCTTATTATTTGATCGTTTTCTAGATCGTTACGCAATGGAGTAGATTCTGCGCAATGTTCCATTAAGTAGCTATCTAGATGATATGGCTGATATGACAAATGAAAGCTTACCAAATAGCGGGTAATATTGTTCCATGGAAAACTATAGGTAAGTACCTAGTTTATAGGTTAGGTAGGTATTTACCTATAATACCTCTATTAAATGACACAAATTGATTAGATTGTTGTTCTGGGTAGGTAACTAATGATTTGTGGGATCTAATAATTGTAGGATCTATGACACGTAGGGTTGCCAACTTTATTGTTAAAAACAGTATTATACCTACTGTTTTTCACTCTAAAATACTGTTTACTGTTCAACAAAAATAAAGTATCTATATGAATAAACTGTTTTCACTGATAACCAGAGCAATAAATAAATAAAAAGTTTCATCTACTACGTAGAATACCATGCATGCACCTGGGAATGGGCGCGGTGGTTTAGCTAGCCTTAATTTCAGAATGAAACTAATAATGTGTCGAATTTTTAAATAAATAATAGTTATAAAAATATCTTTTAGATACTAGTATAGTTACCTAGATCTGTCACCTCAGTATTCACAGAATTATTGTTTTCAGTGCATGATGAATGCTATGTTGTGGGACGATAGAAATAGAGCTTCAATACATTTAACAAAAAAATTGCTCCTTGTCTATTTGGTGAGGCTTACGAAGTCGTCAAAATTGATGCTAAATTTATGAGTTACGCGAGTAGCACGTATGTATCTAAGTAATAAAAATAAAAAATATTGTTTGCTTTTCCGAGATACTGTTTATTTTCCCACTTTCACCATATTATATTTTATTTCTTGTACAAAACGTTGGCAACTCTAATGACACGCACCATGCAGCGTTATAAATGCAATACCCACGTGACTTCATACAAGATTTCCAGATGAGTATTATAGTACCAGGAATACCTAACTGCTACCTACATAACGTAGGTATAACGTATCTTCGACAACATAAAAGGAAATTGACCGGGTTTGGAAATACAGACTAGTATACCTAAGCCCTTGGAACATAATGCATTGTGTCCATTCCGGGCAGCACTTGGTCCAACTCCAGTAGGTATATGGATGGTCAATGTCCTTTTATAAAGAGCGATAACTATACTTAGTCCTGCAATAAATAAAATAGGTTCAGAATACTTAGATAAAGTACCTACCTATATCTTTTTAGTTATTAATGGGTTGCAAATAAACAAGACCTTTATCCATCAACGGAATAAAATTAAACAAGCAGGCAGAGCGCCTCATGGTCACTGCCACCTATTGACATCCTGCTTTCGTGTAGCAGGCACTTTAGGAGGATACTTGTATTTCGATTAAAAAATCGTTCGAATTAACGGTACATTTACGTACTTTCGTGCTAAAGCCTTACCAGAGGCATCGCAACTGGTGTGTCGGTTCTCATGTGTGTATTGCTTTTTCGTTCAGATCGAAATAGTTCAAACGCTGCTAGGAAATATAACCAAGTAAATAGAGACGTTACCTCCTTGCAGTCCACACCATAAGTGCCGAGGTAGCCAGGCAGTTGCGGCTTTACTTCCTTCTCTTCTCCGGTGGCGCTCGCGACTTGCGCGCTCGGCACGATCTCGTACGGACAAACCTCGGCTGCGCGGCGCTCTGCACGTGCTGCCTTGTCCTGTGTGTTTAGGAACAGTGATTTTATGTTTAGGGTTTAAATATAAATCCATCTACTTGTCTACATCGAAATCATTAAATCTAGAAATAGTTCGGCAATACTCAACATGCACCAAAGCTTGTTACAATTCATGCAATGTAAGTAAAAGAAAGCAAATTAAAATGTTATCAGTTTATTAAAAAAATTAAGGGTCTCCGGATGGGTGAAGACTTGACCATGTCTTGGTAGATGTGCGTATCAAATACCTAGTCATTATCTTGTGATATATTGGATAAGTATGTAGGTGTTGGCGGTAGTTCGAAGGCGGTAGGTAAGTCCGGACGGAATGGAATTTCATCTGTGCGATGTCTGTGCCAGGTGGAGTCATTTATTTGCCCACCGCACATATTAACTTTATATTATCTAGGTTACCTATGAACTTATAAAATACCTCCATTATCCTTGTTCTTCTAATTGTCAATACCAAGTAAACAACCACTCGCAATGAAGTAATTAGTTGGTACATTTGCACGCATGGTGGCACATTTTCATTATCCACATGCATATCTAGATTAGGTACAAAATGTTTTTTTTTTTTTTGTAACTTACTATACAATGTGAGAAGTATCTTTGCACATGAAGTTATGGGTCACGCAGTCTTTGAAACGGACAAAGTAGGTAATCGAAGACCTGCCCGTGGCATCTGCCAAGGTCAGAAATTTTCCGACTCTTTCCATCTGGATAGAGGAAATTTCTTTCTCTGCATTCTGCAGCGCGGCATTTTAAATTAGATAGTTTCCTGCAGCGGCTGTAGCTGTATTTTTAACCGACTTCAAAAAAAGGAGGAGGTTCTCAATACGACGGTTTTTTTTTTTAAATGTTTATTACCTCAGAACTTTCGACTGGATGAACCGATTTTGATGATTCTTTTTTTATTTGAAAGCTGGTGCTTCCCGTGTGGTCCCATATAAATTGTATTAATTTTGCTTGTATAGTTTTTGAGTTGGGTTCAATAATACGTTTTTTTTTCCAACTTAGTATATGCATGATATCTTAAGTTCCTGTCACTGTTATTTTGCATAGCAGGTATTGGTATTCGAATTTGTATGGGGTAGGTACCACAACTAAAAACTGAAAAATAAAAACTTTTTACAAAAAAAAAAACAACCGACTTCCAAAAAAAAACACTGCAAAGTGAAAAATAACTTTAATTTCGGAAGTCGGTGTCTTTGTTTTTGAATTTTCGTTTTTTGCCACCGACTTCTGAAACTAAAGTTATTTTTCACTTTGTAGTGTTTTTTTTTGGAAGTCGGTTGTTTTTTTTTTTGTAAAAAGTTTTGTAGGTTAGACATCAGGAGCTTTACTCATGTTCAAGACAACAAGGACTTACCGGGTCTTCGTACTGTTCGCAGAAGTCATCGGCCTCGTTGTAGTGAGGCTGCTGACCCGACGGGTAGCTCACTTGCTTCTGCTTCCCCTCTCGGTGTTCTTCACCCGAAGGGCCGCTGAAGCACACCACCTTCTGGTGGTCGTCGCGAGCCGCTCCAGCCTTCAGGATGCCCTTCAGTGGCATTATATTGTCGCATGTCGGCTTGCTGAACATTGGACAGAAATTGACATTAGGTACTTTTTTTCGAAACAATTTAAGACTAAAACTCAAAACTCAAAGCATTTATTTCAAATAAACCAATTACAGGTACTTTTGAATTGTCAAGGGGTTGGTCAGCCAGAAAGATGAAGCTAGTTGCCCATTCCAAAGCGTAGTAGGTACCTATGGAAAAGAACGGGCAAGAAACTCCACGGACACTCTTTTAAATCAAAATATTGTTACAAAATATTGGTTAGATCATTTATGTTGAAATTATATATGTGAGATTAATAAAGACAGATTGAGTCCTTCTAAATCTAGAAAGAAGCTCACCAAGTTTTGGAACATTTGACTTAAAAATAAATGTAGGCATTCCAAGATCGTATCAATAGGTAGATAGGTAGGTAGTTATTATTTTAGTAACTAAAGAAAAGTAAAAAGGTGCTTATTCAGAAACTTGTGCTTAGATAAAGAAACCGATTCGAGATAAAACCTGTTAGAAGGTGACTTGTAGTAAGGTCACCTCACTGGATAATGCTACCATCTGATATGAATTTATCCCAAACATCTCTTTAAACATAACTACCTACCTATACATTTATAGATACGATATAACATACAATCTCTTTCAAAGATTTATGTTAGTTCAGATTGAGATACCTAACGCACACATTGGAGAAAACTTTTTAAAACTTTGCTGCAACCTCTGCGATCGCAGAGGAAATTATAAGTGGACGGGCTTTTCTTTTTTGCCTTTTTTCGAATTGAGTTTATCGAACATATTTTTTTATATGTGCAGTTAAAAAACTGAATAGGTACAATGATATGTTTTCCATTTTTAGGGTTCCGTACCCAAAGGGTAAAACGGGACCCTATTACTAAGACTCCGCTGTCCGTCCGTCTGTCACCAGGCTGTATCTCATGAACCGTGATAGTTAGACAGTTGAAATTTTCACAGATGATGTATTTCTGTTGCCGCTATAACAAAAAATACTAAAAAACAGAATAAAATAAATATTTAAGGGGGCTCCCATACAACAGACATGATTTTTTGTCGGGTAATGGTACGGAACCCTTCGTGCGCGAGTCCGACTCGCACTTGGCCGGTTTTTTTAAAACGTGAACGACCTTTCTGCATTTGAATGGACTCCCCATTCAATTCAAAGTCAAATCAACAACGCTTTCAATACATAATCAGGATTTAATAGTCTTTAACAATATGTACATATTTGTTGTTCACCAACAGCTTTATTTACATATACATACATAAACTCACGCCTCCTTCCCATGGGGTTAGGCAGAAACTACAGAACGTCACCTGCTACGCTGCTGTCCTTTTGCCTCGTTTACGTTCATCCATCTGGTCATACGCGCACGGCGTTGCGAGTACTACGCACCTGGCCTTTCTAAGAACATCACCAATAAGGTCAGTATTAGTGATGTGCCGGATATCCGTACCCGTATCCGTATCCGCGGATTACCGAGGGAGAAAAAAGATCTGTAGCCGTAGGTATCCGTATCCGTAACTTTTTGGCGGATCTTGAACGGATCTTTTATGTTAATACATTTCATTACGTGTATGAAATTTTAAAGATATGTAGCAATGAAATACTGTTTTACCTTCAATCCAAATTAGTAAAAAAAATATTTTTTTTATGTTTATTACAATTCAAGTAGCTTAAGTACCAGTAGATTAAGTTATAAGGTAGTAATTAAACTATCTTTGTAGTGACATCAAATCTCTAATATTTGTTCTATGCTAATTGAAATAATTATGTGAGTTAACATATCAATTAAAACTATGTTGTTTTCAAGAACTTTAAAAAAATATACGTCATAATTAATATTGAGTAATGGTAAATCGTATTTCAAAAAGAGTAACTTGGCAGCTTTGTCCCTTAAAAGTCAGTTACGATGAGGATCATAAATAATTTCTGCTGAACCTGAAGAAAGTTGAGATCCGTATCCGTATTCGCGGATCACATTTTTTAACAATCCGGCACATCACTAGTCAGTATATGTTCTCCTAGGGCGTCCCCACTCGGCCTTTCCAGTCACATCTACCTTGTAAATACATTTTGTTAGTCGCATTTCATTCATCCTCTCAACATAACCAAACCATCTCGGCATACCCTTTTCAATTTTTGTCACTACATCTTGTCATCAAACTCAAACTCAAATCATTTATTTCAATTAAACCATTTACAGGCACTTTTGAATTGTCAAGGAATCGGTCAGTCAGAAATAGGTATGAAGCTAGTTGCCCATTCCAAAGCGTAGTAGGTACCTATGGAGAAGAACGGGCAAGAAACTCCACGGACACTCTTTTAAATAAAAAATTGTTACAACATATTGGTTACATCATTCATGTTGAAATTATACATGTGAGAACAATGAAGAAAGATGTGCACATGAGAAGCGTCCGTAATAAAAAGATAAAAAAGAACAATTAAAAAAAATAAAAATAAGCCCTGGCAGCTAAGAGATGACCAGTCCCAACTGACGGCCCCCGTTCACGAACATGACGCATGGATTAGCACCCATTCAGCCATCACCATCATCTCATCTCATCTTTATTTACTTCCACTATTAACTTCGCAGGGAGACTGCCACCATGTACGACACGATACCAAAAACAGGACAGTTAAGAGTTTTGCCAGTCATCATGGTTCAATCAATTGATCAACTCAGCCTACGGCAGTCCAATGCAGGACATAGGCCTCTCCCAGGCTATCATGGTCAGGTCATCATTGTTGATGAACTATAATAGCTGGCAAATGTTTTACCACGGCATCCAGTAATATCGTATAGCTCGTGCTGACGTAAGATAAGACGACTGGTTTTTTGTGCTGCTTTGGCCTGTATAGTCTTCTGTATAGGCTATGGCGGCCAATCTCAACGGAGACTAGCCTTCGGCGCGGGAGATATTATAGTGCACAAGTATGTGCGCAGACACAGGTGCACTCTCTCTTCCCTCACTCTCATAGTCCGATGGGGCGGCAATCCGACACGACCGGAGAGAGATCAGGCGCAGGGGCCAACGGCTGAACGTGCTTTCCGAGGCACGGAGGTATCAGGCCGCCAAATTCCAAACTCCGGGCTAACGGGTTACTAAGAATTTCTAATGAAAAACCCAAAAACATTTTGCCCGACCTGGGAATCGAACCCAGGACCCCACGCTCAGTAGTCGCGCTTACTCTCACGAGACCAAATGGGTAGTTCTTTGGCCTATAGAGTGTATGAGGAACAGGGTGTAAAGTTCCTCATCCTCCATGGAAAAGTGAGGATTCTCCGACCAGACGGTGTCTGGTGGACTACGACGACGGTCGATGTGGGGATGTTGTACCTATACCTACATGCTAGTCGCGCGCGAGACTTTGCTTGCGAGATGCAGGATTTGTGTG